>OZ012738.1:14698769-14722850 GCA_963859935.3 Lathyrus sativus | reverse complement strand
ATTTTGTGGGGTTATCTTTGATGTTTGTCTTTTTAGTTGTGTTTGCATTAGTTGCAACACATGTACTCAATTGATGTAATATCAAATGTTGTAGTTACTTCGATTGTCTTCAAATGATGTTATGAGAACATATTGAAATGTTATGAGAACAGATTGTGTAATATTAGGGGAACAGATTGGGAATAGATTTGTGTTGAAACAGTTTGAAACAGATTTGTGTTGGAAACATATTGTATGAACCATCAAGCTACTGTACCATCTGTTCATGGAGATGCTATGATCGATTGTGTAATTTTATGACTCCTCTATGCATATTGAAAGTACTTCATGTTATTTTACACAAAAAAACAACACAGGTAGTTATTAAAGTATGTTAGTATTGAGCTATAAAACTTGGTGGCAGTTGAAAAAATACACAATCTCACGTTTTGCAACTACCTTCAAAAATTCATTCATTAAAAAATTGGTACATATTACTACATACTGTATTGTTTTTTTTATGCTTTACAACTACATTCAAAAATTCATTCATTTTCAATTAACAGTGAATGTAGCTGCACTTGTTATCAATTTTGTAGCAGCAGTTTCAGTGGGTGAAGTTCCATTAACAGCAGGTGAAGTTCAATTATTATGGGTCAATTGGATTATAGATACATTAGGCGCTTTGGCTCTTGCAAGAGAAAAACCTACTAAGGAATTAATGGATTAAAAACCTGTTGGTAGACTGATGTATCAAACAACAGCATCATATAACAGCACTACATAACATAACATTGAAGGCTGATGTATCAAGACCGATGTATCATTACATTGACGACAACATTAAAGACAATATATTTTAAGAAAAAGACATTGAGTTTTTTGGTCATAACATATGCTATAGCAGCATCACAAAAAGTAAAGCAAAACATAGAACTATTCTTGGGTTGGTGGCGGTGCTTGCGACCCTCCGTCTACAACAGTTTCTCCCGCTTCCTTGCTCGACTTGTCACCATTTTTTTTAGATTTTTTGTTGCCACCTTTAGGAATCGTTCTCTCCGCAGCTCGCTTCCCTTTACATGTTCGTTTGTTATGGCCAAAACTCCCACATTTCTTGCACTTGACAGTTTGAAGAGTTATAGGAAGTGTATTTCTTATCCTCGGTTCATCATTCGCCTTGTTACGATTCTTATTAGGACGACCGATAGATCTTCACATGACTGGAGGGCTGATTGGGTTAGCAACATTAACAGGCCATAGTTATGGGCCATTGGTTGGCATGATGATATGACTATAAGTAGCTAGAACAATAGATTTCCTAGACAATATGACACAATGATTTTAGTTAACGTACAAAAAAGATGAATGTAAATGAACATTATATACGAGTTGGTGATACCTATAGAATGATGAAACATAATCTTCGAGCTCCTTCTTGTTATACCATATGCATGCAATAACATGACAACATGGTATTCCACTTAAATCCCACTTCCTACAACCACATTTCTGTTGAAGCAAGTTCACAACATATGTCTCAACACCGTTTGAAACTCCGAATATAACAAAGTCATCATTTGCATGTGTTGCGGTGGAAATAGGATCACAAACTATTAATGAGTTTGAATCGCAATTCAATTCACAACCGCTCTTTGATTTATCCGAAGGAAAAGGTCAAAAGAGGGAAAACCTATTTTGCATCGTAAACACAATGCGGGGAAAGATCTAGGGTTCGGGGGTTGGTTAAATTTAGGGAAGGTATTAGCACCCTAAACTTCTGTAGTACTCTACAGGAACCTTTTGTTCAAATGTTTACTATTTTGCTTTATTTATTTGCTTAAGGTATATGTACAAAGGATTAAAAGTGAGAAAAGAGACCTAAGGGGTTAATTCTAAGTTTACTCGGCAAGACATCGCATCTTGTGCCTACGTATCCTTACGGGAGTGGAATCAGAGTAATCGTAGTTCCTCTCAATAGGGAGGTTAGAAACTTCTTGACTGTGGTCAAGGTCTCAAGGGGAATAAACGTATCTTAGGGACACGCTTACGAGGAGTGTAGAAACTCCAAATCTCTACGTTGAATTGTTAAGTTGTAGTTAGGGTTAAATTAGGTTAGGGATTCCGCGGCGGGAAACCCTAAAATGAGCGCGGCGGCTCTTTGACCTAATGCTAGGGGTAAAATTGTAATCCTGCCTGCGGCGAGGCATTTGTGAAAATTAGGGTTTGGTTAGGGATTCCGCGGCGGGAAACCCTAAAATGAGTGCGGCGACCCTTTTGGCATAACACTAGGATAAAAGCAATTTTGCCCACGGCGGGACACCTAGGCTAAACAGGGTTTGATCCATTAAAGGGGTAAGGCTATTGACTCGGCGGCCAAAAGGCTGGACCTAATCCTTCGGAAGGATAAAACTGTAAAAAAAATGTGAAAATATGACAAATCATTATGTGGAGGAATAATTAAGGTACAAAAATAAGGAAAGTAATAAAGGCAGAGGGTATAAAGAAACAAAGAAACATTTCTGAAAACATGAAGAATATGAAAATATGTAATAACACTTAGAATGAAGTGAGGGAGGAAAATAGTGTGGGGCTGTGGCCACCACAAGCACATCTCAACCTCAAGCATGCAAATGAAATGCAGGAATAAAGAAAATAAAAGGTACACAAAATGACACGGCAAAGGAGTTCCTTACGAAAAGGTTTTAATTTTTTAATATTTTAATTATGTAAAAAAAATGTTTTAATTTTTTTAATATTTTAATTATATATATAAAAAAAGGTTTTAATTTTAAAATGGAATTACTTAGTTAAAAAAATTTAAGTTTAAATTATAAAAAAAATGTTAAGTTTAAATTATATATATAAAAAAAATGTTTTTGGGAACAAAAAGGTTTTTTTAGAAAAAAATGTTTACGGGAACAAAAAAAGGCTTTTTTTGGAAAAAAATGTTTACGGGAACAAAAAAAGGTTTTTTTTTTGGGAAAAAAGGTTTACGGGAACAAAAAAAGGTTTTTTTTTTGGGAAAAAAGGTTTACGGGAACAAAAAAAGGCTTTTTTTTGGAAAAAAATGTTTACGGGAACAAAAAAGGTTTTTTTTGGGAAAAAATGTTTTAGTTTTAATAAAAAAGGTTTTGATTTTGAAAAAGGTTTTGATAAAAAAAAAAATAACAATAGAATTGCAAATGCAAACAGACAATTAATGAACATGCAAACAATCCTATACGACACAATCATGGTTCATACAGATCAAAATCTACGGATCTAAACAACAATGAAGGTTAACATGGCAAGGATGCAAATAAATATGAAAAATGCAAAGGATTTAGTAATTTAACGGACCTAAACACATTAACATGGCAAAATATGCACATAAACATGAAAAGGCAAAAGGTTTAGTAATTTAACCTACGAAGCGGAGGTTTGCTTCGGTAAATGTGAAAAAGGTTTGAATAAGGGAACACTGGAGAGCTCCAATCCTTCTAACGAGTTGTGGGAACGACCGCCTTTCTTCTCTGGGGATCTCCTTTGTTTCTCCCTCTCTCTCCTCTTTTCTGAAGAAAACCTTCTGACCCCTCTTAGGTTTTTTCATTCTCTCTTCTTTTCCAACAAGGCAACACATGTATATATAGGGAACAAATTAGGGTTAACACCAAATTGTCAATAATGTCCCTAAAGCCCATTTTAAAGCCCAAACTAAATAATTAGTTAAGAAAAAATAAAATTTAAATATTTTAAAATAATTAAAATAAACTTAAAATAAAAACTAATAATCCTATTGATTCCTAAAATAAAAAATATTATAAAAGGAACAAAATTTTTCAATATTTTTTTATTTTATGATTTTTTGGATATTTTTATGAATAATTTAGAAAAAGTGAAAAAAATAATATTTTAAAAAATGATTTAATTAAAATACGAAAATAATAATTAAATAATAATAAAAAACTATTTTTGTTATTTTTTTAATGAAAGATAGAAAAATTTAGAGTAAAAATAATAAAGAACAAAAAAAGTGACAAAGGTGAGATTTAATTTTTAAAATAGTTAGAAAAAAAGATTTAATTTTAAAAAAGATAGAAAAAGATTTAACTTTAAAGAGGAGTTAGAAAAAGATTTAAAAAAAGTTAGAAAAAAGATTTAATTTTAAAAAGAAGTTAGATTTTTATTTTTAAAAAAAAATATTAGAATTTGATAAAAAAATGTGTTAGAAATTAATTTAAAAAAGGTTATAAAAAATTTACTCTTGAAGAAAAGAGAAAAAAAAAAAAGTTAAATTTTAATCTAAATCCTAAAAGTTAGTAAGAAGAGCTTTAAATAAATAAACTAAATAGAAAAAAAAAAGTTAATAAAAAATATTAGTAAAGTTATAAAAAAAAAATTTAATTAAATTATTATTAGTTAAAAAAACAAGATCTAAAAAAAAGGTTAATTTATTAAGTTAATAAGAATTTAAAATAAAAATAAAAAAGAAAGGGTAAAATTTGGGGTATTACAGTTGCCCCTATTTAAATGGCTACACCGGACGATTTGAGTGACAGAGACTCGTGGAATCGTGGTGGAGAGATTTAAATATAGATAACCGAAAATTTTGCCCTTATATGCGACGATATGCAATGCTATGGACAAAACTGGAACGACTTAATGCAGATGATGCCATGACTATGATATGATGCGTATGCTGGAATAATGAATGTGAAAATGCTGACGAAACATGACGACACCGAGACAGACGCCACGAGAAGAAACACACTGGGGAAAATGACGCGCTGAGACACAGTACATCACTGGGGAATTCTAAAAATGATAGTCAACTGGTGCGAATGACCAATTGTCACTTTTAGAAAAGGAACGAGATCCTCGAATGGAGATGGTACCTATGAGACGGCCTCCACTGGGGAATCTAAAAATAAAACTGGATCACGTACGATTGTAAGATCGATCACAGAATGCATGGAGCATTGAGCAAAGAATAACATCCAAGCTTCTGTAAACTATCTCTCGTGACACGATCAAACGGACTTTTCGGGAATCCGTAGCAAATATACAGGGTAAAAACCGGCTGTATGCCAAAATAAATGGACTTTAGGAATAAGATCCTTAAATGGAGATGGCACCTATGAGACGGCCTCCACTTGGGAATGTTTAATAATAACAGGATCTACACGACTTGCAAGATCGATTACAGACTGCTGGAGCATTGAGCAAAGAATAACATCCAAGCTTCTGTAACTTATCCTTCGTGATGGGATCGAACGGACTTTTCGGAAATCCGTATCAAATATACAGGGTAAAGACCGGCTGTATGCCAAAATAAATGGACTTTAATGGGAAATGCCCTGATAAGCTTCTCGAGGGAGAACTGTCACTCATCGTTGGAAGGGACTTATATGCCAAAATGGATAAGCACTCAAATAAAGAGGCTGTTGCTTATCTGATAAATAAATCTTCTCGCATTTAAGGTCGGCGCCTGGAATACGATTCTGATTCTTCTCTTACTGAAGGATAAATAAACTTCCTCATGCTTCAAGATCGTGCTCTCCTGAACATGAAAAGGGTAAACTGAACTTCCTCATACTTCAGAATCGTGCTCTCCTGAATATGATTTGGCTCTTTCTTGTAAATGAAATTCTTCATACTTCAGAATCGTGCTCTCCTGAATATGAAAAGGGCTAACTGAACTTCCTCATACTTCAGAATCGTGCTCTCCTGAATATGATTCGGCTCTTTCTTGTAAATGAAATTCTTCATACTTCAGAATCGTGCTCTCCTGAATATGAAAAGGGCTAACTGAACTTCCTCATACTTCAGAATCACACTCTCCTGAATATGATTCGGCTCTTTCTTGTAAATGAAATTCTTCATACTTCAGAATCGTGCTATCCTGAATATGAAAAGGGCTAACTGAACTTCCTCATACTTCAGAATCGTGCTCTCCTGAATATGATTCCGCTCAAACCTCCCCGTACTTCAAGATCGTGCTCTCCTGAATACGATTTGGTTCAAACCTCCCTATACTTCAAGACAACAGGGAAAATGGAAGCCCAACTGCTCCATGGAGATGGCCATTTGCTGCAAGTCATAACGAAGATAGGATCGGCTTCTTAGGTGAGAAATGCTGTATATTGACGCTGTAAGATGTAAAGTGTTGTACCGATGTTGTAACATGTAGGATTGTAAAGTGTTGTACTGATGGATTTTCCAGGCGTGAACTGGCGTGCATCTGTAAAGGATCGTAGTTGATTTTCTTGAAAGATAGTGCAAAATAAATGCACGTCCGGGTACAGTGATAACCCTCTTGGGCGAGAACAGTCGCGTATTTGCCATGGTGTGGTGAAAATCTTTAGACGGTGCAAAATAAATGCACGTCCGATTGGGCTCGACGACCGACAAGACTGAGATTCAATCTAGGATCGAGCTAGAAAGAAAACTGGTAATCAAGACTCCATCGAGGGAATGAACTCGAAGGGTAGATATCTTATCCTGGCGAGTAGGGATGGCAACGGGGCGGGTCGGGGGCGGGTTTTACTATACCCGCACCCGCACCCGCTTTCATGTACCGCACCCGCACCCGCCCCCAAACCCGACCGGGGGTAAAAATTTACCACCCAGACCCGCCCCCAGTAGAGAACGGGTGCACCCGCACCCGCCCCGCCCCCACCCGAAAAAAAAAAATATTTTTAATTACAATAAAAATTAATAACTTAATTAAAAAATTGATTATTTTAATAAATTAATTATTTAATTAATTAAAATTTTAATTAGTAAATAAATATTAACTTGATTAATTTATTTATTTTAATTACAATAAATGTATTAATAATTTAATTAAAAATATAATTAATAAATAAATATTAAAATAAGTAAAATAAAAAAATTAAATTAAAATAAATTATTCGGGGACGGGGCGGGGCCGGGTGCGGGCGGGTCTTAGTGTCTACCCGCACCCGTAATTAAAAATCGGATTTTCCCCGCACCCGCACCCGTACCCACTCAAACCGGGTTTTCCCCGCTAATTTCGGGGCGGGTCCGGGCGGGCCCCGACGGGTCTGGGTTTTTTTGCCATGCCTACTGGCGAGGAAAGATAGCTGAAGTAACCGTCATCCACGAGGATCGAGCTCTGTGGGGAAACTGGAAACAAGTAAGCATTTTATGCTTAGGGCTGACAATCTATTTGGAGAGAATGGACAAACCCCAATTACTCGGTGGTAACGACCAATGATGGAGACACGATGAACCTGTGCATGTTATCGCGTATGTTAATGGATATGTTAATATGAATGTATGTTGATGTCTATGTATGTAACTATGCAAGATGTTATGAAATGAGTATGTAATGAGTATGTAATGAATATGAAATGAAATAGGCATGTGATGCTTATGCCCTTGCGTATACTGACGAAACAGACTAGAGACGGGACGAGAGATGAAATAAACATCTCGACGGAAATACCCTGCGTTCTCTGCAACCAATACGTCAATCATGGGTAAGAAAGATCAATGGTAGAACCAACTCTAGTTTTAAAGTTCTGAATTCTCTGAGGAGAAGGTAATCTGCTTGGGTGTACAGTATCACGTCTTCACATGGGGAGAAGAAAACCTGGGGGACACTTTTGAGTTACCCAAGAAAAAGTTGTCAGCTTATAGTCTCGCTGGGGACTGTCACTGGGAGCATGTCGGTGAAATCTTTGATATCTTAGGGACCACCGGCTCCATCCAAAGTATTGTCAGCTTAAAGTCTCGCTGGGGACTATGATGAGGCAATAGTTTAAGAGCCTGTTGCAACACTGAGCTTTACTGGGGGATGAAAGCCGCTGTGAGTAAAATCCATCGGGTGCATGAAGAAAAGTTGTGAAACCACATGGTTTTGATCTTGAAGGACCTTATAGCAGTCGCCATTTGTTTCCTTTAAAAACATGGTGCCCCAGGATACTTGCGTTGCGAGGTATGGTCATCTCAAGAGGATTTTATAGAGAACACGGAGTCTGGTTGCCCCACTGTTTTCAAACTCTTTGAGAGATTCGTCAGGTCTGGACGTAACTGGCACAATTTAATCGTGTTACGACAAAATCTTTGAGAAATAGCTCTTAAGAACGTCGGCCTCGCGTTGGTAAGCGAATTGGGAAACTGCCTGCCCCTGTTTAGCAGGATCTTCAAGTTTCACGGGCTATATCCATATGTAACCCTCTAAGATATCAAGCAAAATCGTCATGCCTGAAATGCCTATCCTGAGCTTGTCAATGCACACATATATTTGTCTTGAATTTTTGTTTTGAAAAAGATATCGCAATAACTTGTGATCGAAATCACTAATCGGGATATAAGTTTTAATTACAATGCCAACATGAATTTTTTTTTAGCATAGCTCGTAGGAGTCAGGAAACGTGGTCTTGTCAAGTATGCTTTCAACCGAAGTCCTACTTCAATTAGGTCTTTTGAAGGTTGTATCGTGGCTCGTTTCACGGTTTAAGAAACAAAGGATAAAGGCTCAAAGTTATATTTGTACCCACCCCTTCTTCGTGATGTTCTCCAATCCTAATTCAGTTAACCGGATACGAACGCTCATATCTCAAGCGGATTTGCTATGGTCGAGAACTTATCAAGGCTTTGGACATGGCAGTCACTCACCTATTTCTAATGGCAATTGGTCACACGACCTTGTTCTTTATTAGGGATTCTAAAAGAAACTACTGGTTTGTTGTTCTTATTCCCTAACTTTTGCCTGGACAACGTCTTTTGATCTGACTTTGGAGTCCAGCGGGATGCCCTAGTTTTGCCTAAGTCTCCTTCATAGGTTTCGACTTAGCGGGTCTTATTTTTTTTTGAATATTCTTTTATGCACAAGTCGTGTAAATCCTTTGAAATGCTCGTGACTGCCCCACTCCTTAGGTAACCGAGGGATAGTCATTGTATTGGACTTCTTAAGATGCTAAGGATAAATTCTCGAAGGTTTGCTCCTCCTTTTTAAGAGTCTAAGCGCTCGATCGGTTTAACTGAAACCTACCTTGCCCCAGGTTAGGATGAAGGTTCTTAAAAAGAAAGAAAAACTCCTACTTCAAGGCTCAAAGGGTTGACTAGGGATTAACATCCTTATATCTCCAGTGTTTGGGATTTGAAACAATGCCTTACATCATCAGCGGGTTTCAATCGAAAGCATACGACAAGAAATCTGACGTTTTAGGTTCGTCATCCTCCCCCCAATTCTCCATCAGAACAAGAGATCGGGTAAAGTTGGCATTATAATTTATGAAAACGTTTTTGAATGAGTGAAGCGAATGGATTTATTCAAGACAAACATATGTGTTGCATCAAAGATAAACAAGTTCGTGCATGCTAAATATGCTTAATCAAAGAGAAATGCATATAAATAAACAAATGAACTGTCGGAAAAATCCTTCTAAATGTTTATGAAATCTTGCATTCAAGAGTAACAGTTTCCTTTGGCGGAGCCTCAATGGAAAGGACGTCTGGTTCATGATCACTGTGAGTCGTCATGGCTTACCCCAGTTATGCTGGTCACATCTTCAACAGTTTTCAGTCGTTGCTTCAAAATAAATTTCCCAGATCCTTTGTTGATCCCGGTCATATCACCTTGAGGGTTATTGAAATGAAGCGGGCTAGGCCTTTGAATAATGACTGGATTCGGCTGATAGGCGTAGCATGCTTTGCAGAATTTGCACTTGACGAGTGAGGAACCCCGAAAGGAGTCTCGATCTTCAGCTGAGCATCGCCAAAAGACAACTTCTTCGTTTCTAGCAAATTTCTGACAACTTTCTTAAGAGCATAGCAATTCTCTAGATCATGGCCGGGCGCACCCTCATGAAATAAACAATGAGCGGTAGCGTTGTAACTTGCAGGTAATGGATTAGGTGGAGGATTAAGAGGCGGACCCAAAGCCCGAGTAGTGATGAGACCTTGCTTGACCAAAGAGGGATACAACTCGGTAAAAGTCATCGGGATCGGCGGACAAGGTTTATACGTTCTTCTGTTTGGCATATTCTGGCGAGGAGCCGGACTCTTTGGCTGTTGAGGAGCAGGAGTATTGGGTGCCTGTAGGTAGTTGACAGGAGGCGGATAAACAGGAGGTTGTTGCATAGGTTGATACATGGGAACCTGTTGATTGAAAGAAGGTGTAATAGCTGCCACATAGGGTTGTTGAGCATATTGGACCGGGTACCCTTGAGGTTGAGCATAACCTTGCAGATGCCGATAAAAGCGTTCCCTTGGTTTACCAGAGGATATAGCATTAGTCTCACTCTCCTTCTTTTTCTGGGAGCTATAAGGAGGTTTCTTCGGCTGATCCTTAGAAGCGCCATGATTATTTGTCATTTTACCACTCTTCATACCCAATTCAATCTTGACACCCACAGCAACGATGTCGGAGAAATTTGAAGTCACACTACCCACCATTCTCTCGTAAAATTCTGGACGGACTGCGTCGATAAACCAATCAGCTAACTCTTTCTCGGTCAAAGGAGGTTCTACCTGCGAAGCAGTCTCTCTCCACCTTTGAGCATACTCTTTGAATGATTCAGAATTCTTTTGTGACATACTCAGCAATTGTCTTCTGTCAGGAGCCAGATCCATATTGTACTTGTAGTGTTTGATGAAAGCGTCAGATAAATCCTGGAAACTCTTAATGCGAGACTGGTCTAAAGTTAAATACCACTTGGAGGAAGCACCCTTCAAACTATCTTGGAAGCAATGAATCATCAGTTTATCATTCTCAACATGGGCAGCCATTTTGCGATAATACATGATCAGATGACTCTTAGGACAGGTGGCACCTTCATAACGATCGAAGTTCGGAGTTTTGAACTTTGGGGGAATAACCAAACCTGAAACCAAACAAACATCCCTTGCAGCAGTCCCAAAAATTTGATCACCCTCTACCTTTTTCAATCTCTGGACGATAGTGTTTACTTCCTCACGAAGCTTATCATGTTTTTCATAACCCTCAACATTCTCATCAAGATTATCAAAAGCTGTCTCATTGAAGTACGGTTGCGCACGAGTGTGTACAACAGGTGGTGCAAAGATAGGAGCCCCCCTAGAAACTTCAGAAAACAAGGGCACGGCTTGCTGAACAGGTTGATTAATCGGAACAGTGGCTTGAGGAGGCACAAAACCCGGAGCAAGACCATAAGGTGGGTCCCTTGCTACGGTCACACTTGGTGGAGGGTCCACAGTAACGCCGGTAATCTCAGAAACAACAGTGGGCTGGGTATCCATCTTAGCATTCATGACATGTAACAATTCCATCATTCGCCCCATACCCCCTCGAAGGTCTTCAAGTTCATTGCTAAGGCGATCAATCTCTTTTGCCTGATCCTCCATTCTTTTCCGAGTTTGAGCTCTGGTGTTGTATTGGTGCCGAGAACTCAGGGTGACGAAACTGGAAGGTGAGAGAACCGAGTGTGAGAAATCGGGAGACACATGCAATGCAAGAAAGTAAATGATGCTAAAATGTGAATGTAAATGAAGATTTCATGGAATTCAAAACATTTACGAATGTCGTGGGGTACCAAAGAAATCTTTTTCTTGTTTTTTCATTTTATATTTTTTTTTTATTTATGGTATCCCGCGATATCCATAAATGATATTTGAACTCCATGAAATACAATGCAATGAGATGCTTTATGGATGCAATGCATGAAAACACACAAAGTCCTAGGTTAAAGGCTTGCATGAGGTTCAAAGGCGAATACCCTCCCTTGAAGTTAGATGGTTCATCCGGTTCTAAGGGATCTCAATATCATTGATCCTTCACCATGGTGGTTGTTCAGAAGGCAACTGACTTGCCAACCAAAACCCTCCAAGTTTAAGATCTCAATGAGCGTAGTATCGAGTGTCAACCAACTTCAGTCTGCACCAAAGCCGGTTACCTCACTACTTTCTAAAGGCCAAGATGAGTTAACTAGGGTTCTAAAAGTCAGTTAGTGCATTGACAACATATGGCAGCCTCAATATTATCCTCAACTTGACTTAAGGAATATAAGCACCAACCAAGAAGTCGCACTAACTATGGCCACCAGATCAACCGCATCGATATACGTCGTACAGTTTCCTTGGTCTATTGCCATTTACCTAAGGTACACTAGATCCGGGTTAGGACCTATCTCACAGCACAAGGAACAGTCCCACAATCAAAGCGCAAATATATACATGCAAATGAATAATAACACAGATAGTAATAAATATGAACAAGTTAGGGATAACCCTCAAAAGTTTAGGTCTCCCCAGTGAAGTCGCCATTTTCTGTTGCGGTGGAAATAGGATCACAAACTATTAATGAGTTTGAATCGCAATTCAATTCACAACCGCTCTTTGATTTATCCGAAGGAAAAGGTCAAAAGAGGGAAAACCTATTTTGCATCGTAAACACAATGCGGGGAAAGATCTAGGGTTCGGGGGTTGGTTAAATTTAGGGAAGGTATTAGCACCCTAAACTTCTGTAGTACTCTACAGGAACCTTTTGTTCAAATGTTTACTATTTTGCTTTATTTATTTGCTTAAGGTATATGTACAAAGGATTAAAAGTGAGAAAAGAGACCTAAGGGGTTAATTCTAAGTTTACTCGGCAAGACATCGCATCTTGTGCCTACGTATCCTTATGGGAGTGGAATCAGAGTAATCGTAGTTCCTCTCAATAGGGAGGTTAGAAACTTCTTGACTGTGGTCAAGGTCTCAAGGGGAATAAACGTATCTTAGGGACACGCTTACGAGGAGTGTAGAAACTCCAAATCTCTACGTTGAATTGTTAAGTTGTAGTTAGGGTTAAATTAGGTTAGGGATTCCGCGGCGGGAAACCCTAAAATGAGCGCGGCGGCTCTTTGACCTAATGCTAGGGGTAAAATTGTAATCCTGCCTGCGGCGAGGCATTTGTGAAAATTAGGGTTTGGTTAGGGATTCCGCGGCGGGAAACCCTAAAATGAGTGCGGCGACCCTTTTGGCATAACACTAGGATAAAAGCAATTTTGCCCACGGCGGGACACCTAGGCTAAACAGGGTTTGATCCATTAAAGGGGTAAGGCTATTGACTCGGCGGCCAAAAGGCTGGACCTAATCCTTCGGAAGGATAAAACTGTAAAAAAAATGTGAAAATATGACAAATCATTATGTGGAGGAATAATTAAGGTACAAAAATAAGGAAAGTAATAAAGGCAGAGGGTATAAAGAAACAAAGAAACATTTCTGAAAACATGAAGAATATGAAAATATGTAATAACACTTAGAATGAAGTGAGGGAGGAAAATAGTGTGGGGCTGTGGCCACCACAAGCACATCTCAACCTCAAGCATGCAAATGAAATGCAGGAATAAAGAAAATAAAAGGTACACAAAATGACACGGCAAAGGAGTTCCTTACGAAAAGGTTTTAATTTTTTAATATTTTAATTATGTAAAAAAATGTTTTAATTTTTTTAATATTTTAATTATATATATAAAAAAAGGTTTTAATTTTAAAATGGAATTACTTAGTTAAAAAAATTTAAGTTTAAATTATAAAAAAAATGTTAAGTTTAAATTATATATATAAAAAAAATGTTTTTGGGAACAAAAAGGTTTTTTTAGAAAAAAATGTTTACGGGAACAAAAAAAGGCTTTTTTTGGAAAAAAATGTTTACGGGAACAAAAAAAGGTTTTTTTTTTGGGAAAAAAGGTTTACGGGAACAAAAAAAGGTTTTTTTTTTGGGAAAAAAGGTTTACGGGAACAAAAAAAGGCTTTTTTTTGGAAAAAAATGTTTACGGGAACAAAAAAGGTTTTTTTTGGGAAAAAATGTTTTAGTTTTAATAAAAAAGGTTTTGATTTTGAAAAAGGTTTTGATAAAAAAAAAATAACAATAGAATTGCAAATGCAAACAGACAATTAATGAACATGCAAACAATCCTATACGACACAATCATGGTTCATACAGATCAAAATCTACGGATCTAAACAACAATGAAGGTTAACATGGCAAGGATGCAAATAAATATGAAAAATGCAAAGGATTTAGTAATTTAACGGACCTAAACACATTAACATGGCAAAATATGCACATAAACATGAAAATGCAAAAGGTTTAGTAATTTAACCTACGAAGCGGAGGTTTGCTTCGGTAAATGTGAAAAAGGTTTGAATAAGGGAACACTGGAGAGCTCCAATCCTTCTAACGAGTTGTGGGAACGACCGCCTTTCTTCTCTGGGGATCTCCTTTGTTTCTCCCTCTCTCTCCTCTTTTCTGAAGAAAACCTTCTGACCCCTCTTAGGTTTTTTCATTCTCTCTTCTTTTCCAACAAGGCAACACATGTATATATAGGGAACAAATTAGGGTTAACACCAAATTGTCAATAATGTCCCTAAAGCCCATTTTAAAGCTCAAACTAAATAATTAGTTAAGAAAAAATAAAATTTAAATAATTTAAAATAATTAAAATAAACTTAAAATAAAAACTAATAATCCTATTGATTCCTAAAATAAAAAATATTATAAAAGGAACAAAATTTTTCAATATTTTTTTATTTTATGATTTTTTGGATATTTTTATGAATAATTTAGAAAAAAGTGAAAAAAATAATATTTTAAAAAATGATTTAATTAAAATACGAAAATAATAATTAAATAATAATAAAAAACTATTTTTGTTATTTTTTTAATGAAAGATAGAAAAATTTAGAGTAAAAATAATAAAGAACAAAAAAAGTGACAAAGGTGAGATTTAATTTTTAAAATAGTTAGAAAAAAAGATTTAATTTTAAAAAAGATAGAAAAAGATTTAACTTTAAAGAGGAGTTAGAAAAAGATTTAAAAAAAGTTAGAAAAAAGATTTAATTTTAAAAAGAAGTTAGATTTTTATTTTTAAAAAAAAAATATTAGAATTTGATAAAAAATGTGTTAGAAATTAATTTAAAAAAGGTTATAAAAAATTTACTCTTGAAGAAAAGAGAAAAAAAAAAAAGTTAAATTTTAATCTAAATCCTAAAAGTTAGTAAGAAGAGCTTTAAATAAATAAACTAAATAGAAAAAAAAAGTTAATAAAAAATATTAGTAAAGTTATAAAAAAAAAATTTAATTAAATTATTATTAGTTAAAAAAACAAGATCTAAAAAAAAGGTTAATTTATTAAGTTAATAAGAATTTAAAATAAAAATAAAAAAGAAAGGGTAAAATTTGGGGTATTACAGCATGCCATGTTACAATCCATCCTTCTGCTGCCCTCTTTGTTTTTTCCAATACTTTTTGAATGCTAGGACTTGTAACACCTAGGACTTGTAACACCTGTGTACCTACTTAATTTCTCCTATTGAGCAGATATTCTCACTGTTATGTAATGTTTGATTCCTTCAAGTAGTGAAATGATCGACTTATCTCTATACTCCAAGAGATAAAAAAATTAATTAATTTTAAAGAAACAAGTAGTCATTGAGTAATGTTTAGTCTCAAGAATGCATGAATATAAATAGCATCCATTCCATATAATAATTTGTTAGTGAATCAATGTAGTGTTTTTCATTGTATATGTTTAATATTTATAATTTTCAACATGTTTTATCTACATATCACATTTCAAATTTCTATATCTGAGATATTGCTTCAAATACATATTGGTACTGTCACTAATAATTCACTACAAATTCGAGCTACAAATTCCACTAACTTCCTAACAGTATTTTCATTCTAATAATTCACTACAAATTCGAGCTAACATCAAGCAGCAGCCCATTTAACATCCTAACAGTATTTTCACTCTAATAATCCATTAATCCACCTATAACAAGTCCCTAATTCTAACTGTCAACATATCAAGTTCGAGCTAACTTCAATAACAGTATAACAAGTCCCTAATAATTCAATTCAACAACATACCACTTTTTAACAATTGCTAACAATATAAGTTATAACCTTCCTATCTCAAGCATAACATAATTATAACTAACTTCACAATATTATAACTAACTTCACATATCCCAAGCATAACAGAATTTTTCCAAGCTACAACAGACTATTATTGCAAATTCACCTTTTAATACAAATTCACCTATCCCAAGCATAACATAACTAACTTCACATATCCCATGAGCAGCATTGTATATAATTAGCATTTATAATCAACATTGTATATAGCAGTATATAGCAGTCTTAGGAAACAAAATTTTTGTATATACCAGTATATAGCAGTCTTAGCATTGTATAAAGTTTCACCAAAATAAATCAACATATCAGTATTGTACACCAAACAACATATCAAACAACATTGTAACAAATATCAGCACTATAAAACTAACCTTCTGTTGATCTGATATAAATCCATATTTGTTGTCTTGTATAGATTGCAAGTCTTCTAATAACAAATTAAGGAACTATTTCCATGAGTCTTTCGTTTCAGCTTCCACTACGGCATAAGCGACTGGACAAATCTTGTTATTTCCATCCTTACCAACAATACCTATTAACTGACGTCCAAAGTCCCCTTTAAGAAAACAAGCATCCAGTCCTATTAGAGGCCTACACGTCGCTGCAAACGCTGCCTTACAAGCTTCTAAGCATACATATATTCTTTCAAAGACAGGACCACCATCTGAATCAGCACACTTAATTTTAACAGTGGAGTTTGGATTTGACTTTAACAACTCCTCACCATAGCTTCTAATATGTGTGAATTGTTCACGACCAGCACCTTGAATCAATTCCATTGCCTTTTTCTTGGCTCTATAAGCTTGATCCTTTGACAACTTCACCCTCTCACTTCTTAATAGCTTCTGCAATTAGCCCTTTGGTTTTTATTTCAGGAGTGTGTCTTATGGTGTACACAAATTGGCGACCTAACCAATCTGTTTTTGCTTATTTATTTTTGGCTGTCCTATGACAGCCATGACGATCAGTCAAGCTAATAAGTTGCCAATATTGATTGGTAGTCCTCATGCTAAACCTAATATGAAATGGACAACCATCTAGACACTTGACAACCATTCTCTTCTTGTCATTTTTCTTAAATACACGATTCTTCTTGTTCTCCATAGCATACCCCTTTATGGCATCTTTGATTTGTTGTTTATCCTTGAACATCATCCCTACTTCAAATTTTGTGGGTTCCCTAAAGATTGGAAACTTTGTCGTATCACCTTCAGCATCACTACCGGGTGGAGTTTGAAGCACATCTGAATCACTACCATTATCGGAATTATAATCCAACTTTGAAGGTTTTTCTTCTGTAGCATTAGGTAAAATGGTCTTCCAATTTATACTAGCATCAACACCTAAATTCGTCACATCAATTTCATCTTCCGAATCTTCATCCTCTTCTTCGTCATCCTCACTGCCCATGCTATAATCTGGATTTGTTTCACTCTCGTCATCTACGTCATCAACATTAATGTTAACCTCTTCATCTACTCCATCAACACTAACCTCTTCATCGTTTGCTCCATCGACATTAACTTCATCGTTTGCTCCCTCACCATTAACTTCATCATTTGCTCCCTCAATATTAACTTCATCATTTTCTCCCTCGACATTAACTTCATCGTTTGCTCCCTCGACATTAACTTCATCATTTGCTCCCTCGACATTAATTTCATCATTTGCTCCTTCACCGTTTGCTCCTTCACCATTGCCTTTTTCACCATTATCCTCCTCAAAAATAACATCCTCAATACTTATTTCTTCAACTTTGTGTTCAACATAAATATCAACTACCTTAAATCCTCTAACATCCTCCATTAACCTTAAGACATCATTATCATTGTTAAGAGGCCGAAGTCCACGAGAAAAGGAAAAATTAGGATTCCAATACCATAAACACTTTATATTACGATACCCCTCACTCTTGATCAAATCTTCAATTTGCATGTAGGACATCAAGTCCACATCCCAATCCCAATTTATTTCAGTTACAAGCCCATCAACATACAACAGAACTGGATTATGAATTAAATGTCCCCTATGGTGTACTCTAAATCTGATAGCTTGGGTATCAGATGGCCTACAAAACACAAACGACAGTTTCTGAATTAAACCATAGATAAAACCGGGAGTTGGTATTAACAAATCATATGCTATGACAGAACACAAACACCATTTGCATATTTAGTGTTTTTGTATTCAGAGGTGAGTTACGAAACATACCTCGACACGTAACTTCGGTTTGCCATTTCAGAGACGACGGGAAGCGAGCTGCGAATTGATTTGAAGCGAGCTGTGGTTTGATATAGAACTGGGTTTGAAGAAATGAGAAGATGAAAATAGGTTACAATGTGAAGAAGAAATGCGAGATGGGTTTGATTCGTTTGTGAAAATGAAAATGGGAAGATGAAAATGGTTACAATGGGTTGAAAATGAAAATGAAAATGAAATAATATTTAAGTTAATGGGGTTTTTTATTTAAGTTTTATTTTATTAAATTTGTGAAAATGAAATAATATTTAAGTTAATGACATGTAAATTATATTAAATTTAAAAAGACTATTTTAACTGACATGGAAATGCCACATCAACATTCAACGTGCCACCTCATTAAAAACATGACTTAAAATGACAAGGGGACTAATATTAATCTTGAAACCTAAAAAAAGGACCAAAATCGTGGTTTTTAAAATTGGGGGATCAAAACTCAAAAAAACACAAAATAGGGGGATCAAAGTTGCAATTAAGCCTATTTTTTTAATTAAGGTAATATAGCAAAATATTAAATTAAATTTTTATTTTATCAAATAATAAAATTGATTAAATCATTTTTAAAAATTATTAAATTATAAATATCAACCGTTTATTTAAATTTAAATTAACACATAAATACTTATTAGTAATTTACATTCATTTACCTCAATTAACACATAAATTGACTTACCTCACAAATCCAAATTGATTAAATTTTTAGAAATCATTAACTTCTATCATAAGCACCACTTAATCATATCCCATTGTAAATTGATGTCAATTCAAACATTATTATTTATTAGTAAAAGTTTAATAGACATACATACATAGGCGAAATTTTATACGATCATCAAATAAAATGTTACCAATATGTTAAATCATTCAAATATTTTTAAAATATCAATATGATTTATTAAAATAACATGATCATCCTATAAAATTATTTTACTAGTGCATTTTTTTTAACCTATATTAAAAATGCAACAGCCATTTTTATTTCACTTAATCCACATACAACAAAAATGAAGATTAAAACAAGTGCAAAAGATTAATTCAATCATTAACAAAACAGAATCAAGAAGCAACAGAAACAATAACTTGTTCTTCCTCCTCAAAGAACAAATCCTCCGTCCTCCTAAACACCGCATGCACCACCACAACCACCACCGCAACACTAACCGCAGCAATAATATTCACAGTAGCGTGTGTAAGAAGCAACAGCGCCACCGTAACAAACGCCATAACAACAACCACAAGTCGATCATCGACGAGTCTACCCCATATAATCACTGGCTGATCACGAAGAAAGTAGAGGAACAACCACGCCGCCATTAGAAGAACAAAAACAATGAGAGAGTAAGGGTGCCATAAAAGGCTCAGAAACAAAATGAAAAGCATGACCATAGCGTAGTTCATGCGGAAATACGAGATGTTGTCACGAAGCCGTGAAATTGCTTCTGGTGCACCGCGGCCGGGGATACCGAGTGATCGGATATCGAACATGGTTTTCCATGATCGACGGGTTCCTAAGCCGGCTTTGATTCTTTGTTTGCCGCGTGTTATGTATTCGAGTTTTGGTGGTGTTGGGGAGGTTGGGATTGTGCCGTAGGTTGTTGTCATGGTGGTGGAAACAAAACAACTGATGAAGGAATTGTAATGTAATTGGAATGAAGAATGGTTATTACTACTTAGTAGAGTTTGATAATTATAAGAGCAATTGGGTCCTACAATTTTGTGAGTTTGTTTATGTTTTGTTTCTACTTTATGATGAGTGTATTATTATGGGTTATGGATTTGGGATGATGGGATGTGGTCATGTGGATGGTAATAATTTGGGTTTGTAATTTGATTTTTGCTGTTGGATTTGCATGTCTTTTTGTGAGTTAGATAGGTAGATGTTTGATATGTTGTTTTCCAAATGAGTGAAGACACTCATAACATAGTATACGTTTTGTTGTCAAATTTGGAAGGTGGTTGGTGTTGCTTTCTTCCTTGGTTGCAATGCTCAAACTATTTAAATGTTTTGAGAACATGAAATGATCTCTACTCATATTGTACTTATAATCATCCATGTTTCATGTCTAACCATGTTGTGGTTTTTAGTATTTGTTGTGTTTGTAAACGACAGGGAATAGAAGTAGTAATGTGATTGGATGGTGGGATGCAAGAATTCATCTTTGCTTTATTTCATCTCTTGAATGATCCCATACTTTCCAACTAACTACACTACACATAGTAGTGACAACAGACTGCATGCAAGCAATGCTCATTTTAATTCTTCGTTGACATCATTATTTCAATAAATGTTTAATCTTTTAAGACGCGTGTGACATTTATTCAAAAAATATATAATGTGTGTTGAAGCGAAGAAAATAATATTTATTTTAAAATATTTATCTTAATTGTTTGACACGTGTTGTATGATATTATATTATGGTGTCTCACTGATTTAAAGAGTGTCAAAGTAAAAAAAATAAAAAATTTTAAACTGTTGTTTAACTATTATGATATTTGTTTAACTATTATGATATTTGTCTAACTATTTCGACATGTATCGTACGAATGTCATAAAATGTCAGACATCGCAACACACATATTTTTGACATTGTTTGATAGCTTCTGGGAAGCTCAAGGTAAGTGAGAGTATAGTTCTAAATTGCTCCACTACATTGTTGATCCTGCAAGGCACTCACCTACTACCCAAATGTCATTTGTCATTGTATAAATGTTAATCAAAATAAATCATAAAATAAATTTTTTTCTGTTATAATAAATCAGCAATTGGTTAATTAACCATGATTTGATGTAATAACGTACCGATAATTAATGTCCCAAGTATTTTTACTGTAAATTCAAATTGTATTTTAGGCTTAAAAAACTTAGCTTCAAGGTAAAACTTGCAATGGCAAATACTTGAAGGTTGGATTGTGTCTCTATGTGAGTTCCAAGTTATACTAGTCTTCTCAAGTTGCTAACTTTCAATTGCATTCCAAGCTTCCATTTCATTTTTCTTCTTCAACTAGTAAATTATATATATATGTGTCAGTAATTGATAATGGTAAATTGAGACCAAATTTAAGAGTTTTATTTAAGGAAATAAATGGAGGAAATGCCTAGACTCCTTCATGGAACAATTGAAGCTACCATCTTTAAGGCCTCACCTTTCACACCATTTTCCCTCTTCAACGTGAGTATGATTTAAGTACAAATATTAAGGAACGATAGTGTCATATTTGTGATATTTTATTTTTCTCTCTCATTATACACGTATTTATAAATTTTTATATTTTATTGACATATCCGAAACTTTTTTAAAATGTCATATTTTGTATCGAAATATTTTTAAAAATGTGGTATTTTGTACGGGTAATAGTAGTATCGATATCTGTATTTGTACTCAATACCTTATCTGTACTGAATATTATACCTGTATCTATTGATAATAGATTTGATTCAAGTATAACAAAATTGTAGATTTTCGACTTGGTTATATGAGATTAGAAGCTTGTAGACCCCAACTCCTATGATTATATGTAGCTATATTTTGAAGGTTTTGTAGTGAAATCATAAACTCATAACATTGCATGAATTTTTCTCTTCTTTTTTGCAGTGCATATGTACAAATGGAAAGCCTGCATATGTGACCATCAAGATAGACAACACGAAAGTTGCGAAAACAAGCAAAGAAAGAAACCGTGTTTGGAACCAAACCTTTCATATTCAATGTGCTCATCCAGCAGATTCAGTTATTACCATTACTTTGAGAACATCAAATTCCATGTTAGGAAAACACAGTATCAAAGCCCAACAACTTTTAAATGAAGGAAGCTTAATCAACGGATTCTTCCCCCTCGTCATGGAAAATGAAAAACCAAACCCGAAACTTAAGTTGAAGTTTATATTATGGTTCAAGCCTGCAAAGTTGGAAGAGAGTTTGGCAAAAGTACTAAGCAATGAGGAATTTCAAGGGCTAAAGGATGCAAAATTTCCACAAAGGTCTAATTGTCAAGTCAAACTTTACCATGATGCTCATCATACTCCTACCTTTCAACCTCCCTTTGATCCATGTGGTACTCCAAACAATCTATGGGAGGATGTTTATAAAGCCATTGAAGATGCAAAGTATATAGTTTATATTGCAGCATGGTCCCTCAATCCCAAGATAGTTTTGGTAAATATACTTTTTTTTTGTGACAATATACTAAATACATGTTTGGACTCATTTTTCGGAGAGTTAAAATGATTCCAAACACCTGTCTAGTTAAGTCAGCTCATTTGGTAGCTGTGCAGAGACATCTGCTGCATAAGGGCGGGTTCAAACCTACGACATCCCACTTATATTATACATGTTATGCATTGGTTTGTTATTATGTTTTTATACATTTATATACATTGTTTGAGTCTGTGCATATTGGACAGGTAAGAGATCCTCATACAAAAATCCAACATGCAAGAGGAATGAGTTTAGGTGAACTGTTGAAACAGAAGGCAGATGAAGGAGTGGCTGTGAGAGTTATGCTTTGGGATGATGAAACATTATTACCCGTAATTAAGAACAAAGGTGTGATGAACACACATGATGAGGATGCTCTTACTTATTTCAATCATACAAATGTTATATGCAAAAAGTGTCCTAGATTACACCACAAGTTTCCAACACTATTTGCTCACAATCAGAAAACTATAACGGTTGACATAAAAGTGGCTAAATCGGTTAGCGATAGAGAGATTATGAGCTTTGTTGGTGGTTTAGATTTGTGTGAGGGTAGATATGATACGGAACAACATTCATTGTTTCAAACACTTATTAAGGAATCACATTGTTATGACTTTTACCAACCAAACACTGAAGGCGCTAGCCTTAACAAAGGAGGACCAAGAGTTCCTTGGCATGACGCTCATGCTTGTGTTATCGGCGAAGCTGCTTGGGATGTGTTATCAAATTTTGAGCAAAGATGGACTAAGCAATGTGATCCTTCTCTTCTAGTCCCTAATACTACCTTGGTGAATCTCATGCCTCGAACAAACTCAAACACTTCGATAGAAAGTAATTGGAAAGTTCAAGTTTATAGGTCGATTGATCGTGCTTCTGTTGGTGATATCTGTGGAAATTTCACCGCGGAGAAGAGTATCCATGAAGCTTATATTGAAGCAATTAGGCATGCTGAGAGGTTTATATACATTGAAAACCAGTACTTCATTGGTGGATGCCAATGGTGGGGAAAAGATAAGCATTGTGGTTGCACGAATCTAATTCCAATCGAAATTGCATTAAAAGTGGTAAGTAAGATCAAAGCAAAGGAGAGATTTGCAGTGTATATAGTTATTCCAATGTGGCCAGAAGGAGTGCCTGAAAGTGAATATGTTCAAGATATATTGCATTGGACTAGAGAAACTGTGACACTGATGTATAGGTTGATTGGTGAAGCAATAAAAGAAAATGGTGAAATAGGACATCCAAGAGACTATTTGAATTTCTTTTGTCTTGCAAATAGAGAGCATAAGGGAAAAGGGGAGTATCTTCCACTGGATTCTCCCCACCCTGAAACACAATACTGGCATGCACAAAAGAATAGAAGATTCATGGTTAATGTACATTCAAAGCTCATGATAGGTACTAGTACTATTCATTTAGTATTTATCAACTATTATATGATTGTTTTTGTTTGACAAGTCTTGTTTTATTGCATGTATGTATGTATGTATGTCACCAGTGGATGACATGTACATACTACTAGGTTCAGCTAATATGAACCAAAGATCCATGGATGGGAAAAGGGACACTGAGATTGCCATAGGATGCTTCCAATCTCAAGATGAAGTTATGAAACAAAAGAACCTTGGTGATGTTCATGTATACAGAATGTCACTATGGTATGAGCACACAAATAGTTTCAATGAATTGTTCCTAGAGCCACAAAGTTTGGAATGTGTGAAGAGGATGTGTTTCATTGGAGATCAAATGT
>OZ012738.1:14373633-14698269 GCA_963859935.3 Lathyrus sativus | reverse complement strand
GCATGCCAAAGTCTTAGGTTTTTTCATCACTAAGCACCAAACATAATAGACTATAGTAAGTTTAAAAATTAATTATATTTTATTTTTCAACTCTATCATAAAATTTTAGGTTTTTCCCATTAAAAAACAAAGATAAAAGACTATAGTCCATGACATATATTTTATATAATATAGGTAAAAATTAAAATTAAATAATGAAGCTCAAACTTATTTATATTTACCGTTTTCACATAGAATTATGGTAAATTAGATGTAAATATATTCAATATGTTTCTTCTCCATCACCAAATTTCATGCTTCTTCGTTAGTAAGCCACACAGTTAAAAGACTATAAATGAATGACAAATATTTTAGGTTTTTTCTTCACCATGCAAAAGTCTTAGGTTTTTTCATCACTAAGAACCAAACATAATAGACTATAGTAAGTTTAAAAATTAATTATATTTTATATTTAAACTCCATCATAAAACTTTATGTTTTTCCCCATTAAAAAACAAAGTTAAAAAGACTATAATCCATGACATATTTTTTTAAATAATATAGGTAAAAATTAAAATTTTAAATAATGAAGCTCAAACTTATTTATATTTAACTTTTTCACATTGAATTATGGTAAATTAGATGTAAATATATTCAATATGTTTCTTCTCCATCACCAAATTTCATGTTTCTATGTCAGTAAGCCACAAAGTTAAAAGACTATAAATGAATGACAAATATTTTAGGTTTTTTCTTCACCATCCCAAAGTCTTAGGTTTTTATATCACTAAGAACGAAACATAATAGACTATTGTAGGTTTAAAATATTAATTATATTTTATTTTTCAACTTCAACAGAAAATTTTAGGTTTTTCCCCACTAAAAAACAAAGTTAAAAGACTATAGTCCATGACATATGTTTTAAATAATAAAGGTAAAAATTAAAATTTAATAATGAAGCTCAAGCGTATTTATCTTTAACTTTTTCACATTGAATTATGATAAATTAGATGTAAATATATTCAATATGTTTCTTCTCCATCACCAAATTTCATGTTTCTATGTCAGTAAGCCACAAAGTTAAAAGACTATAAATGAATGACAAATGTTTTAGGTTTTTTCTTTACCATCCCAAAGTCTTAGGTTTTTATATCACTAAGAACCAAACATAATAGACTAGTGTAGGTGAAAAAAATTAATTATATTTTATTTTTCAACACCATCAAAAATTGTTTAGGTTTTTCCCCACTAAAAAACAAAGTTAAAAGACTATAAGCCATGACATATGTTTTAAATAATATACGTAAAAATTAAAATTTAATAATGAAGCTCAAACATATTTATCTTTAACTTTTTCACATTGAATTATGGTAAATTAGATGTAAATATATTCAATATGTTTCTTCTCCATCACCAAAATTCATGTTTCTTCGTCAGTAAGCGACAAAGTTAAAAGACTATAAATGAATGACAAATATTTTAGGTTTTTTCTTCAGCATGCCAAAGTCTTAGGTTTTTTCATCACTAAGCACCAAACATAATAGACTATAGTAAGTTTAAAAATTAATTATATTTTATTTTTCAACTCTATCATAAAATTTTAGGTTTTTCCCATTAAAAAACAAAGATAAAAGACTATAGTCCATGACATATATTTTATATAATATAGGTAAAAATTAAAATTAAATAATGAAGCTCAAACTTATTTATATTTACCGTTTTCACATTGAATTATGGTAAATTAGATGTAAATATATTCAATATGTTTCTTCTCCATCACCAAATTTCATGCTTCTTCGTTAGTAAGCCACACAGTTAAAAGACTATAAATGAATGACAAATATTTTAGGTTTTTTCTTCACCATGCAAAAGTCTTAGGTTTTTTCATCACTAAGAACCAAACATAATAGACTATAGTAAGTTTAAAAATTAATTATATTTTATATTTAAACTCCATCATAAAACTTTATGTTTTTCCCCATTAAAAAACAAAGTTAAAAAGACTATAATCCATGACATATTTTTTTAAATAATATAGGTAAAAATTAAAATTTTAAATAATGAAGCTCAAACTTATTTATATTTAACTTTTTCACATTGAATTATGGTAAATTAGATGTAAATATATTCAATATGTTTCTTCTCCATCACCAAATTTCATGTTTCTATGTCAGTAAGCCACAAAGTTAAAAGACTATAAATGAATGACAAATATTTTAGGTTTTTTCTTCACCATCCCAAAGTCTTAGGTTTTTATATCACTAAGAACGAAACATAATAGACTATTGTAGGTTTAAAATATTAATTATATTTTATTTTTCAACTTCAACATAATTTTAGGTTTTTTCCCCACTAAAAAACAAAGTTAAAGAGACTATAGTCCATGACATATGTTTTAAATAATAAAGGTAAAAATTAAAATTTAATAATGAAGCTCAAGCGTATTTATCTTTAACTTTTTCACATTGAATTATGATAAATTAGATGTAAATATATTCAATATGTTTCTTCTCCATCACCAAATTTCATGTTTCTATGTCAGTAAGCCACAAAGTTAAAAGACTATAAATGAATCACAAATGTTTTAGGTTTTTTCTTCACCATCCCAAAGTCTTAGGTTTTTATATCACTAAGAACCAAACATAATAGACTACTGTAGGTGAAAAAAATTAATTATATTTTATTTTTCAACACCATCAAAATTGTTGTAGGTTTTTCCCCACTAAAAAACAAAGTAAAAGACTATAAGCCATGACATATGTTTTAAATAATATACGTAAAAATTAAAATTTAATAATGAAGCTCAAACGTATTTATCTTTAACTTTTTCACATTGAATTATAGTAAATTAGATGTAAATATATTCAATATGTTTCTTCTCCATCACCAAAATTCATGTTTCTTCGTCAGTAAGCGACAAAGTTAAAAGACTATAAATGAATGACAAATATTTTAGGTTTTTTCTTCAGCATGCCAAAGTCTTAGGTTTTTTCATCACTAAGCACCAAACATAATAGACTATAGTTAGTTTAAAAATTAATTATATTTTATTTTTCAATTCTATCATAAAATTTTAGGTTTTTCCCATTAAAAAACAAAGATAAAAGACTATAGTCCATGACATATATTTTATATAATATAGGTAAAAATTAAAATTAAATAATGAAGCTCAAACTTATTTATATTTACCGTTTTCACATTGAATTATGGTAAATTAGATGTAAATATATTCAATATGTTTCTTCTCCATCACCAAATTTCATGCTTCTTCGTTAGTTAGCCACACAGTTAAAAGACTATAAATGAATGACAAATATTTTAGGTTTTTTCTTCACCATGCAAAAGTCTTAGGTTTTTTCATCACTAAGAACCAAACATAATAGACTATAGTAAGTTTAAAAATTAATTATATTTTATATTTAAACTCCATCATAAAACTTTATGTTTTTCCCCATTAAAAAACAAAGTTAAAAGACTATAACCCATGACATATTTTTTTAAATAATATAGGTAAAAATTAAAATTTTAAATAATGAAGCTCAAACTTATTTATATTTAACTTTTTCACATTGAATTATGGTAAATTAGATGTAAATATATTCAATATGTTTCTTCTCCATCACCAAAATTCATGTTTCTTCGTCAGTAAGCGACAAAGTTAAAAGACTATAAATGAATGACAAATATTTTAGGTTTTTTCTTCAGCATGCCAAAGTCTTAGGTTTTTTCATCACTAAGCACCAAACATAATAGACTATAGTAAGTTTAAAAATTAATTATATTTTATTTTTCAACTCTATCATAAAATTTTAGGTTTTTCCCATTAAAAAACAAAGATAAAAGACTATAGTCCATGACATATATTTTATATAATATAGGTAAAAATTAAAATTAAATAATGAAGCTCAAACTTATTTATATTTACCGTTTTCACATTGAATTATGGTAAATTAGATGTAAATATATTCAATATGTTTCTTCTCCATCACCAAATTTCATGCTTCTTCGTTAGTAAGCCACACAGTTAAAAGACTATAAATGAATGACAAATATTTTAGGTTTTTTCTTCACCATGCAAAAGTCTTAGGTTTTTTCATCACTAAGAACCAAACATAATAGACTATAGTAAGTTTAAAAATTAATTATATTTTATATTTAAACTCCATCATAAAACTTTATGTTTTTCCCCATTAAAAAACAAAGTTAAAAAGACTATAATCCATGACATATTTTTTTAAATAATATAGGTAAAAATTAAAATTTTAAATAATGAAGCTCAAACTTATTTATATTTAACTTTTTCACATTGAATTATGGTAAATTAGATGTAAATATATTCAATATGTTTCTTCTCCATCACCAAATTTCATGTTTCTATGTCAGTAAGCCACAAAGTTAAAAGACTATAAATGAATGACAAATATTTTAGGTTTTTTCTTCACCATCCCAAAGTCTTAGGTTTTTATATCACTAAGAACGAAACATAATAGACTATTGTAGGTTTAAAATATTAATTATATTTTATTTTTCAACTTCAACATAAAATTTTAGGTTTTTCCCCACTAAAAAACAAAGTTAAAAGACTATAGTCCATGACATATGTTTTAAATAATAAAGGTAAAAATTAAAATTTAATAATGAAGCTCAAGCGTATTTATCTTTAACTTTTTCACATTGAATTATGATAAATTAGATGTAAATATATTCAATATGTTTCTTCTCCATCACCAAATTTCATGTTTCTATGTCAGTAAGCCACAAAGTTAAAAGACTATAAATGAATCACAAATGTTTTAGGTTTTTTCTTCACCATCCCAAAGTCTTAGGTTTTTATATCACTAAGAACCAAACATAATAGACTACTGTAGGTGAAAAAAATTAATTATATTTTATTTTTCAACACCATCAAAAATTGTTTAGGTTTTTCCCCACTAAAAAACAAAGTTAAAAGACTATAAGCCATGACATATGTTTTAAATAATATACGTAAAAATTAAAATTTAATAATGAAGCTCAAACGTATTTATCTTTAACTTTTTCACATTGAATTATGGTAAATTAGATGTAAATATATTCAATATGTTTCTTCTCCATCACCAAAATTCATGTTTCTTCGTCAGTAAGCGACAAAGTTAAAAGACTATAAATGAATGACAAATATTTTAGGTTTTTTCTTCAGCATGCCAAAGTCTTAGGTTTTTTCATCACTAAGCACCAAACATAATAGACTATAGTTAGTTTAAAAATTAATTATATTTTATTTTTCAATTCTATCATAAAATTTTAGGTTTTTCCCATTAAAAAACAAAGATAAAAGACTATAGTCCATGACATATATTTTATATAATATAGGTAAAAATTAAAATTAAATAATGAAGCTCAAACTTATTTATATTTACCGTTTTCACATTGAATTATGGTAAATTAGATGTAAATATATTCAATATGTTTCTTCTCCATCACCAAATTTCATGCTTCTTCGTTAGTTAGCCACACAGTTAAAAGACTATAAATGAATGACAAATATTTTAGGTTTTTTCTTCACCATGCAAAAGTCTTAGGTTTTTTCATCACTAAGAACCAAACATAATAGACTATAGTAAGTTTAAAAATTAATTATATTTTATATTTAAACTCCATCATAAAACTTTATGTTTTTCCCCATTAAAAAACAAAGTTAAAAGACTATAACCCATGACATATTTTTTTAAATAATATAGGTAAAAATTAAAATTTTAAATAATGAAGCTCAAACTTATTTATATTTAACTTTTTCACATTGAATTATGGTAAATTAGATGTAAATATATTCAATATGTTTCTTCTCCATCACCAAAATTCATGTTTCTTCGTCAGTAAGCGACAAAGTTAAAAGACTATAAATGAATGACAAATATTTTAGGTTTTTTCTTCAGCATGCCAAACTCTTAGGTTTTTTCATCACTAAGCACCAAACATAATAGACTATAGTAAGTTTAAAAATTAATTATATTTTATTTTTCAACTCTATCATAAAATTTTAGGTTTTTCCCATTAAAAAACAAAGATAAAAGACTATAGTCCATGACATATATTTTATATAATATAGGTAAAAATTAAAATTAAATAATGAAGCTCAAACTTATTTATATTTACCGTTTTCACATTGAATTATGGTAAATTAGATGTAAATATATTCAATATGTTTCTTCTCCATCACCAAATTTCATGCTTCTTCGTTAGTAAGCCACACAGTTAAAAGACTATAAATGAATGACAAATATTTTAGGTTTTTTCTTCACCATGCAAAAGTCTTAGGTTTTTTCATCACTAAGAACCAAACATAATAGACTATAGTAAGTTTAAAAATTAATTATATTTTAAATTTAAACTCCATCATAAAACTTTATGTTTTTCCCCATTAAAAAACAAAGTTAAAAAGACTATAATCCATGACATATTTTTTTAAATAATATAGGTAAAAATTAAAATTTTAAATAATGAAGCTCAAACTTATTTATATTTAACTTTTTCACATTGAATTATGGTAAATTAGATGTAAATATATTCAATATGTTTCTTCTCCATCACCAAATTTCATGTTTCTATGTCAGTAAGCCACAAAGTTAAAAGACTATAAATGAATGACAAATATTTTAGGTTTTTTCTTCACCATCCCAAAGTCTTAGGTTTTTATATCACTAAGAACGAAACATAATAGACTATTGTAGGTTTAAAATATTAATTATATTTTATTTTTCAACTTCAACATAAAATTTTAGGTTTTTCCCCACTAAAAAACAAAGTTAAAAGACTATAGTCCATGACATATGTTTTAAATTATAAAGGTAAAAATTAAAATTTAATAATGAAGCTCAAGCGTATTTATCTTTAACTTTTTCACATTGAATTATGATAAATTAGATGTAAATATATTCAATATGTTTCTTCTCCATCACCAACTTTCATGTTTCTATGTCAGTAAGCCACAAAGTTAAAAGACTATAAATGAATCACAAATCTTTTAGGTTTTTTCTTCACCATCCCAAAGTCTTAGGTTTTTATATCACTAAGAACCAAACATAATAGACTACTGTAGGTGAAAAAAATTAATTATATTTTATTTTCAACACCATCAAAAATTGTTTAGGTTTTTCCCCACTAAAAAACAAAGTTAAAAGACTATAAGCCATGACATATGTTTTAAATAATATACGTAAAAATTAAAATTTAATAATGAAGATCAAACGTATTTATCTTTAACTTTTTCACATTGAATTATGGTAAATTAGATGTAAATATATTCAATATGTTTCTTCTCCATCACCAAAATTCATGTTTCTTCGTCAGTAAGCGACAAAGTTAAAAGACTATAAATGAATGACAAATATTTTAGGTTTTTTCTTCAGCATGCCAAAGTCTTAGGTTTTTTCATCACTAAGCACCAAACATAATAGACTATAGTAAGTTTAAAAATTAATTATATTTTATTTTTCAACTCTATCATAAAATTTTAGGTTTTTCCCATTAAAAAACAAAGATAAAAGACTATAGTCCATGACATATATTTTATATAATATAGGTAAAAATTAAAATTAAATAATGAAGCTCAAACTTATTTATATTTACCGTTTTCACATTGAATTATGGTAAATTAGATGTAAATATATTCAATATGTTTCTTCTCCATCACCAAATTTCATGCTTCTTCGTTAGTAAGCCACACAGTTAAAAGACTATAAATGAATGACAAATATTTTAGGTTTTTTCTTCACCATGCAAAAGTCTTAGGTTTTTTCATCACTAAGAACCAAACATAATAGACTATAGTAAGTTTAAAAATTAATTATATTTTATATTTAAACTCCATCATAAAACTTTATGTTTTTCCCCATTAAAAAACAAAGTTAAAAAGACTATAATCCATGACATATTTTTTTAAATAATATAGGTAAAAATTAAAATTTTAAATAATGAAGCTCAAACTTATTTATATTTAACTTTTTCACATTGAATTATGGTAAATTAGATGTAAATATATTCAATATGTTTCTTCTCCATCACCAAATTTCATGTTTCTATGTCAGTAAGCCACAAAGTTAAAAGACTATAAATGAATGACAAATATTTTAGGTTTTTTCTTCACCATCCCAAAGTCTTAGGTTTTTATATCACTAAGAACGAAACATAATAGACTATTGTAGGTTTAAAATATTAATTATATTTTATTTTTCAACTTCAACAGAAAATTTTAGGTTTTTCCCCACTAAAAAACAAAGTTAAAAGACTATAGTCCATGACATATGTTTTAAATAATAAAGGTAAAAATTAAAATTTAATAATGAAGCTCAAGCGTATTTATCTTTAACTTTTTCACATTGAATTATGATAAATTAGATGTAAATATATTCAATATGTTTCTTCTCCATCACCAAATTTCATGTTTCTATGTCAGTAAGCCACAAAGTTAAAAGACTATAAATGAATGACAAATGTTTTAGGTTTTTTCTTTACCATCCCAAAGTCTTAGGTTTTTATATCACTAAGAACCAAACATAATAGACTATTGTAGGTGAAAAAAATTAATTATATTTTATTTTTCAACACCATCAAAAATTGTTTAGGTTTTTCACCACTAAAAAACAAAGTTAAAAGACTATAAGCCATGACATATGTTTTAAATAATATACGTAAAAATTAAAATTTAATAATGAAGCTCAAACGTATTTATCTTTAACTTTTTCACATTGAATTATGGTAAATTAGATGTAAATATATTCAATATGTTTCTTCTCCATCACCAAAATTCATGTTTCTTCGTCAGTAAGCGACAAAGTTAAAAGACTATAAATGAATGACAAATATTTTAGGTTTTTTCTTCAGCATGCCAAAGTCTTAGGTTTTTTCATCACTAAGCACCAAACATAATAGACTATAGTAAGTTTAAAAATTAATTATATTTTATTTTTCAACTCTATCATAAAATTTTAGGTTTTTCCCATTAAAAAACAAAGATAAAAGACTATAGTCCATGACATATATTTTATATAATATAGGTAAAAATTAAAATTAAATAATGAAGCTCAAACTTATTTATATTTACCGTTTTCACATTGAATTATGGTAAATTAGATGTAAATATATTCAATATGTTTCTTCTCCATCACCAAATTTCATGCTTCTTCGTTAGTAAGCCACACAGTTAAAAGACTATAAATGAATGACAAATATTTTAGGTTTTTTCTTCACCATGCAAAAGTCTTAGGTTTTTTCATCACTAAGAACCAAACATAATAGACTATAGTAAGTTTAAAAATTAATTTAATTTTATATTTAAACTCCATCATAAAACTTTATGTTTTTCCCCATTAAAAAACAAAGTTAAAAAGACTATAATCCATGACATATTTTTTTAAATAATATAGGTAAAAATTAAAATTTTAAATAATGAAGCTCAAACTTATTTATATTTAACTTTTTCACATTGAATTATGGTAAATTAGATGTAAATATATTCAATATGTTTCTTCTCCATCACCAAATTTCATGTTTCTATGTCAGTAAGCCACAAAGTTAAAAGACTATAAATGAATGACAAATATTTTAGGTTTTTTCTTCACCATCCCAAAGTCTTAGGTTTTTATATCACTAAGAACGAAACATAATAGACTATTGTAGGTTTAAAATATTAATTATATTTTATTTTTCAACTTCAACATAAAATTTTAGGTTTTTCCCCACTAAAAAACAAAGTTAAAAGACTATAGTCCATGACATATGTTTTAAATAATAAAGGTAAAAATTAAAATTTAATAATGAAGCTCAAGCGTATTTATCTTTAACTTTTTCACATTGAATTATGATAAATTAGATGTAAATATATTCAATATGTTTCTTCTCCATCACCAAATTTCATGTTTCTATGTCAGTAAGCCACAAAGTTAAAAGACTATAAATGAATCACAAATGTTTTAGGTTTTTTCTTCACCATCCCAAAGTCTTAGGTTTTTATATCACTAAGAACCAAACATAATAGACTACTGTAGGTGAAAAAAATTAATTATATTTTATTTTTCAACACCATCAAAAATTGTTTAGGTTTTTCCCCACTAAAAAACAAAGTTAAAAGACTATAAGCCATGACATATGTTTTAAATAATATACGTAAAAATTAAAATTTAATAATGAAGCTCAAACGTATTTATCTTTAACTTTTTCACATTGAATTATAGTAAATTAGATGTAAATATATTCAATATGTTTCTTCTCCATCACCAAAATTCATGTTTCTTCGTCAGTAAGCGACAAAGTTAAAAGACTATAAATGAATGACAAATATTTTAGGTTTTTTCTTCAGCATGCCAAAGTCTTAGGTTTTTTCATCACTAAGCACCAAACATAATAGACTATAGTTAGTTTAAAAATTAATTATATTTTATTTTTCAATTCTATCATAAAATTTTAGGTTTTTCCCATTAAAAAACAAAGATAAAAGACTATAGTCCATGACATATATTTTATATAATATAGGTAAAAATTAAAATTAAATAATGAAGCTCAAACTTATTTATATTTACCGTTTTCACATTGAATTATGGTAAATTAGATGTAAATATATTCAATATGTTTCTTCTCCATCACCAAATTTCATGCTTCTTCGTTAGTTAGCCACACAGTTAAAAGACTATAAATGAATGACAAATATTTTAGGTTTTTTCTTCACCATGCAAAAGTCTTAGGTTTTTTCATCACTAAGAACCAAACATAATAGACTATAGTAAGTTTAAAAATTAATTATATTTTATATTTAAACTCCATCATAAAACTTTATGTTTTTCCCCATTAAAAAACAAAGTTAAAAGACTATAACCCATGACATATTTTTTTAAATAATATAGGTAAAAATTAAAATTTTAAATAATGAAGCTCAAACTTATTTATATTTAACTTTTTCACATTGAATTATGGTAAATTAGATGTAAATATATTCAATATGTTTCTTCTCCATCACCAAAATTCATGTTTCTTCGTCAGTAAGCGACAAAGTTAAAAGACTATAAATGAATGACAAATATTTTAGGTTTTTTCTTCAGCATGCCAAAGTCTTAGGTTTTTTCATCACTAAGCACCAAACATAATAGACTATAGTAAGTTTAAAAATTAATTATATTTTATTTTTCAACTCTATCATAAAATTTTAGGTTTTTCCCATTAAAAAACAAAGATAAAAGACTATAGTCCATGACATATATTTTATATAATATAGGTAAAAATTAAAATTAAATAATGAAGCTCAAACTTATTTATATTTACCGTTTTCACATTGAATTATGGTAAATTAGATGTAAATATATTCAATATGTTTCTTCTCCATCACCAAATTTCATGCTTCTTCGTTAGTAAGCCACACAGTTAAAAGACTATAAATGAATGACAAATATTTTAGGTTTTTTCTTCACCATGCAAAAGTCTTAGGTTTTTTCATCACTAAGAACCAAACATAATAGACTATAGTAAGTTTAAAAATTAATTATATTTTATATTTAAACTCCATCATAAAACTTTATGTTTTTCCCCATTAAAAAACAAAGTTAAAAAGACTATAATCCATGACATATTTTTTTAAATAATATAGGTAAAAATTAAAATTTTAAATAATGAAGCTCAAACTTATTTATATTTAACTTTTTCACATTGAATTATGGTAAATTAGATGTAAATATATTCAATATGTTTCTTCTCCATCACCAAATTTCATGTTTCTATGTCAGTAAGCCACAAAGTTAAAAGACTATAAATGAATGACAAATATTTTAGGTTTTTTCTTCACCATCCCAAAGTCTTAGGTTTTTATATCACTAAGAACGAAACATAATAGACTATTGTAGGTTTAAAATATTAATTATATTTTATTTTTCAACTTCAACATAAAATTTTAGGTTTTTCCCCACTAAAAAACAAAGTTAAAAGACTATAGTCCATGACATATGTTTTAAATAATAAAGGTAAAAATTAAAATTTAATAATGAAGCTCAAGCGTATTTATCTTTAACTTTTTCACATTGAATTATGATAAATTAGATGTAAATATATTCAATATGTTTCTTCTCCATCACCAAATTTCATGTTTCTATGTCTGTAAGCCACAAAGTTAAAAGACTATAAATGAATCACAAATGTTTTAGGTTTTTTCTTCACCATCCCAAAGTCTTAGGTTTTTATATCACTAAGAACCAAACATAATAGACTACTGTAGGTGAAAAAAATTAATTATATTTTATTTTTCAACACCATCAAAAATTGTTTAGGTTTTTCCCCACTAAAAAACAAAGTTAAAAGACTATAAGCCATGACATATGTTTTAAATAATATACGTAAAAATTAAAATTTAATAATGAAGCTCAAACGTATTTATCTTTAACTTTTTCACATTGAATTATGGTAAATTAGATGTAAATATATTCAATATGTTTCTTCTCCATCACCAAAATTCATGTTTCTTCGTCAGTAAGCGACAAAGTTAAAAGACTATAAATGAATGACAAATATTTTAGGTTTTTTCTTCAGCATGCCAAAGTCTTAGGTTTTTTCATCACTAAGCACCAAACATAATAGACTATAGTTAGTTTAAAAATTAATTATATTTTATTTTTCAATTCTATCATAAAATTTTAGGTTTTTCCCATTAAAAAACAAAGATAAAAGACTATAGTCCATGACATATATTTTATATAATATAGGTAAAAATTAAAATTAAATAATGAAGCTCAAACTTATTTATATTTACCGTTTTCACATTGAATTATGGTAAATTAGATGTAAATATATTCAATATGTTTCTTCTCCATCACCAAATTTCATGCTTCTTCGTTAGTTAGCCACACAGTTAAAAGACTATAAATGAATGACAAATATTTTAGGTTTTTTCTTCACCATGCAAAAGTCTTAGGTTTTTTCATCACTAAGAACCAAACATAATAGACTATAGTAAGTTTAAAAATTAATTATATTTTATATTTAAACTCCATCATAAAACTTTATGTTTTTCCCCATTAAAAAACAAAGTTAAAAGACTATAACCCATGACATATTTTTTTAAATAATATAGGTAAAAATTAAAATTTTAAATAATGAAGCTCAAACTTATTTATATTTAACTTTTTCACATTGAATTATGGTAAATTAGATGTAAATATATTCAATATGTTTCTTCTCCATCACCAAAATTCATGTTTCTTCGTCAGTAAGCGACAAAGTTAAAAGACTATAAATGAATGACAAATATTTTAGGTTTTTTCTTCAGCATGCCAAACTCTTAGGTTTTTTCATCACTAAGCACCAAACATAATAGACTATAGTAAGTTTAAAAATTAATTATATTTTATTTTTCAACTCTATCATAAAATTTTAGGTTTTTCCCATTAAAAAACAAAGATAAAAGACTATAGTCCATGACATATATTTTATATAATATAGGTAAAAATTAAAATTAAATAATGAAGCTCAAACTTATTTATATTTACCGTTTTCACATTGAATTATGGTAAATTAGATGTAAATATATTCAATATGTTTCTTCTCCATCACCAAATTTCATGCTTCTTCGTTAGTAAGCCACACAGTTAAAAGACTATAAATGAATGACAAATATTTTAGGTTTTTTCTTCACCATGCAAAAGTCTTAGGTTTTTTCATCACTAAGAACCAAACATAATAGACTATAGTAAGTTTAAAAATTAATTATATTTTATATTTAAACTCCATCATAAAACTTTATGTTTTTCCCCATTAAAAAACAAAGTTAAAAAGACTATAATCCATGACATATTTTTTTAAATAATATAGGTAAAAATTAAAATTTTAAATAATGAAGCTCAAACTTATTTATATTTAACTTTTTCACATTGAATTATGGTAAATTAGATGTAAATATATTCAATATGTTTCTTCTCCATCACCAAATTTCATGTTTCTATGTCAGTAAGCCACAAAGTTAAAAGACTATAAATGAATGACAAATATTTTAGGTTTTTTCTTCACCATCCCAAAGTCTTAGGTTTTTATATCACTAAGAACGAAACATAATAGACTATTGTAGGTTTAAAATATTAATTATATTTTATTTTTCAACTTCAACATAAAATTTTAGGTTTTTCCCCACTAAAAAACAAAGTTAAAAGACTATAGTCCATGACATATGTTTTAAATTATAAAGGTAAAAATTAAAATTTAATAATGAAGCTCAAGCGTATTTATCTTTAACTTTTTCACATTGAATTATGATAAATTAGATGTAAATATATTCAATATGTTTCTTCTCCATCACCAACTTTCATGTTTCTATGTCAGTAAGCCACAAAGTTAAAAGACTATAAATGAATCACAAATGTTTTAGGTTTTTTCTTCACCATCCCAAAGTCTTAGGTTTTTATATCACTAAGAACCAAACATAATAGACTACTGTAGGTGAAAAAAATTAATTATATTTTATTTTTCAACACCATCAAAAATTGTTTAGGTTTTTCCCCACTAAAAAACAAAGTTAAAAGACTATAAGCCATGACATATGTTTTAAATAATATACGTAAAAATTAAAATTTAATAATGAAGCTCAAACGTATTTATCTTTAACTTTTTCACATTGAATTATGGTAAATTAGATGTAAATATATTCAATATGTTTCTTCTCCATCACCAAAATTCATGTTTCTTCGTCAGTAAGCGACAAAGTTAAAAGACTATAAATGAATGACAAATATTTTAGGTTTTTTCTTCAGCATGCCAAAGTCTTAGGTTTTTTCATCACTAAGCACCAAACATAATAGACTATAGTTAGTTTAAAAATTAATTATATTTTATTTTTCAATTCTATCATAAAATTTTAGGTTTTTCCCATTAAAAAACAAAGATAAAAGACTATAGTCCATGACATATATTTTATATAATATAGGTAAAAATTAAAATTAAATAATGAAGCTCAAACTTATTTATATTTACCGTTTTCACATTGAATTATGGTAAATTAGATGTAAATATATTCAATATGTTTCTTCTCCATCACCAAATTTCATGCTTCTTCGTTAGTTAGCCACACAGTTAAAAGACTATAAATGAATGACAAATATTTTAGGTTTTTTCTTCACCATGCAAAAGTCTTAGGTTTTTTCATCACTAAGAACCAAACATAATAGACTATAGTAAGTTTAAAAATTAATTATATTTTATATTTAAACTCCATCATAAAACTTTATGTTTTTCCCCATTAAAAAACAAAGTTAAAAGACTATAACCCATGACATATTTTTTTAAATAATATAGGTAAAAATTAAAATTTTAAATAATGAAGCTCAAACTTATTTATATTTAACTTTTTCACATTGAATTATGGTAAATTAGATGTAAATATATTCAATATGTTTCTTCTCCATCACCAAATTTCATGTTTCTATTTTAGTAAGCCACAAAGTTAAAAGACTATAAATGAATGACAAATATTTTAGGTTTTTTCTTCACCATCCCAAAGTCTTAGGTTTTTATATCACTAGGACGAAACATAATAGACTATTGTAGGTTTAAAATATTAATTATATTTTATTTTTCAACTCCAACATAAAATTTTAGGTTTTTCCCCACTAAAAAACAAAGTTAAAAGACTATACTCCATGACATATGTTTTAAATAATAAAGGTAAAAATTAAAATTTAATAATGAAGCTCAAGCGTATTTATCTTTAACTTTTTCACATTGAATTATGATAAATTAGATGTAAATATATTCAATATGTTTCTTCTCCATCACCAAATTTCATGTTTCTATGTCAGTAAGCCACAAAGTTAAAAGACTATAAATGAATGACAAATGTTTTAGGTTTTTTCTTCACCATCCCAAAGTCTTAGGTTTTTATATCACTAAGAACCAAACATAATAGACTATTGTAGGTGAAAAAAATTAATTTTATTTTATTTTTCAACACCATTAAAAATTGTTTAGGTTTTTCCCCACTAAAAAACAAAGTTAAAAGACTATAAGCCATGACATATGTTTTAAATAATATACGTAAAAATTAAAATTTAATAATGAAGCTCAAACGTATTTATCTTTAACTTTTTCACATTGAATTATGGTAAATTAGATGTAAATATATTCAATATGTTTCTTCTCCATCACCAAAATTCATGTTTCTTCGTCAGTAAGCGACAAAGTTAAAAGACTATAAATGAATGACAAATATTTTAGGTTTTTTCTTCAGCATGCCAAAGTCTTAGGTTTTTTCATCACTAAGCACCAAACATAATAGACTATAGTAAGTTTAAAAATTAATTATATTTTATTTTTCAACTCTATCATAAAATTTTAGGTTTTTCCCATTAAAAAACAAAGATAAAAGACTATAGTCCATGACATATATTTTATATAATATAGGTAAAAATTAAAATTAAATAATGTAGCTCAAACTTATTTATATTTACCGTTTTCACATTGAATTATGATAAATTAGATGTAAATATATTCAATATGTTTCTTCTCCATCACCAAATTTCATGCTTCTTCGTTAGTAAGCCACACAGTTAAAAGACTATAAATGAATGACAAATATTTTTGGTTTTTTCTTCACCATGCAAAAGTCTTAGGTTTTTTCATCACTAAGAACCAAACATAATAGACTATAGTAAGTTTAAAAATTAATTATATTTTATATTTAAACTCCATCATAAAACTTTATGTTTTTCCCCATTAAAAAACAAAGTTAAAAGACTATAATCCATGACATATTTTTTTAAATAATATAGGTAAAAACTAAAATTAAATAATGAAGCTCAAAGTTATTTATATTTAACTTTTTCACATTGAATTATGGTAAATTAGATGTAAATATATTCAATATATTTCTTCTCCATAACCAAATTTCATGTTTCTATGTCAGTAAGCCACAAAGTTAAAAGACTATAAATGAATGACAAATATTTTATGTTTTTTCTTCACCATCCCAAAGTCTTAGGTTTTTATATCACTAAGAACGAAACATAATAGACTATTGTAGGTTTAAAATATTAATTATATTTTATTTTTCAACTCCAACATAAAATTTTAGGTTTTTCCCCACTAAAAAACAAAGTTAAAAGACTATAGTCCATGACATATGTTTTAAATAATATAGGTAAAAATTAAAATTTAATAATGAAGCTCAAGCGTATTTATCTTTAACTTTTTCACATTGAATTATGATAAATTAGATGTAAATATATTCAATATGTTTCTTTTCCATCACCAAATTTCATGTTTCTATGTCAGTAAGCCACAAAGTTAAAAGACTATAAATGAATGACAAATGTTTTAGGTTTTTTCTTCACCATCCCAAAGTCTTAGGTTTTAATATCACTAAGAACCAAACATAATAGACTATTGTAGGTGAAAAAAATTAATTATATTTTATTTTTCAACACCATCAAAAAAATTTTAGATTTTTCCCCACTAAAAAGCAAAGTTAAAAGCCTATAAGCCATGACATATGTTTTAAATAATATACGTAAAAATTAAAATTTAATAATGAAGCTCAAACGTATTTATCTTTAACTTTTTCACATTGAATTATGGTAAATTAGATGTAAATATATTCAATATGTTTCTTCTCCATCACCAAAATTCATGTTTCTTCGTCAGTAAGCGACAAAGTTAAAAGACTATAAATGAATGACAAATATTTTAGGTTTTTTCTTCAGCATGCCAAAGTCTTAGGTTTTTTCATCACTAATCACCAAACATAATAGACTATAGTAAGTTTAAAAATTAATTATATTTTATTTTTCAACTCTATCATAAAATTTTAGGTTTTTCCCATTAAAAAACAAAGATAAAAGACTATAGTCCATGACATATATTTTATATAATATAGGTAAAAATTAAAATTAAATAATGAAGCTCAAACTTATTTATATTTACCGTTTTCACATTGAATTATGGTAAATTAGATGTAAATATATTCAATATGTTTCTTCTCCATCACCAAATTTCATGCTTCTTCGTTAGTAAGCCACACAGTTAAAAGACTATAAATGAATGACAAATATTTTAGGTTTTTTCTTCACCATGCAAAAGTCTTAGGTTTTTTCATCACTAAGAACCAAACATAATAGACTATAGTAAGTTTAAAAATTAATTATATTTTATATTTAAACTCCATCATAAAACTTTATGTTTTTCCCCATTAAAAAACAAAGTTAAAAGACTATAATCCATGACATATTTTTTTAAATAATATAGGAAAAAATTAAAATTAAATAATGAAGCTCAAACTTATTTATATTTAACTTTTTCACATTGAATTATGGTAAATTAGATGTAAATATATTCAATATGTTTCTTCTCCATCACCAAATTTCATGTTTCTATGTCAGTAAGCCACAAAGTTAAAAGACTATAAATGAATGACAAATATTTTAGGTTTTTTCTTCACCATCCCAAAGTCTTAGGTTTTTATATCACTAAGAACGAAACATAATAGACTATTGTAGGTTTAAAATATTAATTATATTTTATTTTTCAACTCCAACATAAAATTTTAGGTTTTTCCCCACTAAAAAACAAAGTTAAAAGACTATAGTCCATGACATATGTTTTAAATAATATAGGTAAAAATTAAAATTTAATAATAAAGCTCAAGCGTATTTATCTTTAACTTTTTCACATTGAATTATGATAAATTAGATGTAAATATATTCAATATGTTTCTTCTCCATCACCAAATTTCATGTTTCTATGTCAGTAAGCCACAAAGTTAAAAGACTATAAATGAATGACAAATGTTTTAGGTTTTTTCTTCACCATCCCAAAGTCTTAGGTTTTAATATCACTAAGAACCAAACATAATAGACTATTGTAGGTGAAAAAAATTAATTATATTTTATTTTTCAACACCATCAAAAAAATTTTAGATTTTTCCCCACTAAAAAGCAAAGTTAAAAGCCTATAAGCCATGACATATGTTTTAAATAATATACGTAAAAATTAAAATTTAATAATGAAGCTCAAACGTATTTATCTTTAACTTTTTCACATTGAATTATGGTAAATTAGATGTAAATATATTCAATATGTTTCTTCTCCATCACCAAAATTCATGTTTCTTCGTCAGTAAGCGACAAAGTTAAAAGACTATAAATGAATGACAAATATTTTAGGTTTTTTCTTCAGCATGCCAAAGTCTTAGGTTTTTTCATCACTAATCACCAAACATAATAGACTATAGTAAGTTTAAAAATTAATTATATTTTATTTTTCAACTCTATCATAAAATTTTAGGTTTTTCCCATTAAAAAACAAAGATAAAAGACTATAGTCCATGACATATATTTTATATAATATAGGTAAAAATTAAAATTAAATAATGAAGCTCAAACTTATTTATATTTACCGTTTTCACATTGAATTATGGTAAATTAGATGTAAATATATTCAATATGTTTCTTCTCCATCACCAAATTTCATGCTTCTTCGTTAGTAAGCCACACAGTTAAAAGACTATAAATGAATGACAAATATTTTAGGTTTTTTCTTCACCATGCAAAAGTCTTAGGTTTTTTCATCACTAAGAACCAAACATAATAGACTATAGTAAGTTTAAAAATTAATTATATTTTATATTTAAACTCCATCATAAAACTTTATGTTTTTCCCCATTAAAAAACAAAGTTAAAAGACTATAATCCATGACATATTTTTTTAAATAATATAGGAAAAAATTAAAATTAAATAATGAAGCTCAAACTTATTTATATTTAACTTTTTCACATTGAATTATGGTAAATTAGATGTAAATATATTCAATATGTTTCTTCTCCATCACCAAATTTCATGTTTCTATGTCAGTAAGCCACAAAGTTAAAAGACTATAAATGAATGACAAATATTTTAGGTTTTTTCTTCACCATCCCAAAGTCTTAGGTTTTTATATCACTAAGAACGAAACATAATAGACTATTGTAGGTTTAAAATATTAATTATATTTTATTTTTCAACTCCAACATAAAATTTTAGGTTTTTCCCCACTAAAAAACAAAGTTAAAAGACTATAGTCCATGACATATGTTTTAAATAATATAGGTAAAAATTAAAATTTAATAATGAAGCTCAAGCGTATTTATCTTTAACTTTTTCACATTGAATTATGATAAATTAGATGTAAATATATTCAATATGTTTCTTCTCCATCACCAAATTTCATGTTTCTATGTCAGTAAGCCACAAAGTTAAAAGACTATAAATGAATGACAAATGTTTTAGGTTTTTTCTTCACCATCCCAAAGTCTTAGGTTTTTATATCACTAAGAACCAAACATAATATACTATTGTAGGTGAAAAAAATTAATTATATTTTATTTTTCAACACCATCAAAATTTTTTTAGGTTTTTCCCCACTAAAAAACAAAGTTAAAAGACTATAAGCCATGACATATGTTTTAAATAATATACGTAAAAATTAAAATTTAATAATGAAGCTCAAACGTATTTATCTTTAACTTTTTCACATTGGATTATGGTAAATTAGATGTAAATATATTCAATATGTTTCTTCTCCATCACCAAAATTCATGTTTCTTCGTCAGTAAGCCACAAAGTTAAAAGACTATAAATGAATGACAAATATTTTAGGTTTTTTCTTCAGCATGCCAAAGTCTTAGGTTTTTTCATCACTAAGCACCAAACATAATAGACTATAGTAAGTTTAAAAATTAATTATATTTTATTTTTCAACTCTATCATAAAATTTTAGGTTTTTCCCATTAAAAAACAAAGATAAAAGACTATAGTCCATGACATATATTTTATATAATATAGGTAAAAATTAAAATTAAATAATGAAGCTCAAACTTATTTATATTTACCGTTTTCACATTGAATTATGGTAAATTAGATGTAAATATATTCAATATGTTTCTTCTCCATCACCAAATTTCATGCTTCTTCGTTAGTAAGCCACACAGTTAAAAGACTATAAATGAATGACAAATATTTTAGGTTTTTTCTTCACCATGCAATAGTATTAGGTTTTTTCATCACTAAGAACCAAACATAATAGACTATAGTAAGTTTCAAAATTAATTATATTTTTTATTTCAACTCCATCATAAAACGTTATGTTTTTCCCATTAAAAAACAAAGTTAAAAGACTATAATCCATGACATATTTTTTTAAATAATATAGGTAAAAATTAAAATTAAATAATGAAGCTCAAACTTATTTATATTTAAATTTTTCACGTTGAATTATGGTAAATTAGATGTAAATATATTCAATATGTTTCTTCTCCATCACCAAATTTCATGTTTCTATGTCAGTAAGCCACAAAGTTAAAAGACTATAAATGAATGACAAATATTTTAGGTTTTTTCTTCACCATCCCAAAGTATTAGGTTTTTATATCACTAAGAACGAAACATAATAGACTATTGTAGGTTTAAAATATTAATTATATTTTATTTTTCAACTCCAACATAAAATTTTAGGTTTTTCCCCACTAAAAAACAAAGTTAAAAGACTATAGTCCATGACATATGTTTTAAATAATATAGGTAAAAATTAAAATTTAATAATGAAGCTCAAGCGTATTTATCTTTAACTTTTTCACATTGAATTATGATAAATTAGATGTAAATATATTCAATATGTTTCTTCTCCATCACCAAATTTCATAATTCTATGTCATTAAGCCACAAAGTTAAAAGACTATAAATGAATGACAAATGTTTTAGGTTTTTTCTTCACCATCCCAAAGTCTTAGGTTTTTATATCACTAAGAACCAAACATAATATACTATTGTAGGTGAAAAAAATTAATTATATTTTATTTTTCAACACCATCAAAATTTTTTTAGGTTTTTCCCCACTAAAAAACAAAGTTAAAAGACTATAAGCCATGACATATGTTTTAAATAATATAGGTAAAAATTAAAATTTAATAATGAAGCTCAAACGTATTTATCTTTAACTTTTTCACATTGAATTATGGTAAATTAGATGTAAATATATTCAATATGTCTCTTCTCCAGCACCAAATTTCATGTTTCTTCATCAGTAAGCCACAAAGTTAAAAAACTATAAATGAATGACAAATATTTTAGGTTTTTTCTTCGACATCCCAAAGTCTTAGGTTTTTATATCACTAAGAACCAAACATAATAGACTATTGTAGGTGAAAAAAATTAATTATATTTTATTTTTCAACACCATTAAAAAAAATTTTGGTTTTTCCCCACTAAAAAACAAAGTTAAAAGACTACAATCCATGACATATGTTTTAAATAATATAGGTAAAAATTAAAATTTAATAATGAAGCTCAAACGTATTGATCTTTAACTTTTTCACATTGAATTATGGTAAATTGGATGTAAATATATTCAATATGTTTTTTCTCCATCACCAAATTTCATGTTTCTTCGTCAGTAAGCCACAGAGTTAAAAGACTATAAATGAATGACAAATATTTTAGGTTTTTTCTTCACCATGCCAAAGTCTTAGGTTTTTTAATCACTAAGCACCAAACATAATAGACTATAATAAGTTTAAAAAATTAATTATATTTTATTTTTCAACTCCATCAAATTTTTTTTAGGTTTTTCCCCACTAAAAAACAAAGTTAAAAGACTATAATCCATGACCTATTTTTTTAAATAATATAGGTAAAAATTAAAACTAAATAATGAAGATCAAACTTATTTATATTTAACTTTTTTACATTGAATTATGGTAAATTAGATGTAAATATATTCTATATGTTTCTTCTCCATCACCAAATTTCATGTTTCTATGTCAGTAAGCCACAAAGTTAAAAGACTATAAATGAATGGCAAATATTTTAGGTTTTTTATTCATCATCCCAAGGTCTTAGGTTTTTATATCACTAAGAACCAAACATAATAGCCTATTGTAGGTGTAAAAAATTAATTATATTTTATTTTTCAACACCATCAAATTTTTTTTAGGTTTTTCCCCACTAAAAAACAAAGTTAAAAGACTATAATCCATGACATATTTTTTTAAATAATATAGGTAAAAATTAAAGTTAAATAATGAAGCTCAAACTTATTTATATTTAACTTTTTCACATTGAATTATGGTAAATTAGATGTAAATATATTCAATATGTTTCTTCTCCATCACCAAATTTCATGTTTCTTTGTCAGTAAGCCACAAAGTTAAAAGACTATAAATGAATGACAAATATTTTAGGTTTTTTATACATCATCCCAAAGTCTTAGGTTTTTATATCACTAAGAACCAAACATAATAGACTATTTTAGGTGTAAAAAATTAATTATATTTTATTTTTCAACTCCAACATAAAATTTTAGGTTTTTCCCCACTAAAAAACAAAGTTAAAAGACTATAGTCCATGACATATGTTTTGAATAATATAGGTAAAAATTAAAATTTAATAATGAAGCTCAATTGTATTTATCTTTAACTTTTTCACATTGAATTATGGTAAATTAGATGTAAATATATTCAATATGTTTCTTCTCCATCACCAAAATTCATGTTTCTTCGTCAGTAAGCCACAAAGTTAAAAGAGTATAAATGAATGACAAATATTTTAGGTTTTTTCTTCAGCATGCCAAAGTCTTAGGTTTTTTCATCACTAAGCACCAAACATAATAGACTATAGTAAGTTTAAAAATTAATTATATTTTATTTTTCAACTCTATCATAAAATTTTAGGTTTTTCCCCATTAAAGAACAAAGATAAAAGACTATAGTCCATGACATATATTTTATATAATATAGGTAAAAATTAAAATTAAATAATGAAGCTCAAACTTATTTATATTTATCGTTTTCACATTGAATTATGGTAAATTAGATGTAAATATATTCAATATGTTTCTTCTCCATCACCAAATTTCATGCTTCTTCGTTAGTAAGTCACACAGTTAAAAGACTATAAATGAATGACAAATATTTTAGGTTTTTTCTTCACCATGCAAAAGTCTTAGGTTTTTTCATCACTAAGCACCAAACATAATAGACTATAGTAAGTTTAAAAATTAATTATATTTTATATTTCAACTCCATCATAAAACTATATGTTTTTCCCCATTAAAAATCAAAGTTAAAAGACTATAATCCATGACATATTTTTTTAAATAATATAGGTAAAAATTAAAATTAAATAATGAACCTCAAACTTATTTATATTTAACTTTTTCACGTTGAATTATGGTAAATTAGATGTAAATATATTCAATATGTTTCTTCTCCATCACCAAATTTCATGTTTCTATGTCAGTAAGCCACAAAGTTAAAAGACTATAAATGAATGACAAATATTTTAGGTTTTTTCTTCACCATCCCAAAGTCTTAGGTTTTTATATCACTAAGAACGAAACATAATAGACTATTGTAGGTTTAAAATATTAATTATATTTTATTTTTCAACTCCAACATAAAATTTTAGGCTTTTCCCCACTAATAAACAAAGTTAAAAGACTATAGTCCATGACATATGTTTTAAATAATATAGGTAAAAATTAAAATTTAATAATGAAGCTCAAACGTATTTATCTTTAACTTTTTCACATTGAATTATGGTAAATTAGATGTAAATATATTCAATATGTTTCTTCTCCATCACCAAATTTCATGTTTCTTCATCCGTAAACCACAAAGTTAAAAGACTATAAATGAATGACAAATATTTTAGGTTTTTTCTTCAGCATGCCAAAGTCTTAGGTTTTTATATCACTAAGAACCAAACATAACGACTATTGTAGGTGTGAAAAATTAATTATATTTTTTTTTTCAACTCCAACATAAAATTTTAGGTTTTTCCCCACTAAAAAACAAAGTTAAAAGACTATAGTCCATGACATATGTTTTAAATAATATAGGTAAAAATTAAAATTTAATAATGAAGCTCAAACGTATTTATCTTTAACTTTTTCACATTGGATTATGGTAAATTACATGTAAATATATTCAATATGTTTCTTCTCCATCACCAAATTTCATGTTTCTTCGTCAGTAAGCCACAAAGTTAAAAGACTATAAATGAATGACAAATATTTTAGGTTTTTTCTTCACGATGCCAAAGTCTTAGGTTTTTATATCACTAAGAACCAAACATAATCGACTATTGTAGGTGTAAAAAATTAATTCTATTTTATTTTTCAACTCCAACTTAAAATTTTAGGTTTTTCCCCACTAAAAAACAAAGTTAAAAGACTATAGTCTGTGACATATGTTTTAAATAATATAGGTAAAAATTAAAATTTAATAATGAAGCTCAAACTTATTTATCTTTAACTTTTTCACATTGAATTATGGTAAATTAGATGTAAATATATTCAATATGTTTCTTCTCCATCACCAAATTTCATGTTTCTTCGTCAGTAAGCCACAAAGTTAAAAGACTATAAATGAATGACAAATATTTTAGGTTTTTTCTTCACCATCCCAAAGTCTTAGGTTTTTATATCACTAAGAACCAAACATAATAGACTATTGTAGGTGAAAAAAATTAATTATATTTTATTTTTCAACACCATTAAAAAAAATTTAGGTTTTTCCCCACTAAAAAACAAAGTTAAAAGACTATAAACCATGACATATGTTTTAAATAATATAGGTAAAAATTAAAATTTAATAATGAAGCTCAAACGTATTTATCTTTAACTTTTTCACATTGAATTATGGTAAATTGGATGTAAATATATTCAATATGTTTTTTCTCCATCACCAAATTTCATGTTTCTTCGTCAGTAAGCCACAGAGTTAAAAGACTATAAATGAATGACAAATATTTTAGGTTTTTTCTTCACAATGCCAAAGTCTTAGGTTTTTTCATCACTAAGCACCTAACATAATAGACTATAATAAGTTTAAAAAATTAATTATATTTTATTTTTCAACTCCATCAAATTTTTTTTAGGTTTTTCCCCACTAAAAAACAAAGTTAAAAGACTATAATCCATGACCTAGTTTTTTTAAATAATATAGGTAAAAATTGAAATTAAATAATGAAGATCAAACTTATTTATATTTAAATTTTTTATATTGAATTATGGTAAATTAGATGTAAATATATTCAATATGTTTCTTCTCCATCACCAAATTTCATGTTTCTATGTCAGTAAGCCACAAAGTTAAAAGACAATAAACGAATGGCAAATATTTTAGGTTTTTTATTTATCATCCCAAGGTCTTAGGTTTTTATATCACTAAGAACCAAACATAATAGACTATTGTAGGTGTAAAAAATTAATTATATTTTATTTTTCAACACCATCAAATTTTTTTTAGGTTTTTCCCCACTAAAAAACAAAGTTAAAAGACTATAAGCCATGACATATGTTTTAAATAAACAAACGTAAAAATTAAAATTTAATAATGAAGCTCAAACGTATTTATCTTAAACTTTTTCACATTGAATTATGGTAAATTAGATGTAAATATATTCAATATGTTTCTTCTCCATCACCAAATTTCATGTTTCTTCATCAATAAGCCACAAATTTAAAAGACTATAAATGAATGACAAATATTTTAGGTTTTTTCTTCACCATTCCAAAGTCTTAGGTTTTTATATCACTAAGAACCAAACATAATAGACTATTGTAGATGAAAAAAATTAATTATATCTTATTTTTCAACACCATCAAAATTTATTTAGGTTTTTCCCCGCTAAAAAACAAAGTTAAAAGACTATAAGCCATGACATATGTTTTAAATAATATACGTAAAAATTAAAATTTAATAATGAAGCTCAAACGTATTTATCTTTAACTTTTTCACATTGAATTATGGTAAATTAGATGTAAATATATTCAATATGTTTCTTCTCCATCACCAAAATTCATGTTTCTTCGTCAGTAAGCCACAAAGTTAAAAGAGTATAAATGAATGACAAATATTTTAGGTTTTTTCTTCAGCATGCCAAAGTCTTAGGTATTTTCATCACTAAGCACCAAACATAATAGACTATAGTAAGTTTAAAAATTAATTATATTTTATTTTTCAACTCTATCATAAAATTTTAGGTTTTTCCCCATTAAAAAACAAAGATAAAAGACTATAGTCCATGACATATATTTTATATAATATAGGTAAAAATTAAAATTAAATAATGAAGCTCAAACTTATTTATATTTATCGTTTTCACATTGAATTATGGTAAATTAGATGTAAATATATTCAATATGTTTCTTCTACATCACCAAATTTCATGCTTCTTCGTTAGTAAGTCACACAGTTAAAAGACTATAAATGAATGACAAATATTTTAGGTTTTTTCTTCACCATGCAAAAGTCTTAGGTTTTTTCATCACTAAGCACCAAACATAATAGACTATAGTAAGTTTAAAAATTAATTATATTTTATATTTCAACTCCATCATAAAACTTTATGTTTTTCCCCATTAAAAATCAAAGTTAAAAGACTATAATCCATGACATATTTTTTTAAATAATATAGGTAAAAATTAAAATTAAATAATGAACCTCAAACTTATTTATATTTAACTTTTTCACATTGAATTATGGTAAATTAGATGTAAATATATTCAATATGTTTCTTCTCCATCACCAAATTTCATGTTTCTATGTCAGTAAGCCACAAAGTTAAAAGACTATAAATGAATGACAAATATTTTAGGTTTTTTCTTCACCATCCCAAAGTCTTAGGTTTTTATATCACTAAGAACGAAACATAATAGACTATTGTAGGTTTAAAATATTAATTATATTTTATTTTTCAACTCCAACATAAAATTTTAGGCTTTTCCCCACTAATAAACAAAGTTAAAAGACTATAGTCCATGACATATGTTTTAAATAATATAGGTAAAAATTAAAATTTAATAATGAAGCTCAAACGTATTTATCTTTAACTTTTTCACATTGAATTATGGTAAATTAGATGTAAATATATTCAATATGTTTCTTCTCCATCACCAAATTTCATGTTTCTTCATCAGTAAATCACAAAGTTAAAAGACTATAAATGAATGACAAATATTTTAGGTTTTTTCTTCAGCATGCCAAAGTCTTAGGTTTTTATATCACTAAGAACCAAACATAAAGACTATTGTAGGTGTGAAAAATTAATTATATTTTTTTTTCAACTCCAACATAAAATTTTAGGTTTTTCCCCACTAAAAAACAAAGTTAAAAGACTATAGTCCATGACATATGTTTTAAATAATATAGGTAAAAATTAAAATTTAATAATGAAGCTCAAACGTATTTATCTTTAACTTTTTCACATTGGATTATGGTAAATTACATGTAAATATATTCAATATGTTTCTTCTCCATCACCAAATTTCATGTTTCTTCGTCAGTAAGCCACAAAGTTAAAAGTTTATAAATGAATGACAAATATTTTAGGCTTTTTCTTCACCATGCCAAAGTCTTAGGTTTTTATATCACTAAGAACCAAACATAATCGACTATTGTAGGTGTAAAAAATTAATTCTATTTTATTTTTCAACTCCAACTTAAAATTTTAGGTTTTTCCCCACTAAAAAACAAAGTTAAAAGACTATAGTCCGTGACATATGTTTTAAATAATATAGGTAAAAATTAAAATTTAATAATGAAGCTCAAACTTATTTATCTTTAACTTTTTCACATTGAATTATGGTAAATTAGATGTAAATATATTCAATATTATTCTTCTCCATCACCAAATTTCATGTTGCTTCGTCAGTAAGCCACAAAGTTAAAAGACTATAAATGAATGACAAATATTTTAGGTTTTTTCTTCACCATCCCAAAGTCTTAGGTTTTTATATCACTAAGAACCAAACATAATAGACTATTGTAGGTGAAAAAAATTAATTATATTTTATTTTTCAACACCATTAAAAAAAATTTAGGTTTTTCCCCACTAAAAAACAAAGTTAAAAGACTATAATCCATGACATATGTTTTAAATAATATAGGTAAAAATTAAAATTTAATAATGAAGCTCAAACGTATTTATCTTTAACTTTTTCACATTGAATTATGATAAATTGGATGTAAATATATTCAATATGTTTTTTCTCCATCACCAAATTTCATGTTTCTTCGTCAGTAAGCCACAGAGTTAAAAGACTATAAATGAATGACAAATATTTTAGGTTTTTTCTTCACAATGCCAAAGTCTTAGGTTTTTTCATCACTAAGCACCAAACATAATAGACTATAATAAGTTTAAAAAATTAATTATATTTTATTTTTCAACTCCATCAAATTTTTTTTAGGTTTTTCCCCATTAAAAAACAAAGTTAAAAGACTATAATCCATGACCTATTTTTTTAAATAATATAGGTAAAAATTAAAATTAAATAATGAAGATCAAACTTATTTATATTTAACTTTTTTATATTGAATTATGGTAAATTAGATGTAAATATATTCAATATGTTTCTTCTCCATCACCAAATTTCATGTTTCTATGTCAGTAAGCCACAAAGTTAAAAGACAATAAATGAATGGCAAATATTTTAGGTTTTTTATTTATCATCCCAAGGTCTTAGGTTTTTATATCACTAAGAACCAAACATAATAGACTATTGTAGGTGTAAAAAATTAATTATATTTTATTTTTCAACACCATCAAATTTTTTTTAGGTTTTTCCCCACTAAAAAAAAAAGTTAAAAGACTATAAGCCATGACATATGTTTTAAATAAACAAACGTAAAAATTAAAATTTAATAATGAAGCTCAAACGTATTTATCTTAAACTTTTTCACATTGAATTATGGTAAATTAGATGTAAATATATTCAATATGTTTCTTCTCCATCACCAAATTTCATGTTTCTTCATCAATAAGCCACAAAGTTAAAAGACTATAAATGAATGACAAATATTTTAGGTTTTTTCTTCACCATCCCAAAGTCTTAGGTTTTTATATCACTAAGAACCAAACATAATAGACTATTGTAGGTGAAAAAAATTAATTATATCTTATTTTTCAACACCATCAAATTTTTTTTAGGTTTTTCCCCACTAAAAAAGAAAGTTAAAAGACTATAAGCCATGACATATGTTTTAAATAATATACGTAAAAATTAAAATTTAATAATGAAGCTCAAACGTATTTATCTTTAACTTTTTCACATTGAATTATGGTAAATTAGATGTAAATATATTCAATATGTTTCTTCTTCATCACCAAAATTCATATTTCTTCGTCAGTAAGCCACAAAGTTAAAAGAGTATAAATGAATGACAAATATTTTAAGTTTTTTCTTCAGCATGCCAAAGTCTTAGGTTTTTTCATCACTAAGCACCAAACATAATAGACTATAGTAAGTTTAAAAATTAATTATATTTTATTTTTCAACTCTATCATAAAATTTTAGGTTTTTCCCATTAAAAAACAAAGATAAAAGACTATAGTCCATGACATATATTTTATATAATATAGGTAAAAATTAAAATTAAATAATGAAGCTCAAACTTATTTATATTTAACTTTTTCACATTGAATTATGGTAAATTAGATGTAAATATATTCCATATGTTTCTTCTCCATCACCAAATTTCATGCTTCTTCGTTAGTAAGCCACACAGTTAAAAGACTATAAATGAATGACATATATTTTAGGTTTTTTCTTCACCATGCAAAAGTCTTAGGTTTTTTCATCACTAAGCACCAAACATAATAGACTATAGTAAGTTTAAAAATTAATTATATTTTATATTTCAACTCCATCATAAAACTTTATGTTTTTCCCCATTAAAAAACAAAGTTAAAAGACTATAATCCATGACATATTTTTTTAAATAATATAGGTAAAAATTAAAATTAAATAATGAAGCTCAAACTTATTTATATTTAACTTTTTCACATTGAATTATGGTAAATTAGATGTAAATATATTCAATATGTTTCTTCTCCATCACCAAATTTCATGTTTCTATGTCGGTAAGCCACAAATTTAAAAGACTATAAATTAATGACAAATATTTTAGGTTTTTTCTTCACCATCCCAAAGTCTTAGGTTTTTATATCACTAATAACGAAACATAATAGACTATTGTAGGTTTAAAATATTAATTATATTTTATTTTTCAACTCCAACATAAAATTTTAGGTTTTTCCCCACTAAAAAACAAAGTTAAAAGACTATAGTCCATGACATATGTTTTAAATAATATAGGTAAAAATTAAAATTTAATAATGAAGCTCAAACGTATTTATCTTTAACTTTTTCACATTGGATTATGGTAAATTACATGTAAATATATTCAATATGTTTCTTCTCCATCACCAAATTTCATGTTTCTTCGTCAGTAAGCCACAAAGTTAAAAGAATATAAATGAATGACAAATATTTTAGGTTTTTTCTTCACCATGCCAAAGTCTTAGGTTTTTATATCACTAAGAACCAAACATAATCGACTATTGTAGGTGTAAAAAATTAATTCTATTTTATTTTTCAACTCCAACTTAAAATTTTAGGTTTTTCCCCACTAAAAAACAAAGTTAAAAGACTATAGTCCGTGACATATGTTTTAAATAATATAGGTAAAAATTAAAATTTAATAATGAAGCTCAAACTTATTTATCTTTAACTTTTTCACATTGAATTATGGTAAATTAGATGTAAATATATTCAATATGTTTCTTCTCCATCACCAAATTTCATGTTTCTTCGTCAGTAAGCCACAAAGTTAAAAGACTATAAATGAATGACAAATATTTTAGGTTTTTTCTTCACCATCCCAAAGTCTTAGGTTTTTATATCACTAAGAACCAAACATAATAGACTATTGTAGGTGAAAAAAATTAATTATATTTTATTTTTCAACACCATCAAAATTTTTTTAGGTTTTTCCCCACTAAAAAACAAAGTTAAAAGACTGTAATCCATGACATATGTTTTAAATAATATAGGTGAAAATGAAAATTTAATAATGAAGCTCAAACGTATTTATCTTTAAATTTTTCACATTGAATTATGGTAAATTAGATGTAAATATATTCAATATGTTTTTTCTCCATCACCAAATTTCATGTTTCTTCGTCAGTAAGCCACAGAGTTAAAAGACTATAAATGAATGACAAATATTTTAGGTTTTTTCTTCACCATGCCGAAGTCTTAGGTTTTTTCATCACTAAGCACCAAACATAATAGACTATAGTAAGTTTAAAAACTAATTATATTTTATTTTTCAACTCTATCATAAAATTTTAGGTTTTTCCCCATTAAAAAACAAAGTTAAAAGACTATAATCCATGACATATTTTTTTAAATAATATAGGTGAAAATTAAAATTAAATAATGAAGCTCAAACTTATTTATATTTAACTTTTTCACATTGAATTATGATAAATTAGATGTAAATATATTCAATATGTTTCTTCTCTATCACCAAATTTCATGTTTCTATGTCGGTAAGCCACAAAGTTAAAAGACTATAAATAAATGACAAATGTTTTAGGTTTTTTCTTCACCATCCCAAAGTCTTAGGTTTTTATATCACTAAGAACCAAACATAATAGACTATAGTAAGTTTAAAAAATTAATTATATTTTTTTTTAAACTCCAACATAAAATTTTAGGTTTTTCCCCACTAAAAAACAAAGTTAAAAGACTATATAATCCATGACCTATTTTTTAAAATAATATATGTAAAAATTAAAATTAAATAATGAAGATCAAACTTATTTATATTTAACTTTTTTACATTGAATAATGGTAAATTAGATGTAAATATATTCAATATGTTTCTTCTACATCACCAAATTTCATGTTTCTATGTCAGTAAGCCACAAAGTTAAAAGACTATAAATGAATGACAAATATTTTAGGTTTTTTCTTCATCATCCCAAAGTCTTAGGTTTTTATATCACTAAGAACCAAACATAATAGACTATTGTAGGTGTAAAAAATTAATTATATTTTATTTTTCAACTCCAACATAAAATTTTGGGTTTTTCCCCACTAAAAAACAAAGTTAAAAGACTATAGTCCATGACATATGTTTTAAATAATATAGGTAAAAATTAAAATTTAATAATGAAGCTCAAACGTATTTATCTTTAACTTTTTCACATTGAATTATGGTAAATTAGATGTAAATATATTCAATATGTTTCTTCTCCATCACCAAAATTCATGTTTCTTCGTCAGTAAGCCACAAAGTTAAAAGAGTATAAATGAATGACAAATATTTTAGGTTTTTTCTTCAGCATATCAAAGTCTAACTTTTTTTCATCACTAAGCACCAAACATAATAGACTATAGTAAGTTTAAAAACTAATTATATTTTATTTTTCAACTCTATCATAAAATTCTAGGTTTTTCCCCATTAAAAAACAAAGTTAAAAGACTATAATCCATGACATATTTTTTTAAATAATATAGGTGAAAATTAAAATTAAATAATGAAGCTCAAACTTATTTATATTTAACTTTTTCACATTGAATTATGATAAATTAGATGTAAATATATTCAATATGTTTCTTCTCTATCACCAAATTTCATGTTTCTATGTCGGTAAGCCACAAAGTTAAAAGACTATAAATAAATGACAAATGTTTTAGGTTTTTTCTTCACCATCCCAAAGTCTTAGGTTTTTATATCACTAAGAACCAAACATAATAGACTATTGTAGGTGTAAAAAATTAATTATATTTTATTTTTCAACTCCAACATAAAATTTTAGGTTTTTCACCACTAAAAAACAAAGTTAAAAGACTATAGTCCATGACATATGTTTTAAATAATATAGGTAAAAATTAAAATTTAATAATGAAGCTCAAACATATTTATCTTTAACTTTTTCACATTGGATTATGGTAAATTAGATGTAAATATATTCAATATGTTTCTTCTCCATCACCAAATTTCATGTTTCTTCGTCAGTAAGCCACAAAGTTAAAAGACTATAAATGAATAACAAATATTTTAGGTTTTTTCTTCACCATGCCAAAGTCTTAGGTTTTTATATCACTAAGCACCAAACATAATCGACTATTGTAGGTGTAAAAAATTACTTATATTTTATTTTTCAACTCTAACATAAAATTTTAGGTTTTTCCCCACTAAAAAACAAAGTTAAAAGACTATAGTCCATGATATATGTTTTAAATAATATAGGTAATAATTAAAATTTAATAATGAAGCTCAAACGTATTTATCTTTAACTTTTTCACATTGAATTATGGTAAATTAGATGTAAATATATTCAATATGTTTCTTCTCCATCACCAAATTTCATGTTTCTTCGTCAGTAAGCCACAAAGTTAAAAGACAATAAATGAGTGACAAATATTTTAGGTTTTTTCTTCACCATCCCAAAGTCTTAGGTTATTATATCACTAAGAACCAAACATAATAGACTATTGTATGTGTAAAAAAATAATTATATTTTATTTTTTAACACTATCAAATTTTTTTTAGGTTTTTTCCCACTAAAAAACAAAGTTAAAAGACTGTAATCCATGACATATGTTTTAAATAATATAGGTAATAATTAAAATTTAATAATGAAGCTCAAACGTATTTATCTTTAACTTTTTCACATTGAATTATGGTAAATTAGATGTAAATATATTCAATATGTTTCTTCTCCATCACCAAATTTCATGTTTCTTCGTCAGTAAGCCACAAAGTTAAAAGACAATAAATGAGTGACAAATATTTTAGGTTTTTTCTTCACCATCCCAAAGTCTTAGGTTTTTATATCACTAAGAACCAAACATAATAGACTATTGTAGGTGTAAAAAAATAATTATATTTTATTTTTCAACTCCAACATAAAATTTTAGGTTTTTCCCCACTAAAAAACAAAGTTAAAAGACTATAGTCCATGACATATGTTTTAAATAATATAGGTAAAAATTAAAATTTAATAATGAAGCTCAAACAGATTTATCTTTAACTTTTTCACATTGAATTATGGTAAATTAGATGTAAATATATTCAATATGTCTCTTCTCCAGCACCAAATTTCATGTTTCTTCGTCAGTAAGCCACAGAGTTAAAAGACTATAAATGAATGACAAATATTTTAGGTTTTTGCTTCACCATCCCAAAGTCTTAGGTTTTTATATCACTAAGAACGAAACATAATAGACTATTGTAGGTTTAAAATATTAATTATATTTTATTTTTCAACTCCAACATAAAATTTTAGGTTTTTCCCCACTAAAAAACAAAGTTAAAAGACTATAGTCCATGACATATGTTTTAAATAATATAGGTAAAAATTAAAATTTAATAATGAAGCTCAAACAGATTTATCTTTAACTTTTTCACATTGAATTATGGTAAATTAGATGTAAATATATTCAATATGTCTCTTCTCCAGCACCAAATTTCATGTTTCTTCGTCAGTAAGCCACAAAGTTAAAGACTATAAATGAATGACAAATATTTTAGGTTTTTTCTTCAGCATGCCAAAGTCTTAGGTTTTTATATCACTAAGAACCAAACATAATCGACTATTGTAGGTGTGAAAAATTAATTATATTTTTTTTTCAACTCCAACATAAACTTTTAGGTTTTTCCCCACTAAAAAATAAAGTTAAAAGACTATAGTCCATGACATATGTTTTAAATAATATAGGTAAAAATTAAAGTTTAATAATGAAGCTCAAACGTATTTATCTTTAACTTTTTCACATTGAATTTTGGTAAATTAGATGTAAATATATTCAATATGTCTCTTCTCCAGCACCAAATTTCATGTTTCTTCATCAGTAAGCCACAAAGTTAAAAGACTATAAATGAATGACAAATATTTTAGGTTTTTTCTTCGACATCCCAAAGTCTTAGGTTTTTATATCACTAAGAACCAAACATAATAGACTATTGTAGGTGAAAAAAATTAATTATATTTTATTTTTCAACACCATTAAAAAAAATTTAGGTTTTTCCCCACTAAAAAACAAAGTTAAAAGACTATAATCCATGACATATGTTTTAAATAATATAGGTAAAAATTAAAATTTAATAATGAAGCTCAAACGTATTGATCTTTAACTTTTTCACATTGAATTATGGTAAATTGGATGTAAATATATTCAATATGTTTTTTCTCCATCACCAAATTTCATGTTTCTTCGTCAGTAAGCCACAGAGTCAAAAGACTATAAATGAATGACAAATATTTTAGGTTTTTTCTTCACCATGCCAAAGTCTTAGGTTTTTTAATCACTAAGCACCAAACATAATAGACTATAATAAGTTTAAAAAATTAATTATATTTTATTTTTCAACTACATCAAATTTTTTTTAGGTTTTTCCCCACTAAAAAACAAAGTTAAAAGACTATAATCCATGACCTATTTTTTTAAATAATATAGGTAAAAATTAAAATTAAATAATGAAGATCAAACTTATTTATAATTAACTTTTTTACATTGAATTATGGTAAATTAGATGTAAATATATTCAATATGTTTCTTCTCCATCACCAAATTTCATGTTTCTATGTCAGTAAGCCACAAAGTTAAATGACTATAAATGAATGGCAAATATTTTAGGTTTTTTATTCATCATCCTAAGGTCTTAGGTTTTTATATCACTAAGAACCAAACATAATAGACTATTGTAGGTTTAAAAAATTAATTATATTTTATTTTTCAATACCATCAAATTTTTTTTAGGTTTTTCCCCTCTAAAAAAAAAGTTAAAAGACTATAAGCCATGACATATGTTTTAAATAATATACGTAAAAATTAAAATTTAATAATGAAGCTCAAACGTATTTATCTTAAACTTTTTCACATTGAATTATGGTAAATTAGATGTAAATATATTCAATATGTTTCTTTACCATCACCAAATTTCATGTTTCTTCATCAGTAAGCCACAAAGTTAAAAGACTATAAATGAATGACAAATATTTTAGGTTTTTTCTTCACCATCCCAAAGTCTTAGGTTTTTATATCACTAAGAACCAAACATAATAGACTATTGTAGGTGAAAAAAATTAATTATATTTTATTTTTCAACACCATCAAAATTTTTTTAGGTTTTTCCCCACTAAAACACAAAGTTAAAAGACTATAAGCCATGACATATGTTTTAAATAATATACGTAAAAATTAAAATTTAATAATGAAGCTCAAGCGTATTTATCTTTAACTTTTTCACATTGAATTATGGTAAGTTAGATGTAAATATATTCAATATGTTTCTTCTCCATCACCAAAATTCATGTTTCTTCGTCAGTAAGCCACAAAGTTAAAAGAGTATAAATGAATGACAAATATTTTAGGTTTTTTCTTCAGCATGCCAAAGTCTTAGGTTTTTTCATCACTAAGCACCAAACATAATAGACTATAGTAAGTTTAAAAATTAATTATATTTTATTTTTCAACTCTATCATAAAATTTTAGGTTTTTCCCATTAAAAAACAAAGATAAAAGACTATAGTCCATGACATATATTTTATATAATATAGGTAAAAATTAAAATTAAATAATGAAGCTCAAACTTATTTATATTTACTATTTTCACGTTGAATTATGGTAAATTAGATGTAAATATATTCAATATGTTTCTTCTCCATCACCAAATTTCATGTTTCTATGTCAGTAAGCCACAAAGTTAAAAGACTATAAATGAATGACAAATATTTTAGGTTTTTTATTCATCATCCCAAAGTCTTAGGTTTTTATATCACTAAGAACCAAACATAATAGACTATTTTAGGTGTAAAAAATTAATTATATTTTATTTTTCAACTCCAACATAAAATTTTAGGTTTTTCCCCACTAAAAAACAAAGTTAAAAGACTATAGTCCGTGACATATGTTTTAAATAATATAGGTAAAAATTAAAATTTTAATAATGAAGCTCAAACTTATTTATCTTTAACTTTTTCACATTGAATTATGGTAAATTAGATGTAAATATATTCAATATGTTTCTTCTCCATCACCAAACTTCATGTTTCTTCGTCAGTAAGCCACAAAGTTAAAAGACTATAAATGAATGACAAATATTTTAGGTTTTTCCTTCACCATCCCAAAGTCTTAGGTTTTTATATCACTAAGAACCAAACATAATAGACTATTGTAGGTGAAAAAAATTAATTATATTTTATTTTTCAACACCATCAAATTTTTTTTAGGTTTTTCCCCACTAAAAAACAAAGTTAAAAGACTGTAATCCATGACATATGTTTTAAATAATATAGGTAAAAATGAAAATTTAATAATGAAGCTCAAACGTATTTAGCTTTAACTTTTTCACATTGAATTATGGTAAATTAGATGTAAATATATTCAATATGTTTTTTCTCCATCACCAAATTTCATGTTTCTTCGTCAGTAAGCCACAGAGTTAAAAGACTATAAATGAATGACAAATATTTTAGGTTTTTTCTTCACCATGCCAAAGTCTTAGGTTTTTTCATCACTAAGCACCAAACATAATAGACTATAGTAAGTTTAAAAAATTAATTATATTTTTTTTTCAACTCCAACATAAAATTTTAGGTTTTTCATCACTAAAAAACAAAGTTAAAAGACTATATAATCCATGACCTATTTTTTTAAATAATATATGTAAAAAATAAAATTAAATAATGAAGATCAAACTTATTTATATTTAACTTTTTTACATTGAATAATGGTAAATTAGATGTAAATATATTCAATATGTTTCTTCTCCATCATCAAATTTCATGTTTCTATGTCAATAAGCCACAAAGTTAAAAGACTATCAATGAATGACAAATATTTTAGGTTTTTTCTTCATCATCCCAAAGTCTTAGGTTTTTATATCACTAAGAACCAAACATAATAGACTATTGTAGGTGTAAAAAATTAATTATATTTTATTTTTCATCTCCAACATAAAATTTTAGGTTTTTCCCCACTAAAAAACAAAGTTAAAAGACTATAGTCCATGACATATGTTTTAAATAATATAGGTAAAAATTAAAATTTAATAATGAAGCTCAAACGTATTTATCTTTAACTTTTTCACATTGAATTATGGTAAATTAGATGTAAATATATTCAATATGTTTCTTCTCCATCACCAAAATTCATGTTTCTTCGTAAGTAAGCCACAAAGTTAAAAGAGTATAAATGAATGACAAATATTTTAGGTTTTTTCTTCAGCATATCAAAGTCTTAGGTTTTTTCATCACTAAGAACCAACATAATAGACTATAGTAAGTTTAAAAACTAATTATATTTTATTTTTCAACTCTATCATAAAATTTTAGGTTTTTCCCCATTAAAAAACAAAGGTAAAAGACTATAATCCATGACATATTTTTTTAAATAATATAGGTGAAAATTAAAATTAAATAATGAAGCTCAAACTTATTTATATTTAACTTTTTCACATTGAATTATGATAAATTAGATGTAAATATATTCAATATGTTTCTTCTCCATCACCAAATTTCATGTTTCTATGTCGGTAAGCCACAAAGTTAAAAGACTATAAATAAATGACAAATGTTTTAGGTTTTTTCTTCACCATCCCAAAGTCTTAGGTTTTTATATCACTAAGAACCAAACATAATAGACTATTGTAGGTGTAAAAAATTAGTTATATTTTATTTTTCAACTCCAACATAAAATTTTAGGTTTTTCTCACTAAAAAACAAAGTTAAAAGACTATAGTCCATGACATATGTTTTAAATAATATAGGTAAAAATTAAAATTTAATAATGAAGCTCAAACATATTTATCATTAACTTTTTCACATTGGATTATGGTAAATTAGATGTAAATATATTCAATATGTTTCTTCTCCATCACCAAATTTCATGTTTCTTCGTCAGTAAGCCACAAAGTTAAAAGACTATAAATGAATAACAAATATTTTAAGTTTTTTCTTCACCATGCCAAAGTCTTAGGTTTTTATATCACTAAGCACCTAACATAATCGACTATTGTAGGTGTAAAAAATTACTTATATTTTATTTTTCAACTCTAACATAAAATTTTAGGTTTTTCCCCACTAAAAAACAAAGTTAAAAGACTATAGTCCATGATATATGTTTTAAATAATATAGGTAATAATTAAAATTTAATAATGAAGCTCAAACGTATTTATCTTTAACTTTTTCACATTGAATTATGGTAAATTAGATGTAAATATATTCAATATGTTTCTTCTCCATCACCAAATTTCATGTTTCTTTGTCAGTAAGCCACAAAGTTAAAAGACTATAAATGAATGACAAATATTTTAGGTTTTTTCTTCAACATCCCAAAGTCTTAGGTTTTTATATCACTAAGAACCAAATATAATAGACTATTGTAGGTGAAAAAAATTAATTATATTTTATTTTTCAACACCATCAAAAAAAATTTAGGTTTTTCCCCACTAAAAAACAAAGTTAAAAGACTATAATCCATGACATATGTTTTAAATAATATAGGTAAAAATTAAATTTTAATAATGAAGCTCAAACGTATTTATCTTTAACTTTTTCACATTGAATTATGGTAAATTGGATGTAAATATATTCAATATGTTTTTTCTCCATCACCAAATTTCATGTTTCTTCGTCAGTAAGTCACAGAGTTAAAAGACTATAAATGAATGACAAATATTTTAGGTTTTTTCTTTACCATGCCAAAGTCTTAGGTTTTTTCATCACTAAGCACCAAACATAATAGACTATAATAAGTTTAAAACATTAATTATATTTTATTTTTCAACTCCATCAAATTTTTTTAGGTTTTTCCCCACTAAAAAACGAAGTTAAAAGACTATAATCCATGACCTATTTTTTTAAATAATATAGGTAAAAATTAAAATTAAATAATGAAGATCAAACTTATTTATATTTAACTTTTTTACATTGAATTATGGTAAATTAGATGTAAATATATTCAATATGTTTCTTCTCCATCACCAAATTTCATGTTTCTATGTCAGTAAGCCACAAAGTTAAAAGACTATAAATGAATGGCAAATATTTTAGGTTTTTTATTCATCATCCCAAGGTCTTAGGTTTTTATATCACTAAGAACCAAACATAATAGACTATTGTAGGTGTAAAAAATTAATTATATTTCATTTTTCAACACCATCAAATTTTTTTAAGGTTTTTCCCCACTAAAAAACAAAGTTAAAAAGACTATAATCCATGACATATTTTTTTAAATAATATAGGTAAAAATTAAAGTTAAATAATGAAGCTCAAACTTAGTTATATTTAACTTTTTCACATTGAATTATGGTAAATTAGATGTAAATATATTCAATATGTTTCTTCTCCATCACCAAATTTCATGTTTCTATGTCAGTAAGCCACAAAGTTAAAAGACTATAAATGAATGACAAATATTTTAGGTTTTTTATTCATCATCCCAAAGTCTTAGGTTTTTATATCACTAAGAACCAAACATAATAGACTATTTTAGGTGTAAAAAATTAATTATATTTTATTTTTCAACTCCAACATAAAATTTTAGGTTTTTTCCCACTAAAAAACAAAGTTAAAAGACTATAATCCATGACATATGTTTTTAAATAATATAGGTAAAAATTAAAATTAAATAATGAAGCTCAAACTTATTTATATTTAACTTTTTCACATTGAATTATGGTAAATTAGATGTAAATATATTCAATATGTTTCTTCTCCATCACCAAATTTCATGTTTCTATGTCAAATATTTTAGGTTTTTTCTTCACCTAATTCCTTCGGTGGGTATAAAAGTTAAAAACATGCAAAATACGACAAATTACTATACGGAAGAATTAAAGTGAGGAAAAATAAAGAAAGCATCGCGATGATCACTCGCGTAAATTACAAATCCCCAAAAGAACAATAAAATGAACCGCGACCATGGCCTCGCGTAAATTACATCCATGGAACAAAATAAATTGAATAAATAAAATATGGAGGAGAGTTGCAATGACCAACTAATGGGGTTGGACGAAATGAAACGGCTAACTCACGCACTCTATTTTTTAAATTTTAATGAGAAGAAGAGAATTAATTTCATGCTTCCATGGAGACACTATCCTAGTTAATTGTTAAAATTTGTTTTAATTTTAATTAAAGAAAGTTTTACTTTACATTTAATGAGAATGGAAGACCAAATTAACTTTAAAGAAAAGCTAGATTTAATTTTTTATGCAAAAGTTTAATTTAATTTTTAATAAAAAAAATTTGATTTAAATTTTATGCAAATGTCTAATTTACTGGGAAAACAAAAGAATTAACTTAAAAGACCAATCAATTTAGTAACATTTCAACTAAAATGTCAAAATAGACAAACTTAATTTATATGAACCTTTAATTTAACAGAGAAATTTTAACTTCATAGAAAAGTTTAAAAAAAATGTTTTTTAAAAAAAAAGTTCAATTTAACGGAAAGTTTAATCTAATGAAAATTTTAACTTTAAGGAAAAATTTAACTTAATGAACAAACTTCAATTTAATGAAAAAGGTTTCAACAGTTTGCTTTAAAGGAAAAGTTATTTTCTATTAACATATAAAATATGTTAATTAGTAAAAAAAGGACTAGATATATTAATGGAATTTACGTATTACACACCCTTTTACGAAATTATAAAACAAAACTCAAAATAAAATAAACAAAAAACAAACGACATAAACAAATAACATAAACAAGGCCAACGGGCGTGATGGATAGAAAGTAATGAGGACCAAATGTCATTTAGGGTTTTATCCCCTTTTGCTTTTCCATTCGCGGCGCCATTATTTTCCTTTCTCCCTTCTGAGCACCGGCGTGAACTCCATAGATGGTGTATCCGGAGCTTTCATTCCATTTCCCCTTGTTGCATGCCGTCAATTTCCTCTAAAATTTCACCTGAGACAAAATAAAACAGAAAAAACCAACCTTTATTCCAATGAAGGCTTGCCTTTAACCGCCGGTTCGAACACGACAATGGTGAGGGCGACGTTATGGCGATGATGGTGCGGTTTGATGTTGGAGGCTCGGCCGGTGATGGACGATCTGAGGCTTATAAAGATTGCCCGCCATTTTGAAACGGCGAAGGCGGTCTTCGATTGAGTTCGCGGTTCCGGTTTCGAAAGATGATGATTCTCGCCGGCGATGATGACTTCGCGGAAGTCTGAGCCGCGTCGTCGTTTTCGTTCGGTAAGTGCTTTCGGAGCTTCTTCGGTTAGCCGCCGCTTTGATCTCCCTTCTCCTTTCGTCTTAAACGGTGATGATGGTGATGATGAAAGATCTGATCTTTCTGAACCTCAAATGATCCGCGCCGTTTTTATGTTTTGGTTCACCCTTTTTTGGTTGTTCGTCTCTATTAGAGGTGATGATGAAGTTTTCACAAACTTCTGAACCCTTACGCCGTTTCGGTATTTTTTTGACGCCCCTGAACCATTTCTCGAGAGCATTTTATATGGTTTTTTCTTGATTTTATTCTGGGCCTGGAGTATTGTATTGTTACGATTTTGTAGCCTCTGACTTACGGCTTTGGTTTGCGATTTTGAAGGAGCTTCGTGGCTAAAATTCTCGCGGTTTTTCAGGTCTTTCTTTGAATAATATATCCGTTAGCCTTCTTATTTGATTTGCTGAGATGTATCTTCACATTTCCTTTGGAAATCTTGTTTGATGGTCGATTTGTTGCAGCAATTTTTGGAGGATTTTTTAACTGGTTTTTTGAACTGGTTGTTTGAATTGGTTGTTGAACCGGTTTGATCTTCTGAACTATTTTTTGATGGATTTTCTGAACTGGTTTTTGCACTTGATTCTGAACTTGGTTTTGGATTGATTTCTGAACTGTTTGGGAATTTTTTTCGGAAAGGTTGGCGTTATTGTCCGACTCTTCGGGCAAACCGCCTTTTCGAATAAGCGCTTTTGGCCAAACAATTTATTTCGACATAATTTTCCTCTTCATCTTTCTCGGTCGCCTTTGATAAGAATGGATTGTTGTCGGATAGGCCATTGGCCGAGAACGGACACCCGGTGATGACACCGTTCTGAGGGTGTCAACTAACCGAATAACTTCTATTTGCTATTGTTTTGACTTGTTTTGCAGGTTCGGAAGGGATAGTCGGAAGTTCGGAAAGTTGGAGAAAGTCGAAGATCTTTTAGGAATTAATGATTTTTTGTTTTTTTTTTTAAAATAAAATGTAATTGAAATGTATGATATTGTAAATTATGTAAATTATTATCTATATTATTTTTACTATATTATTTTTGATAAAAAATGACATGAAAATCAAATATTGAAAATGAAGTCAAATTAACAGTGAGATGAGATTGATAAAAATGAAATGAGAATGATTTTAAGAAATTAGTTAAAAGAATGAAATATTATTGATAAAAAAATGTCATTAATAGAACGAAGTGTAATTGATTTAATAATAAATGAACTTAAACATGAAACATGATGAAAAATAAAATAAAATATGATTTATGAATTTTAAAAATGAAACATTGATTTATGAATTTTAAAAATGAAACATTGATTTATGAATTTTAAAAATGAAATATCGATGAAATTAACTTACAATATGAAATAAAAATTGAACTTTGAAATTACATATTTTTATTAATTCCCAGCTCCTTCAACTTATCCGACTAAATCCGTCTCCGACATAAATTCAAATTGAACCTCATCAAACAGATCAAACAGCCCAAATTTCCCCCAAATTAAGTTGTGGCTGGTGATAGAAGCGGTACCGGCCTTGAACGAAGTAAAACACCAAAAAGCAGAGAAATCCAATTAACAGTGAACAGAACTAAACTCCGCACTAAAAATTCAATTTATGTTTCCGACTAATAAATCTAGTTCCATGAACCAACTTGGCCAAAAATTTCAATTAAATAAATGTAACAAATCCCGACTTGAGCCAATTTTGTACCGCTTTCCTTTTGAGAAATTTAAGTGGCAGGTAGCAGAAGAAGCAGAAAATAATTGTCTGTTGAAACCAAATTCTACAGAACAGACTCTTGCACCGACTTGAACCAAACCAAATGGATATCTCCACTTAAATCAACCCATATGACAAAATAAATGTCTTAGAAATCCACTGGCGACAGAGACTCGACCATTGACATAATTATCGTATCTCGAACATCCTGATGCGAAAATTACCGTGAATTTCTGTTTATCTTCAAAAAAATAAAGAACTCGGAGGCGGAGGTTCTGATTACTCAAAAAACCCCGGCGACAACTCATCTTCAAAAATAGTCAGCAAACAAACGTGAAAATGACTGTTTTGCCCTTTTACAACTAAAGTGTATCAAACGCGGTTCCTGCAAAACGAAACAAGCTACATAACCGGTTAATAGTTAGCTGATGTGAAAATGAGATTACATGCGACATGAATCGACTAATCTGAGGGTAAAATTTGGGGTATTACACCTAGCTTAGTTAAGTTAGAACCTACTAGCCATTAGACTTTGCTTAAGTCTAAAAGACCCGCCTTTTACTAGGAGTGTTCTTCAACTATAACCCTAGGTTTGAGTTTGTCAACTCTATGTAAAGATCATTGTTATGATTACTTATTTCTCCCTTGGCTTTTTTCAAAGTCAATCCCCTTGAGTGTACAACTTAGAATAGGGAGTTTTGTTAAACTCTATACAAGCATTATTATGCTTGTTCCCCTTTGAACCTTAATCTAATCAAGTGTTCATCCTCCCTCAGTGAGGTGAACTACGATTGCTCTGATTCTATCCTAGTTATGATAAGTAGGCAGAAGATGCGATATCTTAGCGAGCAAACTTAGAAGGTATCCTTAGGCCTTTACCCTAAACTTGATCCTAAACCATAGCAAGTTTATCATACACACACACAAAAGGTTCCTATAGAATACTACAGATGTTTAGGATGTGAAATACCTACCCTAGGCGTAACCAACCCCCGATCCCCGAATCTCTTAGCATTGTTGTTACATCGCACAAAAGGTATTTCTTTCTTTAACCTTTTTTTTGGATAAATCAAATTCCAGTTGTAAACTTAATGAATTAAGATTCAAGTTAACCAATAGCTTGACGTCTGATTCTCACCGTAATAGTGGTATATAAAATTTGTTGTTACCAGTCCAATAACAGGTAGATACAATGCTGATGCGTTTGATGAAGATGCCTTCGTTGAGTTGGTTACACGTTGCAGGCATGAAACAACTACTGTTATTAACCTACTTTTTATTTATGGTGGTTTACATGGTGGTAATTCATAATTCTAATCTATTTGTTTGAGTCACGTGATAATTTGATCACTGCAATTGATTAGGTCTTCCTGTTGTTTAACAATAATTTAGCTACTTTGCTCCTTTTGATTTTCGTTTAGATTTAAACGGTCTACTATTGGAAATTAGTTCATGATACGAAAGAAAATTTGGTGGTGGTTTCTGTTGTTGTCTTTGTTTCTTTTGCTGCAAGTGTTTCTTGAATGAGAACCTTCCATTTATTATGTAATTATACAACCTCTTGGATTTTGGATTTGCATGCTAACGCAATGACAAGCAATGGAGAAGACGAACAACCTCTTGGGCTCTATTACCAAATAATTATATGCTGACAAGTTCAGGAATAAAGGATTGGAATAAAAACAAGATAGTAAGTATGTTGCCATTTAAATTTTTATGACATAACTAAAGTACAATGGTTGCAAGCATTAATTCATATGCACTTCCCTTTGCAATGATATATGTATATGGATTTGACTAGCAAAAGGTGCTTCAAATACATGTTCTACATCTGTGTGTAAAAGAAGTTTCTTGACATGCAAGTGTTTTCTGGTAGATACGCTTGCTTCTATTTCCAGACACTAATCTTTTTAAAGGATTAAAGTATGCATTAAAATTCATAATATATCTCTTAAGATGCTCAAGAATATCATATCAATCTTCATCTATAAAATCCATTAACATCATACATAAAAAACTTTGAAACTAAGTCATTAAAAGCTGATTTTTGTATTTTTTTTTTATATCAGGTAATCAGTTACAAAAATTAAATAATCAGTTATTTGTTAATTCTGTTTGAAGTTTTTTAAAAGTTGGAAGAGTGGTATCTGGTTACACTATGTTGGTAATCGGTTAAGCTCTGTAAAAATGTAACTTTTCAAGAATCAAAATCATTCCAAATCATGACAAAGCTTCATGTAATTGCTTCTAACATATGCATCTTCTCTTAGAGGTATCTTAGGGTGTATGTAAGGCTATATACATCAGATTTTTGAATAACTTCTTTTACGTATTATTTTTTGAAATTCTAGTAACAAACAGTCGAAGTTATGTCGGATGTTATGACATCCGCTACTGAACAGATTATTAAGCTAAACAGTAAACACTTAAAGAAAGCAGTAAACAACACAGGGAATTGTTTACCCAGTTCGGTGCAAATCGCACCTACTCTGGGGGCTACCAAGCCAGGGAGGAAATCCGCTATAAGTAGTGTTAATTCAGAGCCAAACTACCAGTTTGCACTCCTCACTTAAGACCTACCCAATGCAATCTCAATCTAACTCTAGACTTGAGTTCCTACTCACTCCCCCTCAATCACAGCAGTGATATCAACCAATTAAATTACAGATTTAAAAAGAAGACACACTTCAAACAAATCTTGATCTTGCTTCACAACTTCAATCAAGAGACACAACACTCGTGCTTAAAAGCTTAGAGTGGCACAACCAACATACAACTCAAAATCACACTAGTCCAATACAATCATCTAAGGGATGATTGCTTGCCTCACAAGAAAACCTAAGACACAAAAACACATGTGAAGGTTAAATTACACAAATAGAATTTTTCACTCAAAATCTTTGCGCTTCAATAAGTGATGCCACTCTTATTTATAAGCAGCGCATGGGCCTTGTACCTAAGTTGCATAAATTAGGTTTAACCAAGTTAAACCACTTTCCATAATTCAAGGTGCTGTCAAATAGGTCGTAGGCATTTCACGTTATGCTCAACACTACCTAGAGTCTCGCCTGAGATAACTAAGGAACCCTAGCAAGTTTCCTGAAATCTAGTCTGAGATAACTCAGGAACCATAACAGAAAAACAAACACGCGCCCTTGCTGGCAGCTACCTGATGTCATAACATTCAGCATGACATCTAATACACTCTGTTCTAGCTAACCAAACTTACCCAGCAATACACTACACAAGTATGTCATGACATTAGTCAAGACATCTACACACAACAATGTTTTACCATAAAATGTAGCCATTCAAGAACATCTACATTTTTAATCAATTCAAACAAGTTTTTTAAGTGCTCATACAACTTTAACAATTAAACTTTGTGCATAACATTCATATCATTCAAAAAAGTTTCACTTAAACATTTTGAGTACTTAAGTGTGTGTGTGTGTGTGTGTGCGCGTGTGTATATACATATAAGATGTTTAGAATGCAACTAAGAGAAATGATACTTGATTTGCAAAAAAAAAAAGTCACTCATTTGACAAATCATTTGATTGTTCTTGGAAAAAGCTTTATCCAATGATGAATTAAATCTAAATGTACTTAGATCCTTAAAAGGATCATGCCAAATGAAAGTAACGACTATTTTTTAAAAGAAACTTTTACCGAAGATGACATCGACAACATTATTTAGAAAGTTGCAAGAACACAAATTAGTACTTGAACAATTGGAAAAGCATGCAGGGCGTGAACATAAAGTAAGATATCTTGCTTTAAAAACTAAAGTTAAATATTATAATAGTGATCAAGAAGAAGAATATTAATCTGATAGTGACAAATATGATGTACTATTCAAAAAATTTGAAAAATTCTTCAAAAGAGAAAAGACAATTAAAATTGGTCAAAAAAATTTAAATGAAGCATCAACTTAAGGAAAGAAAATTACTTATTTTTAATGTGGAAGATTAAGGCGTGTCAAAAATGATTGTCCTACACTTCAAAAGAAGAACAAATTCAACAACAAGAAAAATAAAAAGTCAAGGAGAGCATACATCGCTTGGGAAGACGATTATGTGAGTACAAGTTCCAAAATTGAAGAACAAACACATTTATCATTCATCGTTTCACATAACTCTAATGATGTCGGTGATGATGATGATGAGGTTAATAATGATAAACCTTCTTAAGATGAATTACATAATGCTTTCAATGACTTAGATGATGAATGTTTAAAGCTTTCTAGATTATGTGTTAAGCAAAAGAAAATAATTTCATCATTAGAAAGTAATTCTAAAAGCATGCAAGATGAGTTAGTCAAAGATAAATCTAAATTACATATTCAAATTGATTGTTTAACATGTGATAAATGTATATATCTTGAATCTGAAATTGTTGATGTTAATCAAGTTATATGAAATTGATCTGACCTGATCAGAAGGGGATCACTAGATGGCCACGCTCCGTTGGACGGCTTTCTGTTCACCGGTGTGGAGGATGAGGATGGGGTGTACCTGCAAGGCACTCCGATGCCAAAGTGAGAAATTGGGCAGAGTGACAGCAAATACAGAAAGTGGTAGAAGAATGGAATACCTGGCCCTCTTGGGGAAGAGGGTATTTATAGAGAGACCCCAGCGCTGGGCCAACGGTCATTTGAGTTGGGCTGGATGGCCAGGCCCAATCCAAATGACTGCTAGGGCTTACATGGTGTAGTGAAGACCGAAATGTGGTCTTCGCCCTAGTCCAACTGCTCCGTGATCTCCGAAAAGTGGGTTTGACCTGCTCTTTCGGAGATGGGCAGTTGGTGGATGACGTATCCCCACGGAGGGGAGCACACGGAGAACGTGTGGAAGGCACGTTGTGCTGCCCGACGAGATGGGCACCTGCCCGACGGGAGGAGGTTCTTCCCGACGAGATGGGCACCTGCCCGACGGGAGGAGGTTCTTCCCGGCGAGATGGGCACCTGCCTGACGGGAGGAGGTTCTGCCCGACGGAAGGAGGTTCTGCCCGACGAGATGGGCACCTGCTCGACGGGGGAGGTTCTGCCCGACGAGATGGGCACCTGCTCGACGGGGGGAGGTTCTTCCCGACGGGATGGGCACCTGCCCGACGGGGGGAGGTTCTGCCCGACGAGATGGGCACCTGCCCGACAGAAGGAGGTTCTTCCCGACGAGATGGGCACCTGCTCGACGGGGGGAGGTTCTGCCCGATGAGATGGGCACCTGCCAGACGGGAGGAGGTTCTGCCCGACGAGATGGGAACCTGCCCGACGGGAGGAGGTTCTGCCCGACGAGATGGGCACCTGCTCGACGGGGGGAGGTTCTGCCCGACGAGATGGGCACCTGCTCGAAGGGGGGAGGTTCTGCCCGACGAGATGGGCACCTGCCCGACGGAAGGAGGTTCTGCCCAACGGGATGGGCACCTGCTCGACGGAGGGAGGTTCTGCCCGACGAGATGGGCACCTTCCCGACGGAAGGAGGTTCTGCCCGACGAGATGGGCACCTGCTCGACGGGGGGAGGTTCTGCCCGACGGAAGGAGGTTCTGCCCAACAAGATGGGCACCTGCCCGACGGGAGGAGGTTCTGCCCGACAGGATGGGCACCTGCCCTGCTCATCAGTGTGGTCCAATTGGGCCCAACCTCAGTGGGACTTGGGTCTTCTCGATTGTGGGCTAAGCCTCGGACCAGTCCAGAACAGAAATTATGAAAATGGAAAAAATGGTTTGAGTAATGTTCTAAGTAGTCAAAGATATGTTAATAATAAAAGTGGATTAGTATATTTTGTCATCACATATTTATCATGCATAATCATATGTCAATAACACACTCTTTTACTCAACAATTAATCTTACCACTTGTAGATCTCATTCATATCTCTTGTTGGTCTCAACGCTATGAGATTAGTGCATTATCTAATAGCTGATATCTCAGTCTATTAACCAACACAAAACATTACTTTCCAACAGTTATAAAACAACAAAACTCCTCGTCAATTCCACTATAATACATGCAATTATTGAACTAAATCTATGTCTAGGCATTGAGATCTAATAGATGATAATTTTAGATATAGTAACGATAAACACCTTTCGGATGTTAATTATACCCTAAAAACAAGTTTTGGGTAGCAAATGTAAAACAAACATTAAGATTAAAAGTCATCAATATTAAAGCTTGAGTATGCTTACATAAAACGTCATGGCCTATTTAATGTATGAATATAATGACTACATCTAACCCCTAACAAAAAGATTTTTAAAGTAATGCTAGTTGTTTGATAGGTGGTCCTAGCCGCCTTGCCTCCCTAGGCGAACCACATATATGCTTAGTTGTTCTAAGTAGTCAAAGATATGTTAATAATAAAAGTGAATTCGTATATTTTGTCATCACATATTTATCATGCATAATCATATGTCAATAACACACTCTTTTACTCAACAATTAATCTTACCACTTGTAGATCTCATTCATATCTCTTGTTGGTCTCAACGCTATGAGATTAGTGCATTATCTAATAGCTGATATCTCAGTCTATTAACCAACACAAAACATTACTTTCCAACAGTTATAAAACAACGAAACTCCTCGTCAATCCCACTATAATACATGCAATTATTGAACTAAATCTATGTCTAGGCATTGAGATCTAATAGATGATAATTTTAGATATAGTAACGATAAACACCTTTCGGATGTTAATTATACCCTAAAAACAAGTTTTGGGTAGCAAATGTAAAACAAACATTAAGATTAAAAGTCATCAATATTAAAGCTTGAGTATGCTTACATAAAACGTCATGGCCTATTTAATGTATGAATATAATGACTGCATCTAACCCCTAACAAAAAGATTTTTAAAGTAATGCTAGTTGTTTGATAGGTGGTCCTAGCCGCCTTGCCTCCCTAGGCGAACCACATATATGCTTAGTTGTTCTAAGTAGTCAAAGATATGTTAATAATAAAAGTGAATTCGTATATTTTGTCATCACATATTTATCATGCATAATCATATGTCAATAACACACTCTTTTACTCAACAATTAATCTTACCACTTGTAGATCTCATTCATATCTCTTGTTGGTCTCAACGCTATGAGATTAGTGCATTATCTAATAGCTGATATCTCAGTCTATTAACCAACACAAAACATTACTTTCCAACAGTTATAAAACAACGAAACTCCTCGTCAATCCCACTATAATACATGCAATTATTGAACTAAATCTATGTCTAGGCATTGAGATCTAATAGATGATAATTTTAGATATAGTAACGATAAACACCTTTCGGATGTTAATTATACCCTAAAAACAAGTTTTGGGTAGCAAATGTAAAACAAACATTAAGATTAAAAGTCATCAATATTAAAGCTTGAGTATGCTTACATAAAACGTCATGGCCTATTTAATGTATGAATATAATGACTACATCTAACCCCTAACAAAAAGATTTTTAAAGCAATGCTAGTTGTTTGATAGGTGGTCCTAGCCGCCTTGCCTCCCTAGGCGAACCACATATATGCTTAGCACACAAAATTGTACTTTAGCTTGGAAGTGCCACATAGCCTCTTGAGCTCGCTTAATTAACTCTCTTATGCTCTTGGCCTAACGAGCCTTGCTTTGAAGAGTTTTACTCTGGCTTGGTCTTTGTGTCTTGAATTGTGATTTTCCAGTATTTTTTATCCATTTTTAGGCAATACATGCTAGGAAAGTCCAAATAAGTGTTCTATCACTTTCTATACACAAATGAGGGGGGGGGGGGGGGGATGAGTTATATTGATTAAGTAAGTTTGACCGTTATCATTTGCGCAAAACTGTTTGTATTAATGAAAACATGTGAATTCTAGAGGAATTATGCATCAAAATGCTAACTAAAGACTAATTTTGATAGTTATGAAGGTGGGAGAACGCATTTGAGACCATGAAGGCGCGAAAAACAATGCGACACAGCTAAAACATTGACTATTACTAGAGAACAACACCAAAATAAAATAAATAATACTATTTGGACAATTTCGGGACCAGGAAAGTTCAAATGCAACATTGACACCGCTATTTTCAAAGATAAAAATATTATAGAGTAAAAATATGCATTCGAGACAATCTTAAAAACTTCATTATAGCACAAACCATATGGAGAAGAGGTAGTCCTCTACCCCGTGAAGTCGAAAACACTACATTGAATTAAGAATTTAGGGTATACTAACATATCTTTAGAACTAAATTGTAAATTAATTGTAGATGTGTGGTTTTTTAAATTGGTGTTATTTTATCTATTTGTAAGGCTATGTTATTGTTATTAAAAAAAAATTAGAATAATTAAATTTTTTTTTAGGAGTCAATGATGTGTTTATATCCTTTATTGTGAATGTTTAAATAAATGAAAAAAAGTTGATTTTTTAAAAATAATTATAACTAGTAAATTAGATAAATAAATTGAAATTCAATACATAATAAAGAGCAGTGTTATTCTAACATCAAAAAGTTGACACATTATATACCGAATATATTTATCTCTATCTTTAGTTACTTTTTATTCGTATACATTTTCATAAATCCCTAAAAGTATACCTATGCATAAAAAATGGCAAGGACACCGTATGGTGTCTAATTTATTAGTGTACAAATATAACCATATTTATAACAAAATGTTAATAAAACAAATTAATACTTTAATGATTTTTTATGAGAATACGATTCTTTTCCAATTTAATTAGGTTTTATATTCATTCTGTTTCCGTATATTAATTATTATAACACGTTTTGAATGAGTTAAATAATTAATATGATTTTTTTTTAAAAAAAATTAAGGGATAAACAATTATGAATTGAATCCAAATCCGTTGTAATCGAAATACAAAAAATTAATTTCCATGTATATGACGTGATCGCTCGGAAACTTTTTCATGTTAGCCGACGGTGAGATTATATGGACAACTCTCTTTCAGCGGTAATCCAAGTTTTCTAGAACCTTTTAGATTTCAATTTCTGTTTCGCTATCCCTCAAATCAAAATTTGAAATTTGTTGTTTATTCATGTAATCATCAGAGATCGAGTTTAACTTTCGGAGAAAAACTCTGCGTGGTGTTCATTCCGCTGATTGGAATTGCTGAAGCCTTGTTTTATGGCTTAACAAGTTGCTTCAGTTTCCGTAGTTTAGAGCTGAAGAAGAAAGAGAAGAAGTTTTCTTCTACATTCGATGATATTCTCGCACTCGCCAATGATTCTCCTTGTTCGTTTCTTCATTTTTCGGTTTTGTTTGTTTGTTCCGTAAATACTAATTGTTATGATTTTAATTTTGTGATTTGGTTTTGGCAGTTAATGTGAATGAAATAGAGGCTTTGCATGAATTGTACAAGAAGTTGAGTTGTTCAATCATTGACGATGGTCTCATCCATAAAGTAACTAACTGTTTTCTGTTTATTTACATGTAAATACTCTATTCGTCTGCAAATCATAGCTCAACTGACTAAAGCGGATTTTGTTAGGTTGAACGTCATCACCGGGGTTTGAGCCTCATGTGTATGAGTTTCTAGTGGTTGTTACGGTTTCGTCTAATTTTGAGAAAATAACAACTTAGATATTCTAGTGCAATGCTGCTAACTTCAATGAAATTATGTGAAAATAACAACTTAGATTGTGATATGGGATTGGGACTTGTCTTTTTCTATCCTAATTTTGTGCTTTTCTCTAAAGATAAAAGTATATGTTTGGTGTTGATTCTGTTAGGTTTATCATTACCGGCACTAGTGTTGAATTTGTGATTAGATTGCACCCTTTAACTATTTTTTCCCTCTCTCTGTCTATGAAGGAAGAGCTTACATTGGCACTAATGAAGACCACGGTTGGCAAGAATCTTTTCCTTGATCGGGTATGTTCATTTTCAAACTTGTTATTGATTCTAGTTTTGTTTTCTTGATTTCATTCATGAGGCCTTATTGTATTAAGGAAGTTATATTTTGATTTGCAACGAAAACATTTATCAAGTAGGACCAAATACATTCAAACTCTAGAGTTTTCTGTATCATTCCTTTTGAAGTTGTATATCTGTAAGTCCTAATTGTTGCCTTTCCTCACAAACTTAAATTGCTGTGATGGACTGATATAATTTCCTAGCTGTTTGTTGTGAGTAAAATTCTGTAAAAAGATCAAATATGTATCTTTTCTTTTGGCAGATGTATTTTAAGGAGTATCATTAGAGGTGGCAATGAAATCCATTTAGATAATATCCATCCAATCCATCCATAAGACAAAAAATAATTTAAAGGATTTGATCCAATCCATCCATAAGACAAAAAATAATTTAAAGGATTTGATCCAATCCATCCACTAACTCATATGGATGGATTCAATCCATCCATCTCAAGCAATTCAGATTAATTCGTTCTCTATTTTTCAAGTTGGTATATTTTCTTTCTTTATATGCTTGGATGGAGGGTTTAAATGGGAAAAGGAAGTGAGGGTAAGCTTTTCATTTTTGAGTGATATAGTACTTATAAAAATATACAAGGGATCAGTGCATTAAGTTTGTCGTAATCTAACATTTTAAAATTTAGACAGATATGCATATACCTGATTTGCGGAAAGATATGTTGTTTATGTCTATTCTTCCGTTAGGAGTTGTATGATTGAGCTTTGTTGACTGTTTGTAAAATCTCCCAGGTGTTTGATCTCTTTGATGAAAAAAAGAATGGTGTTATAGAATTTGAGGAGTTTGTGCATGCTCTTAGTGTCTTTCATCCTAATACTCCTTTGGAAAAGAAAATTGATTGTAAGACTCAGTTTTGTAGTTCTATTTTTATATTATATGTTTTAATACCATCGGTACTGATAAAACATATATTATATTTTCTGGGTTTGTTTCCAGTTGCCTTTAGATTGTATGACTTGAGACAGACTGGATACATTGAACGAGAAGAAGTGAGTATTTTCGCATATCCAAGTTACGAAAGTGTTATTGGCTCAAACATATTTTTGTTATCGTAGAATGTATTGCACTAGAAATTTTCATATTGCAATATCAGTTTAAATTACAAGTTTAATGAAGAAAAGTGGTGGTGGTTTGTCCTTTGAATAATGATTAAATCTCAGTTCCAATAACCGCCATTAGGGCTCTGCTGTTTTGTATAACTTGTTTCTCCCAATACTTTTATATCTACCAATGCTTGTAACTATTTTGTTATCTTACTAATTTTTCCAGGTTCAACAAATGGTGGTTGCCATTTTATCAGAATGTGGCATGAATGTGGAAAATGAAATCCTTGAAGCCATTATTGACAAGGTAAATTATTCGTTGGAACATTTCACTCTCTCTTATGCTGTTTAACTTCAATCCTTTATGTAACCTTTTTAAAATAAAAATCAGACATTTAAAGATGCTGATGCTGACAAGGATGACAGGATCAGTAAAGAAGAGTGGAGGGAGTTTGTCATTCGGAACCCCTCACTCCTAAGGCACCTGACTCTTCCTAATCTGAAGTAAGATACTCCCATTCCTTACCTCTTTTAATTCAATGGTTTGGAATGAATTGGTTCGGACTGAGTTCAAAGTTTTCATTTTTTGTTTGGTCACTGGCCAGAGAGATAACCACAGTATTTACAAGCTTCATTTTCAACACTGGAGTTGATGATTCCCACTGGTAACTAAACGGCAAGTCAAAAATTGACTTCAAGTCAAAAATTGACTTCAAGGAACGGAAGCTTGTTCTGTTTTGGTGCATCTGCTTTGCTGTCCTGAGAATTAGATTCTGGTGGTCCCATTCTCCCATTGATTTCAAGTTCAACCGGGAATTTCTTTGAAACTGGGCAAATACACCGACCCTTGATTGAGTAAAAAGGTATTCTAAAATCTGATCCAAACAGAATGATCCGTTTAAATTGGATCAAATCGTGGTTCAGTGTATACCTCTGTTTGGTGCGTACCACGTTTAATGTACAGTTATTGGAATTATTGACATTATAAGTTTGAGAAGATTGGTTATTATAAATTTGAGAAAATTATGTTGTTAAAGATAGTTATGAATATTTTAAGTAAAGAACACCAAAAATATCTAAGCCTAAGAAAGTAGGTGTTAAATGGATGTTTACCAAATAAAGGGACCAATTGTGTTAATGATTGAAAGCCCCAACACATTATTAGATGGTTAATGATTGTTCAAAATTAAATTTGAAGATGCTCATATGTTGAAACAAGTTTAAACAAAATAACAAAAAGTTAGATGAGTTTAAAAATTGCTTTTAGAATCAGATTTAATGGTGGATCAAGAATCTGATACAGTTAGATTCATGATGAAAGGCAGTGGACCTCATATATATGTACTACTAAAGTTTCCTATTTCAACCATCCCTATCATTTTTTTATGTTCAAGTTCAATCATCCCCACCTAAAGTATGAATAAGTGCATATTTAAAATAGATTTTCAGCAACTTATCCCATGAATATCATTGGTTTATGGACCCTTAAATTCAAACTACTATTTTTCCAAGACCCTCTTAACCATCATGATTGAGTCCTCTGCTAAAGAAAGGAAAAGAGAAAAAGAAAAGAAAATATAAAATATAAAAGAGTTTCTTCTATACATTGGTAAGATTTTGACTTTATAATTTTAAGTTCTACTCAAATCTCTTCGAAAATAATTGTAAAACTACTATTAATATCACTCTAATTAATGATAATTTAAAGTGTTGTTATCTTACAATCAACTTTTTTTTACTTGCATACCAAGTAAAATGGAAAAGAAAAATTTGTGAGAGGTAAAAACCTAATTCATTGGGTCCCTCAAAAGACAAAACTTTCTATTGTCTTTATGTGCAAAGACAAAATTCAAGGGAACAAAACAAAAAAGCTAATGAAACTCCCCACACGTGTGTCTACATTAGCCAGTTTTTCCTGGTCCCCCATTAATCCTCTTTTATTCTGTCTTGTGTATTTTTCATATACTTGTTGTACTGTATAAAGTTGTAGAAGTGGCTTCAAACTTTTGTGAGCTAAGACAGCTTAAATTTCCACTCTTTTTACTAAGATAGGCATCCTTCTTTTCATTCTTACTGTTGGGAAGTTCACTATTGTATCTTCTTCAGCATACCATCTGCATATGAAACATTATATTTAAGATCAAGGTTTTAAAAAACAGTCGCGGTCGCGTAAAGCCTTTCACGATTTCAATCGGTACAAGTGTTACAACACTGATTGTGAATTAACCATAATTTGTTCTTTAACATGAAAACGGTGAATAACGGTATCGGCATTTGCCAATACTGTTTTGTTGTGGCCATTTTCGCGGTCACGTACTGTTTTCTAAAACCTGTTTTTAACTGTCATTGCTTTATATTCTGTAACTTTAATCAAAAGTCTGAAAGTGCCAAGAGATAGTAGTCAAATGTAGTTGTCCAAAATGAAAAACACAAATCTTAACTCATTATTAGGATCAAATAATTACTTGAATTGAGTAACAAGGTGATGTAGAAAGATGGAAGCTTCTAGCCTGGCCAAATCAATACCAGGACACAGCCTTTGTCCCCCTCCAAAAGGACTGAAATTGTGACTGTTCATTTCCTTATCCTGAGGTCAAACAAAAAATCACTTAGACTAAAAATATAACATGCAAATGCAAATGAACCATAAAAAAAGATTATGTATAGTGTGATTGCATGCGGTCAACCACATCTGAATTGTCTAATCAAGATTAGATTGTTTGTATTTCAATACCAATTTTAGTCTTTAAGATTTCAATGCTTGAAATTTAGACCGTATTTTCTTGATAGCACGATTCGGATGTGACTGACTGCATGCAGTCACGAGATTGTGTCTGTACGGAATTTGTATCCATAAAAACTATACCAAGATTTAAATAGTATAGGTTTTTTCTCTTACCTGCCACCTCCATGGATTGAATTGATATGGACACTCATAGTTTTTCTCATCTAGATGAACTGATCTAAAATTTGCAAACACACACCACCCTTGTGGTATTAAATACCCTTTTATTTCAACATCTTTTAAGGCCTTTCTCATAACACCATTTATAATATTTCCCATCCTCAAAGTTTCTGTTATAACCTGTATAAGTGAAACATAAAACAACTAAGTTTAAAATCATAAATCACTGTTTTTTGTGCTTTGATAAGGAGCCATGTTTTGCTTACTTTTTGAGTAAATGGCAATGATAAGTAATCACTCCAACACAATGGCTCCGCAAGCTGATCTTTGAGTTTCTTGAGCTTTATATTTTCCTCCTGTGAATCATCAAAGTTCAGTTACCAAAAGCTAATCAAGAAATCAGTAAAAGGACTTTTTTCAAGCCATGTGTTACGTAGATGCGTATAGTACCGTCAATTGTTGCAAAGCAGCCGGGCATTCTGAAAGGTATTTAGTAGCTAGAGTCATAAGAACTGGAACTGAGTCCTCTCCAGGAATCATCATATCGATAATATTATCTGCTATTAAATCATCTGTCAATTTCTCACTTGTATCATTCAGAAGCACATCCACTACATCTTTTGGAACTTCAATGATTCCTTCATTTCTTCTAGTTTGGATAGTTTTTCTCACTAATTTCGCCATTTTCTTTTTTGCTTGTAAAGATTGATAAAGTTTTGTTCCCGGTAGGTTTATTGGCAAAGACATGAGGCCGGAGATAAATTCCTGAAAATGTTTTTGCAGACTCTCCATTTCTTCACCTGGATCCAAACTAATCAATGCCTTCACTAGTACATAAAAAGCAATCTAGAGAAAAAAAAAGTGATTAATTGTTAATGTTAGTATCTTGGAAAACAGTGAATTTTAAAAGTTCTGACACCATAACACATGTGAGAAACAAAAAAACAAAGATAAGCACAAACTCACAAACAAACATTCACAAACTCTTATAAAGACAGAGAGGTAACCTTTTTTGTTTCATCTTGTATGTATATAGGTTGGTCCTGTTTCCAATTTGCCATTGATTCTTGAACATATTTCTCCATATCTGTTGTAATCTGAATCTTTAACTGTTGAGACTTGAAGAAAGCTCCAATTAGTCCATGTATTCTCCTTTGTAAGGTTCCATTGATGAGCAAAATAGAAGACTCTCCCATTAACTCCATCAATGACTTAGGATATGAAGGAACAAAAACCTTTGCATCACTTTGTAGTATAAACTTGTTCACATCTGCATCTGTTGAAATAATGGTAGGACTTCCAAATATGTGTGACTTAAACACCTTACCATACCTGCAATATGTTTCAACAGCACACCACAAATCTTCGTAAAAAAAAACAATAAACTTGTACGGAAAGTAGTACTAATGATCATTTTACAACTGTTTCTGAAGAGATTTGAATTTTGTCCCTCGAAGTTATAAAGTCAATTTTTTACAACTAAACAGACACCAATATGTTTTAATACAAAGTTAGCTATGAATGAAGTGATGCATGATGATGAACTTACATGGCGCGTCGCTTGTTCATGAAGCTTTCGGGGCGATCGGTATAAGCACAAGAAACAAACTCAATGGTTTCACCAATAAAAGGCCATCCAAGAGTGCCTAGTGGAAGCTGATTTCTGTGTTTTGATTTGAGCTTAAGACTAAGCCTGTTTCTGCAGTAGAGGAACAAAGTGCACAAGAAAATTGGTGTCACAAACAGAATCCAAGTTGTATCCATTATTTTTCTCTCACTCTCTATGATACTACTACTTGGTAACTTTCTTAAATAGGAAAATATACATAATCATATATATGGTGGACACCGCCATAACCTCGTTTTGCTTTTATCATGTATAATTTCAATGTGCATGTGTGTGTAAGCGTGCAAGAGGAAAAAAAAGGTAAGATGTAATATATTTAATCTTGTAAGAATAGGTTTTAAATGTAAGCAAAGTGAGAGAATAAGATCTTTCATATCTTGAAATTTTAGAATGTTTATTTATATCAACTGTTAATGCACGGTTGGTTTAAGCTTAGTTTATGATTTTGTTTCATGCTATACAAAGAATATAAGGATAAGTCCCCACATAAGAGTATGATTGTTATTGTAAGGGAATGATTGTTGGATTTTGGCCCCCTTTTCCTTTAATTGTTTGGCAATAACAGGTTGGTGAGATCGTGCTTTCATGTGAAACTCAATAAATCCAACCACGTTCTCAAGTTATCAATCATTTCTTTTACATTCTTTCTCTTATTATATGGTACTAGAGCCTAAATCTATCTTTCTTTCTCATTATAATACAAACTTGCTTATCTTTATCCATCATTTGAATCCCCTAAGATGTATTGGGGGCAATGGTACTCTTCTGATATGAAATAAAAATAAAAGATAGGCGGTGGAGTTGTGTCTCGTTGCGGCAGCGTGATATTTTCGATCTGACAGAGCATGACGGATTTGTAAGATTAACACTCTAACGCTCAAATCAGTGAGAGAATTGAGGAGTAATGTGTGAATGAGAATATATTCGAATACCTAAAATGGTGCATTTTCCCTTATATATTAAGAGTGGTTGAAACTGTTTCCGAGTGATACGACAAGCTGTGCGGACAACTATCAGATTGAATCAGGCGGTGATTATTGTGTTGAAGGACGAAATTGTCTGCTTGTGGTTAGAATATAGGCCTACCTATTCTACACGCCTTTCAACTCGATATTCGCTCTTGGACCTTTTGCTAAGGGTTTCGCGAACGACCCATAACAATTGACCTTCAAGCCCTTGTTTCTATTATGTAGAACGAAGGGTTTTCTATGTACATCTTTAGACTGGGTGTTAATAAAAGTAAGTGAAGAGTCTCAATGAGGAGTCATTAATATTTGAAAAAATACATTAAATGTTTTTTTATCATCAATGTTTCACATGGAAGTTTGGAAGGGTGTCTCCATGTCTGATGGTTATGACGTCGTCTGGCATAGGATAATCAATTACTCTAATAGTTCACAATGAGATCTTGATTGTTGGTGATGTGGTTCATATTTTTCAATATGGTAGATCACACGGTTCATTATTGTGGAAATACATATAAAAAGTTATTATAATCCTACGCTTCGTTTTATTGTAATCCAATATGGTAGATCACATGGTCTGAATATATGAATGGTGCGCCGACCATGTTGCTCTTCTTACATCTCTTTAAAGTCCAACACAGCTCTACTGATTCGGAACATGGCCAAGGTCTGATACCTCTTTGGCAGTGTTCCAAGATGTTTGAGGTTTACTCAAGAGCGAAATATTTCAAAAATCATTATTTCTTTGTTACCCCCTGAGCGATGAGGCCCATGCCAACATATGTATCATATAGTCGAGGGGCCACCTTATCAATGTTCGGACATATTTTAAATGTTCTGGCGCAGATTAAAATATTACGTTTATAAAATGGATAACTTGTATCAAGGGGAGATTCACATGAAAAGTCAATTGGTATCTTTCTTTGAGAATGTAGGCTATGCCAATGGTATTGTCCCTTGTGATGCGGCGCCGAGGAAACAAGGGAAGCAGTACAAGAGATGTAGTTGCTTCTTAATGTCGGCTCGAAAGAGGCTAGGGAAATTAGCTTTGCTAAGTAACGTGGAAAATCTCTTTTTTTCCTTGATCAACTTATTAAGGTAGTTGTAGCAATTAAATTTTTATTTATATTTTAAGTGCTCAAGTCTCATTTCATCTCCAACCTTTCTTTAGGGTTTTATAAATCTTTTAATCATGTTTTCATTCAGGAAAGTGTTGGGAAATTGAAGAAAATGTGTTGCTTTAAAGGATGAAAATCAATTTTCATCTTGCCACAATCAATTATATGAGCTTTTTGTGATGCTCCAATCAATTGTCATATTGCGACAATCGATTGTCTTGATCTTACTGACTTTGAAATGTATAAAATTGGATGGTTCTAATCGATTTCCTTGTTTGCCACAATCGATTGGGAGGGTGAATTTTTGTCTATTTTGTTCCCCACAATCAATTGTCAGAATAGCCACAATCGATTGTCATAGTTAAGATTTCATTATTTTGAGTCGTTAGGGAGACTACACATTTGATTGCAAAATAACCATAATCAATTGTCACTCACTTCAATTTGAAAAAGTTTCAGCTGATTGATAACTATTCAATTGATTATTTTCATGAAACTATTTCATAACATTGCATCGATTTCCAAGAGGTATCATTTTATTATAAAAGATCATTTTATTTGTTTTTTCAAAACACCTCTTTCCTGAAAAATATTTTATTGTGCTCATAATTTTTAAGAGAAAATTTTTTGTGCATAACTTTCACATCAAGTAAAAGGTTCTAAGTCATTGAGCACTTGAATATATCGGTGATTATAAATTGTTATAGGAAAGGGGAGAATATCTTTTTCAAAATACCAGAAAAGAAGAAAATCTCTCAAAGTTATTGAAGTATGCTGCAAAGTCTGTGTGCATAAAAATTATCTGTGTACTGTAATTTTTCACCAAATTGAGTGGTGGTTTTTGTCTGTAAGAAAGAGGTTGTATTTTCTATAGAATTTTACAAATAGGAAGAGTTGTATTTTTGTTTGTCAGAAAAGGTCCTTTGAATCAGGTTGATTTAAAGTTCAACATGTTGGTATTTTGGTTGAAATCAAGGAAGTGATGTAGCTTCTTTGTTATTATTAGAAGATTGTAAGAGAGTCTATTGTAGGGTGTACAAAGATATAACAATATTCTCTCACGGGAGTGATGGAGATATACTACCCTTGGTTGGATAAAGGGAACTAGGATATATCTCTATGATATGTATTTTTATTGCACTTTATTTTCTGTCAACTTTATCGTATCTCTCTTAACCATAAAATAAACCAGATAATTTCATAAAACCAAATAATTTCATAAAACCAATTTCACTCCTTCTCTCTTAGGTTATGCCCTCAATACTTACATACACTTGGTATCAAAACAGGTTATAAGTAACTTGTTCCTAAGATCCAGATAATGGCTTCCCTAATTCGGGTTATTAGTGACGCGATAGTAACAATAAGCCTCCTTTGTTGTGATGAATATTATGATTTTTGGAAGATCTGCATGCAAGCACATCTTGAAGCACAGGGAGAAGAAGTGTGAGATGTTGTTGAAAATGATCCTTATGTTTCTAAAATGGTAATCAATGACGTTGAACAAGAAAAAGAAAAAGAAAACTTCTTGGAATGAAGATGATAAGAAAAATCTCCCTATGATAAGAAAGCAAAGAATCTTATTCAAGCGGCCTTAAGCATGGATGAATTCTTTCGTGTCTCTCAATGCAAAGCAATAAAGAAAATATGGGACACTTTAGAAGTCACAGTTGAAGGAATGGTAGAGGTAAATCTGAACTAAACATTTTATCACAAGAATATGAAATGTTTAGAATAAAGCCACATGAATCTATTCTTGATTTCTAAAGGAGATTTACTCATTCAACAAATCATTTGAGGCTCTCGGCAAAACTTTTACAAATGGTGAATTGAATCTAAAAGTGATTAGATCTTTAACAAAAGCTTGGCAACCAAAGGTAACAACTATTTCAAAAAGGAAAAGTCTTTCGGAATCGTCTTATGCGTCATTGTTCGATAAACATCAAAAGCATGAGATAAAACTTGAAAATTTAGAAAGACATGAAGATGAAAGAAAGAATTAAAAAAGTTTTACCTTAAAGACTAGAGTCAAAAATCATGATATCAATCAAGAGGATGAATCCATTAGTGATGAAGATGGTGATCTTATCAAGAAGTTTGAAAAGTTCTTAAGAAAAGAAAGGAAAAAAGAGATCCTTAAAAAGGAAACACCAACAAGGAAGGTTACATGGTTTGAATGGGGGGGGGGGGGGGGGGGGGGAGAAAGATGGTGTGTTAAAAGTGAATGCCTTACATTTCAAAAGAATATAAAATTCAATAGAAAGAAGAACAAAAGGACAAAGAAAGCATATGTAAAATGAGATGACAATAAAATATGTTCATGCAAGGAAGACATTAATGATATCACATCATTCAAGTGATGAAAAACATGAGGTTAGTGATTCTGAAATTGATGATAGACCTTCATATGATGAATTACAAAGTGATTTTAATATTTTAAAATCACAAAAGTGGGATGACAATAAATGAGGAAAATTTAAAACTTTCCAGAAAATTTTCAAAACAAATGAAAAATATTTTAAATCTAGAAAGTGATACTAATATCATAAAAGTGGAATTAGACTTAATAAAAAATTCAGCATGCAATAATTGTTCATCTTTTGAGTAAAAATTTATGGAATTAAACCAAGTCAAGGGCAAATATGAAAAAGGAAAAGTTGGCTTGGATAATGTGTTAAGTAGTTAAATATTTTCAAATAACAAATGTGGACTTGAATTTTTTAATTTTGATAAACCTAGTTCAAGTCAAACTATCTTTGTAAAGGCTACTAGAAAATTAAATGATAAGGTATCAAAGAAATAACATTTAAGTCATTGTTAGATGTCAAATTTTGCTTATTTGATCTATCAAATATTGACATCTTTCATTCTTTTTGTAGATTAATTAAATTGAATCACTCTTGTTTTTAATGATATACTTCATTGTGTGAAAATGTCTTGGTTGCTTTTATGTGTGTGCTATTATGCAGGAATTAGGCACAAAATAAGAAGAATAAGACACAAAACATGTGACAAGGAAACCAAGTCAGCAACAAAATATCAAAAAGTTCGCACAACGAACTTCCTAGCGAAGTTTCCCAGAAAACATCATCAAGTTCCCACAACGAACTTGCTAGCGAAGGCCATTGGGAACCTGACATTGTTCATACAGAGAGAAAAGGAACCTAAATTAGTTGTGCGAAGGAAGTAGCGAAGAGTTCGCTGGAGCAAAAAAGAAGCGAAGACCTAACGAACACCCCCAGACCCGAGGCAGTGAGTATTTGGACAAAAATTCGGTATGCGAAGTTTACAGTGAAACCTTCGCAGTGTGAAGGATTCCTCGCACAACGAACATTTGGAAATATCTCAGGGGAGTGTTCACTATACACTGGCACTTCAAGTGCCACTTTTGATTGTTCGCTAGGCAAACAAGTTATTCACACTGTGAATTTGACAGCTCAGCAGCATGTTTATAAGTAGTGTGTGCCACTTTTTGCCAAAATATCTTTTCTTTTGTATTTTTCATAGTTTGGTATTTTTCAGCACAAAAATCCTAGTTTCTCCATTTTCATCATCTCTTAGCCATCTTTCACAAAAAGAATGTGGATTCCCATCCAATCTCGATTATTCGACTCAGATGTTTATCAACCTTCTTCCGAAACTTGTTACTCAAGCTATCATGGAAATGGATGGCTAAAACCCCTTTCGTGTCAAGGTTAGAGGTAGCTAGTTCTGATTTTATGTATTCTTCTTAATATTTTGTATGTGAACAAGGCTTTGATCAATATATATGAAGTTATTTGCTATCTTTTGTTATATTTATGATTTGGGTTGCTTTAGACATGAACTTTTCAAGTCTTGACCTAATTTCTTCATCTATCAACTATACAAACTCTAGACATAGATTTGGAAGTTGATATTCACATTTTATTGATCTTAATGATTATTGTTTCAAGTGTTATTTAGAGAGATCATTTAACGATCGAAACAATAACATCCACGAAATTGCTTTAGAGATGAACGTTTTTGCGAGGATACGCGATTATTTTGGTTAAAACTAAGTTCACATATTCGGTTGGTTGGATACGTTTAAGACGGATTAGTAAACCCTAATCTTGGCATGCTTTTTATCAAACTAAAACCAAATTTTACCTTGTTTTATTTCTTACAAACTCATGTTACAAAATAGAAACCAATTTAAAAACCCTCTTCTTAAATCACTAAACCATTGAACGGAAAACATCAAATATTCTCATCAGTCCCTGTGGATACGATAAAACACTCCTAACAAATTGGCGCCTTGCCGGGAATTGTTAGTAGAATATTGCAAGCATTGCAATAGTTTAGTGACTTTAAGATTTGTGTATTGTGAATCTCTTATCTATGTAATCCTTTGTGCTTTTTTACCTGTTTAGCTTGTGCGCAAAATTCGTTTATGCGAGGACAAGTCTGGCCTGAAGACCTTCTTTTCGATCCTGAGATTGAAAGAACTGCTTGTAGACTCAACAGTCGCTCAAGGCGGAGACGGCAACAAGCTAGGGAAAGACAAGAGCGCGGGGAATCTTCTTCATCCACTCCACCTGATTCACCAATCATGGCAGCTCCACCACCTTCAACTTCAATTCCATATACAAATAGTCCAAGACACACCGCTCAGTTTACGCATAATCTCCAAAATAGAAGGCAAGCTGTGATGAAAACGGGAATCTTTGCACTCATTTATCAAAATCCTTTCATGGGGTTAGATCATAAGGATCCGTTTACACATCTTACCAAATTCTATGAAATTGCAGGTGCAACGGGAGCACCAGAAGCTGATGAAGAATCACTATTTAGAAGGCTATTTCCTCATTCTTTGATTGGGAAAGCGAAGGAATGGTATCTTGATTAGTCTACAACAGTAATGACAGATTGAAATTTATTGGAAGAAAATTTTCTTGAACGGTTCTTTCCATATAACCGATTCATGGAAGCAAAGATGGCTATCGTTGTATTTTCACAAGGAGGAAATGAATCCCTCAACGAATCTTAGGCGAGATTCAAGTCAATGTTGAAAAAATGTAAAGGACACGGGTTTGATGAACTTACGCAAGTTCACATTTTCTGCAATGGTCTCCTGTCGGTTCACAAGACCTTGTTGGATGCTACGGTGGGGGGTTCTTTGATGTCTACGAGTGCTGAAGAAGCAATTGAAATCATTGACAAGATGGTGCTTAATGATCACCAAGGAAATCATAACCGTGGAGTAACTCAACAAAAACCAGGAGTGCTAGAGTTAGGTACCAATTATGCTATTCTTGCTCAGAACAAACTTCTATCACAACAAGTGGAACTTTTAACTCAATAAATGTTGAAGCTTCCATAATAAATCAAAGAGATGCAAGAAGTTCCTACCAAATCTCAAGTGGCAAGTTGCGAATTGTGTAAAGGCGACCATCCTACCGGGTATTGTCCTCCGGTAGTGGAAGAAGTTAACTATGTCGGAAATCAAAATCAGGGATACCAACCAAGGCCACCTTACCAACAAGCAAATCAAGGGTATCAAAGACCAAATCATGGGTATCAACAACCTTGGAGGCCACAAGTAGCCAGAACTTCAAATCACCAATAATACCAAAATTACAGTCAACCTCCACAAACTCAAAGTGCACCTTTAAAGATGGAAGAAAATCTTACTTAATTTATGAAAATGTCCATGTCAAATCAAAAGAACACCGATGCGGCTATAAAGAATTTGGAGACACAAGTGGGTCAGTTATTAAAACAATTGGCCGATCAACAAAAAGGGCCATTTACGGCTACCACTCTCCCAAATCCTAAGGAGAATTACAAGGTGATTCTCACAAGAAGTGGTAGAGAGATTGACATGGGTGTAGGCGAGGAGGTAGTAGAGGAAGAGGTTGTAGTTAAAAAAGAAGATGAAAATGTTGAGAAGGAAGTAGAAAAAAGTATTGAGGGAGAATTAGTTGAAAAAGAAAGAGCGAAAAAGAGTGAGGAAGAAGAGAAAAATAAGAGAGAAGAAAAAATGAAGAAGTCTAGGAAAGGAAAAGAACAAGTGAGCATTATCCCGATTCAAAAATTTCCATATCCATATGCTCCATCAAGGAAAGATAGTGCGAGGCACTATGCTTGGTTCATGGACATATTCAAGCAATTGCAAATCAGTATTCCATTTTCCGAAGCATTGGAACAAATGCCCAAGTATGCGAAATTCATGAAGGACGTCCTTACAAATAAGAAGAGGTTTACAGATCAAGAAACTATCATGGTGGATGCTAGTTGTAGCGCAATCATTCAATATACTCTCCCGAGGAAAGAAAATGATCTGGGACAAGTCACTTTGTCGGTTACAATTGGAAACACTTATGTTGGCAATGGGTTGATCGATTTAGGCTCTAGTATCAATTTGATACCGTTGTCCATTATGAAGCGGATGAGATACATGGAGTTGAATTCCACTCAAATGACATTGAAACTTGCTGAAAAATCTATCACTCGCCCTCATGGTTTAGCAGAAGACGTGTTGGTAAAGGTTGACAAATTTTTGTTTCTAATCGACTTTGTGGTGAATGATATGGAGGAAGATGAAGACTCTCCCTTGATTCTTGGGCGACCTTTTATAAATACCATGTGCATGGCAATTGATATGGATGATAGTCTAATGAAAGTTAGAGTTCAAGATGAGGGAATATGTTTCAATCTTTTTGAACCCATGAAGCGTTCGAAGGACAAGACCGATTGTTTTAGAATCGATGCAACGAAAGAAGTGATCGAAGAAGTTAAAGAGTTGTTGCAAGTTCCTACATAATTACAATAAGTTCTCACCAATGCTCTTTCAAATGTCAATGAGAGGGAAGAAAGAAAGATTGAGAAATGCTTGCGGGAACTTGAAGAGTTAGAAGAAATTCCCCCTTTGAATGAAATGGTGGAAATTTTGAAAAAGGAAAAAATGAGGAAATTAAACTTGAGTTGAAAGTGTTACCTTCTCATCTCAAGTATGTCTTTATTGATGAGGAAGGAAAAAAGTCGGTGTTCAGATGAATTACAAAGTGATTTTAATATTTTAAAAATCACAAAAGTGGGATGACAATAAGTGATGAAAATTTGAAACTTTCCAGAAAATTTTCAAAACAAAAGAAAAATATTTTAAATATAGAAAGTGAGACTAATATCACAAAAGTGGAATTAGACTTAATAAAAAATTCAACATGCAATAATTGTTCATCTTTTGAGTAAAAATTTGTGGAATTAAACCAAGTCAATGGCAAATATGAAAAAGGAAAAATTGGCTTGGATAATGTGTTAAGTAGTTAAATATTTTCAAATAACAAATGTGGACTTGAATTTTCTAATTTTGATAAACCTAGTTCAAGTCAAACTATCTTTGTAAAGGCTACTAGAAAATTCAATGATAAGGTATCAAAGAAATAACATGTAAGTCATCATAAAAGACCTTATGATAGAAATATATTTTATGTCAATAAAATGAAATATGCTATTAGACCTACAAGTTTTTATTGTAATGCAAAATTCCATATTTCTAATACTTGTTACATAAGAAATTATGGTATTTCTTATGGTGAGTATGTATGGGTGAGGGAGAGATCTAACCTAAGAGGAACCAAATAATGTTGGGTATCTAAGTACTTTTAATTGTTTTGTAGGTACTAGAAAATCATTTGCTAGTATTCTCAAATCAAGATTGATCCTTCAAGATACAAGACCATTGATATAGTAATTCTAAAAGTTTCATTGATTAAAAGATGTTTTGAAGAAACATCAATATGGGTATCCTTTTTTTGAATAAGATAGGCTTTTTTATATCTTTATATCACTTTCCTTATATATTATACTCCTTTAGATTTTACTCTTTTTCTTTTCGGTAATGTCAAAAAGCGGTAATTATGTGATGCTTCCTAAATGGGAAAGCAAACAAGAGTGTCTTTTAAATTGAAAAAAGTTATTTTGATATCAAAACCTCTTGAGCTTCTTCACCTAGACTTGTTTGGCTCTTCGTAGATAAGAAGTTTAGGAGGTAATTATTTTGGGTTTGTAATTGTTGATGACTATTATAGATTCACTTGGACATTATTTTTTATCGATAAGGATGAAACTTTGGAAGCTTTCGCTAATTTTTCTAAGCTTGTCCAAAATGTTTTTAATTTGAAAACTATCACACTCTGTAGTGATCATGATGGTGAATTTTTTAACCATCAATTTAAAAAAATTTGTATCGAACAAATTATTCATAAATTTTCATGTATGATAATTCCACAACAAAATGGTTTTGTTGAGCATGAAAATCATGTTTTAGAAGAATTGGCTCGGACCATGATAGATGAAATGAGCCTACCTAAGTAATTTTGAGAGGATGAAATTAATATAGCATGCAATGTCTTAAATAGGGTGGTCATTTGACCCATACTAGAGAATACACACTACAAATTACTTAAAGGTAGAACACCAAATATTTCTTATTTTTCGCGTTTTCAGTTGAAAATGTTTCATTTTAAATAACAGAAAGGACACTCTTAGTAAACTTGATGCTAAGTTTGATGAATGGATATTGTTAGGGTACTCATCTATGATTAAGGCTTATCGAGTTTACAGTCATAGAACTTCTTCAATAGAAGAATGTATTCATGTCGCATTTTAAGATTCGTCACCCCAAAAGACGAGTAAAGTTATTTGTTTAGATGTTTCACGTGTGATAACAAAGAAGTTGATCAATGCTGAAAGTTCCAAAGAGGATCTTACTCCTTCAATAAAGGATGAAGACATTAAGGAAGATAAAGAGTGAAACTTACATGAGGATGATAAACAAGAGACCCCGAACCAGCTGCCTCAAGATTAGACAATTGAAAAGGATCATCCGTTACATCAATTTCTAGGAGATATCAAAATAGGTGTAACTACTAAATCACAAGTTAAGAGTTTATGTAAGTACTCTTCTTTCATTTCTCAAATGGAACCTAAATCAATATCTGATTCTTTACGTAATGAAGGACGGTTACTTGATATGCAAGAAGAGCTTATCCAATTTAAATGTAATGATGTTTAGGACCTTGTTATGTGTCTAGTTGATAAAACCGACATTAACATTAGATGGGTATTTAGGAAAATGACGTATGCAAGAATAGTAAAAAAAGGATATTGTCAAGCTGAAGGAATATACTACGAGGATACATATACTCATGCAGCTCTTCCAGAAGCTATTAGACTTCTTTAACACTCAGTTGCTTTTTGGATTTTAAGCTTTATCAAAGGGGTGTTAAATATGCTTTTTTTAACGGCCATATAAACGAAGAGGTGTATGTCTCACAACCAACGGGTTTTGAGGATCATGGTAATCCTAACTACGTTTTTAAATTGAAAAGAGCCTTTTATGGCCTTAAAAAAGCTTATAGAGCTTAGTGTGAGTGTGATAAGTGCTAAATTATAGTGATATTGAGTGTAAATAATTGTCACTTATTGGCTTAATTCAACCAATAAACCTCAACTTTTGTGCATATGTTGTATAGTTTACATTATATTGTATATATTATGTATCGCGTAAATATCATTAATTTTAATTGTTTTTCTCTCATTTTTGTAGGTATAGAAACAATGATATTTTGTCATTGTCTTATAGAGCATTGAATAAGCTTTCAAACGCTTCTGACCGCGCGTAAAACAGAGTTACAATTCAAAAGTTATGGTCAAAACAAGTGTTGGTTTGCTGTCATGTTCGCTAGGCGAATAAAAGTTTGCAGTGCAAACAGGAAGTTCTAAAAAGCGTGAAAAACACTGTTTTGGCAGTAGCGAAAGAGACATAAGTCCGTTGTGCAAACGACACTTCGCTAGGCGAACACGAAAACCCATTTTTGCCTATTTAAGTCATTTTTTCAGCATTTTTTAGGTTATGTTGTTGGGAAACGTTTTACCCCAACTTCGTAAAACACATTCTTGAGTAGATTTAGCTTAGAAACAACAATGGAGAGTTCATCTTAACGATCCGGAGTCGAATCCACTTCAATCGGAGTTGACAGACCGTGAGATTTATGTTCTTCTTCCTTCCTCTCTATGTATTTTTTTATTTGTTGGGGTTTTGTATGTAAGTTTATCTTGATTGTATGTATATTTATGAATCTTTGTATAAAATCTCTTTTACAACTCTTTATCGATGATTATCTTGATTTTTTACTTAATGGATTTAGATTGCTATAGACATATACGGTTCAAACTCGATCTAAGATGAACATCTATTAGATTCTAAACTCTAGACATAGAGTTAAGACTAATATTCACGTGGGTATTGATTCTTAATGCTCCGTGTTGTTGAGTTGCGTGAGACATCACCGATGAGGCGATACGATTGATCTCTCGACTTTGCGTTAGACATAACCCCTGTTGTGAGCGATACGTGATGATATTGACGAGTGATTTAGGTTGCATGCATTTGATCAATATATTTTTTAGTACATGATGGGTGGAACAAAATACAACTCCTGACGAGTTTTCTCATTTCTTAAGAATGTATTTATTTTCTTGTTTATGTTTTTCTTTTTGCATTTTTATCCCAAACCATTTAAACCCAAGCTTAGAGACGTAGATATCGTCGAATGACATTCTTTCCCTCACACTGATCCCTATGGAGACGACATAAATCCCAGAGAAAATTCTTCCGAAAATAATATTTTTGTTTTCGCTTTACCGCTTCGACATAGCGGTTTAATGGAATTTTAATAAAACAAGGATTTAATCATGGAAAAGTTGACACCACTTTGTTTATTAGATTTAAAGCAAAGCATATTCTTTTAGTTCAAATATATGTAGACAATATTATTTTAGGTTATACTAATGAATCTCTTTGTCGATAGTTTGCAAGTTTGATGCAGGGTAAATTTAAGATGTCTTTTATGGGAGAGTTGTCATTTTCTTAGGATTTCAAATCAAGCAAGTTGAAGAATACACTTTCATAAGTCAAACAAAATACTGCTTAGAGCTTCTCAAGAAGTTTGATATGAAAGATTCTAGAAGTATATCAACACCCATGACATTTAATGTGCTAATTGACAAAGACGAGAAAGAAGTGGATTTCGACATTACCAGGTATAGAGGTATAATAAGATCCTTACTCAATTTAATGACGAGTATGTAAAATATCATGTTTAGCCTGTGCATGTGTGCTTGATATCAAGCATCACCCAAGGAATCCCACTTTAAGATCGTAAAACACATTTTGAGGTATCTTAACGGAACCTCCTAACATGGTCTTTGGTATCCTAAAGGTAGTTCTTGTGTAGGTTTTTTTATTTTGATTTTGTGGAGTGCAATTCGGTTAGGAAAATTACTAGTGGTACCTATCACTTATTTGGAAGTTGTTTAGTTTTTTGGCACAGTAAGAAGCAACATAACATTGCTCTTTCTACCACCAAGGGTGAATACGTATCCATTGGTAGTTGTTATTCACAAGGCTTATGGCTAAAGCAACAATTGCTAGATTATGATTTAAAATTTGGCTACATTTTGATTAAGTGAGATAATACTAGTGCAATAAGCTCCACTAAGAATCTAATACTCCATTCAAAAACTAAACACATTGAGATCCGAAACCGTTTTCTTATAGATCATGTTGAAAAGTGGGATATTATTTTTGAATATGTTGACACTTAAAGTTAGCTGCTGACAGTTTTACAAAACCATTGTCATCATAATCTTTTCACAAGATCTGCGGAGATTTGGGAATCTTATATTCCTCATGCTTTAAATAGAATGAGAATTATGTTTAGTTTCATTGTTATGTATATTCTATTTTCACTAACACTATTTTGTAGAAAATCATACTTTTGCCAACTACGTTGACATGTCTCTATAACTCTAGTATATGGTTTTATATCATTGTGTGTGTTTGTATTTTTTTTTGCATGTAGCATGTTTATCTGCGTGTTCTGTATCTGATCTTTGTTGTTGTATATTCTTCTTATCATTTTGGCTCATGTGTTCATAACAATCATTTGTTTGTGGTTGGTTATTTGGTTTGTAGACTCATTCAGATCTATCTTTTTTTGATGTTATCAAAGGGGGAAAATTACAAGTCAGTCTAGAATTGTTTTATGTGTTTTATGTTGTGTTTTGTGTGCAGTGTTTTAGGGGGAGCACAAGCGTTTTTGCTTTTCTCTCAAAGTAGAGCAAATTCCAAGTGAAAGCTTGCCAAGCATAAAAAAAAAGGGATACTAAAGCTGCATATCACTAGGGGGAGACTGAAGTTGCATGTCCCTAACATATTTAGAGGGTGCACCCCTAATACATTTATTTTGTTGCTTGTCTTATCGCTTTCGTTTATTATTGTTTATTAAATCTCTTTCATGATTGCACATCTCTGAATCAAGTTCAAATCGATTTTTTTAACATGCATAAATCAATGGTTATATTTGATCTTGATCATGATGCATTTAGTCAATTGAACGAGTCAGTGGAATAAGAACCATGTGTGTTAGATGTTCAAGTTAGGTGGAAATAAAAATCTCAAAGTATTTTGAAAATAATGAAAATTTTAGGTTTTGCATCCATGATTCTAATCAAGCATATATCATGACTTAAATCAAATTGAACAACGAAAAACCAAAGTTTTTAAGACACCTTGATTCAAATTAAACTTTTACACTTGATTCAAATGAGATAGTTTGGGGTCACCTCTACTTCATTTGATTTGAATTAGACTTTACGCCTGATTCGATTCAGTCAGTTTTTCTCAAATTTCTCTTTTGGCTCTATTTGAATTTATTTGAATTAGAATTTATACTTGATTCAAATCACGAGCTTTCTGATTTGAATCAGACTTTACTCTTGATTCGAATAAGACAAAAAACGGGGGGAAATATTCATGCTTTCTAGTTCAACTTCACTTGCTCATTTGACTAAAACCATGAGATGATTTTGATTCAAATATAACTAACTTTTTCCATCCATTTTTATGCTTAGTCTCAAGCACATATAAAATCTTTTTGTCATTATTTTACACACAAAAAAACAACCTTACACAACTTTAAAACATTTTGCACTGTGATTTTGTGAAAAATTAATTTCCTCACACTTTTGAAAATGTTCAAAACCCTTACAATGAAATTCTTTCACCTTCAATCTCTAGTTTGATTTCAAATCTTGATAATGATATATTTGTAATTGATTGAGGGTGACACCTTCTTGAAACTAGTCGTTCTTGAAAATTTAGTTGAGATTTTTAGGTATCTTGCAAGATTAAGGTTGTTGTCATTGGTGCTGAAAAATTCTAGTGAAAAGAAGGAGGTTCTTCTCTCCAGATTACCTTGATAATGACTGTGTAGAAGACTATGAGAAAGGTGAAGTTCTTCTTAAATCTTCAGACAGATCATTGCTCAAGGAATCTGTAGGATTAAGAGGTGATTGCTACATATGAAGGTTTGGAGGATATTGGTGATACTGGAAAATTTAAGAAGTGTGAATCGAGTAAAGATTATGAAGAAGAATTTGGCATTACGATGTATACAAGTCAAGATCCAAATAGGAGATTTATTTTTCTCAAAATTATTCTGGATTAGTGATTGTATGAACGTTTGAAATATTTGTCAAAATAAAAAATCAAAGTAGGTTCCAATGGGAAACCATTGAAGAGTGAACCATTATATATCCCGGTTTACTCTCTCTCCCTCTCTCTCTCTCTCTCTCTCTCTCTCTCTCTCTCACACACACACACACACACACTCTCTCTCTCTCTCTCTCTCACACACACACACACATACACACACACACTCTCTCTCTCACACACACACACATACACACACACACACTTGAATTTAATTTTCGTAGGATATTGCATGCTTAGGTTTTACATTCTTAGTTTAGTTTATTATTTATTCAATTGCTAGTGATTTCCTACATAAGGTTAGATTTTGTTAGAATTGATGCCTAATCAGCTTTAGTGGTGATTAAATTTTGAGAAACTGTTGAGTTAGAATTCATCGAAATTGAATCATTATATAAGCACACCTTGTGAAGTATACAACTGAATCAATTAATTGCCTTTGTGTATCATCATAAAACCATCTTTGGTATATGTGAAGCGATTAAGTGTTAACGTAATCAAGTTCCAATAAAAGTACAATCTACATATTTTTGTTTTAAACCTTCCGCGTACATTTTTTTGAAAAACCTATAATAATCCACTTTTGTAGAATCGGTTGAATTTTATATAAGTGTTTTTGGGTTTATCTAACCCCATCTAGACCGTTTCATTACTCCATATTCTCACCTAACATGAGAGGTATCTCTTCATCTTCAGGCATGTACATGATCATAAAATCAACTAGAAAGCTAATTTTTTCTATTTTAACTGGGATATCTTTCGCTATCCTATATAGATGCTTTGTTGAGTGATCTGTAAATTTTAAATTCATCCTTGTCTCACTAACTTTTTAAATACCAAGGTTTTAATAGATTAACAATGGCATCAGGCTCACACTAGCTCTCGAATCAATTAGAACCTTCTTGAAATTTTGTCTTTTATAGTGCATAGAATTATGATAAAGCCAAGATCTTTTTGTTTGATAGAGACTCTCCTACCTTGTGATATTGCACCACACTTCTCAATTAAGATTATTGGCTCATCTCTCAAGGTTATCTTTTTTAGAAATCATCTCTTTCATGAATTGTTGCTACACGGGCATTTGATTTCAAAGAAATGAATCTTGATCTCTTACTTTTGGAACATATCAAGAAATTTCTTGAAACTTTTCTCATTCTGATACTTCTTCTTCACCCTTTGACATAACCTAATCACTAGGCTGGTCTCATTGTTATTTTTCTCTTCAGTTGGATTTTTGGGAAAATAACTTCTTCTGGCTCTTTCGTGTTCTCTTTCACTTCCAGATCTGCCTTTATAAAATTATCATCATTTGATGCAATCTCTTCTTCATCTTCAATAATCTTCTGATTCTTGTTGTGAGATTAGTAACATTGATATGATATATGGAATTTATGAACGTGGTGCTCGAAATTCTCCCTTGTGCTTGTTGTGAAACGTGTAGTTATTTTTGAATCACTCCCTTTTTTATCTTTACGGATAAGGCAGTCTGATTTTTGGCTTTGGAAGTTTTTCATTTTGAGCTATGGTAGTAACAACATTGATACTCTCATGATTTCTAGGATTATTGATGGTGTTTATTGGAAGATTACCTTGAACTTGTTGTGAAATTTATTGATTTATTTGTCCCACCTGAGCCTCTAGATTTTTTATAGATGTTGTAGTGTTCCTTAAGTTATTCATGATCTCTTCATGAAATTTGGAATTTTAAGTAGTAATATTTTTAAGAGCTATCTCCCAATATGCTTGCTTAGAGAGTAGTTGTCGTTGTTGTTGAAATTACCATCGAAATTGTTGTTGTTGTTGTTGGTTTTGATATTGCATTGGCCATTGCTTTTGAACACTCCCTTACTGATCTCTCCAGGAAAATTTTGGATGATTTTTCCACCCTGAATTATACATGTTGGAATAAGGATTGTTCTTCTTGAGATAATTTACTTTCTATACTTGGGATAGACATGATCTATAATACATAGCAAAATAAGGACCCCCCCCCCCCCCACAAGTTTCACAACTTACTAGTTGTGCCTGTTGAATTTAAGTTATCTACTGTGTTTCTATGTTCATTGATTTCAGTCTCCTTTCAACTTCAGCTGCAACTTGATCTTCTATTTTAATATTCTAAGAGGCTAGTTTCAAATCAATAACTCTTTCTGTCCTTTTTATGTATGGATCACACAATTCGAGATGTTTATTTGCAGCAATGGCTTTAATGATCTTCCTCATACTAGTGGTTGTTGTAAAATTTGATGAGCCACTAGTAACTGTATCAATCAACTATTTAGTATTCAATTAGAGGTCATTAACAAACATTTACATTTGTTTAGTCATATCTAGATAGTGACTGGGGAAAGCAACCAACAACCTTTTAAATCTTTTATATGCATCTCTTAATGATTCACATTCCTCTGTTTAAATTTGAGAATTTTATGTCGTTTTCTGAGGAAAAATGAAGCAGAAAAGTATTCATTTAGAAAAATTTGTTTCCATATCTTCCTAAGTTGTAATGATGTTTGTTGGAAATGATTAAAAGTTGTAATACCATTCTTCAACATTTTTCGCTAGAGTAAAAGGAAACATTATCAATTTATTGCTCTCTTATGTATGCCCTTCTATCTTTAGAGTTGTACTCGTTATCAAAAACCTTTGTAGATGTTTGTTTGCATCTTCATTAATTTTACCTATGAAAGGTTCTTCTCTAGCTGACAAATGGTTATTGGTGTAATTGAAATCTAGGCACACCACTCGTTGATTTATAATGGTTAGTCTCCTTCCCAGTGCGTCTGCTCTTCCATAATCTCTAAGTAGTCTTTCAGGAGCTGGTGAATTTGCAACCATCGTCTACTCTACTTATTTTTTGATTCTGTATTTGATGGTTGAGAAATTGCCCCCTCTTGTTCTTCAAGCTTATACAACCGAATTTCTTGAGTTGAGCGTGTAAGTTCTCTCAATTTCTGCATCAAAAGGAAAATTAGCAGAGGATTATCCTCGCATACAAATGTAAAAAACATGTTAGTTATAACTTATAACAAAAATAAAAATAGAAAATAAAAATAAAAAATAAAATTTTGGTCGCAGAGCAACAAAATTTAAACTAAAATAAAACTATAAACTCTACAATCTTTATCAGTCTTCGACAACGGCGCAAAAACTTGATTGGTAAATTAACAAGTGTACTAGTATAGAAAAGTAGAAATATCGAGAAATCCCGTAATATCGATCTCGAGGATTGCGTTATATTTTAGATTTTGATTTAGCTTTAGTTGAACAAAAAGGTATTTAGAGGTTTTGAGATTTGTTTGTTTGCAAAAGATGAATTTAAGGCAAATTTAATAGAATAGAAAATAATAAGAGGAATGCATGCTAGGAATGTGAGTTTGAACCTGAACTCGTTTGATCTTCTAAATTGACCTTGTAACAACTTGCTTTATTCCCGCAGATCATTGGTTCTTAAGAGTATTTATACCTAATTCCTTAGTGAATAAGCCTTTGACTATTCAAATCAATTTTGCAGATCATTGGTTCTTAAGAGTATTTATACCTAAGTCCTTAGTGAATAAACCTTTGACTATTCAAATCAATTCATATGACCATAGTCAATTGAAGGTGAATCTGACATTTAATTATCAAGAACAAAGCAGTTTCTATATAGTATCCATAGTCCTATGTGATATCTAATATAAAATATTTCGATCAAGTGTTACTGTTGAAAGTCCTCCCTAATAGGTAACCTTAAATAAATTCTCAATTTGTCAGAAAGAGAAAACCATTAACCATGGAAAGAAATAAATCATGTAGGATTAAAACTATAGTTATTACAAATATCAATTCAGAAATTCAAAGTAAATCAAGAACAATGACCCATCCCTAGCATTGGAGTGTTTAGCTACTCATAATAATAATAAAAGACATAACAAAATTGATAAACATTACAAAATGATCAAAAAGAAGAAAGCTTCAATGGAGGAATCTATTGAATTTGGTGCTTACTGTTGATCCTATTATGTTTGCCTTGCTCCAAGATGATATTTTCCCGTCCCAATGCCAGATATATCAAGAAAATTAGGCTTTCACCATTTAAATACATATTTTTGGATTTTTGGCGGATCTGGATGTCTATATGTGTATCATGTTGCCATACGTGTTTGGGCAGAAAATTTGATTTTTGCTACTCTTGGATGCGTATGGCTAGAGGGAAAAAATTTAGAATTAGCCTTTGGTGTCTTCGTAAGAGTTGTATCCCTTGAACGTTAGATTTCATTTTTCACCGGTCCCACGTCATTCCGAGTTATGACGCTCTAGATATGATCAAAATATCACACGTACATCATGATGTAAAACATGTTGAAAAATAGACTTCGTGAGTCCTTTTGAAAATTCGTCTCTTTCCTTTTCCAGAAATTTCTTTGACTTCCTCCAAACTACAAAACACATTAATATTTTCCCAAAAGATCATATGTCGCATCGAAAATTCTTAAATATTTAAATCCTTATACCACAGATAAAGTCTATAAAATCATCTAAATTTGATATGCAAGAACTAACAAAACATCGAATTTACTTAAAACAATGATAAACATAGTAAAATGGTGACTAATCACCTGCAAAGGGTCGATTTTCCTTCCCTGCCTACAAGTGAAAATCTGGTTCGAGGTCAACATGATGAAGACTCACCTCTCCCTATATAGTGGCTAGCTACCAAGAGGGGGTGAGTCTTTAATCGCCACTTTGTGGTATGTTATCTTTATCTGTGTGCTTGCATCATATGGTTTTGATTTCTTTACTCATACATTGGTGGATTTTATGACAACACCTTTGAATCCATTGCGGTGTAAATTTGATTGCATTGGTGTGCGCCTGTGGCATTGATATTACCCTTGCCTCGTGTATATATTTTATGACCATAATAAGTAAAGTTTAGTAAAATTTATTTATTTCACTGGGAGAAAAGCATTACATTCTGATAGTAGGTTCATTTTATGCGATAAAACGGTATTTAACCAAGAGGTATAGCCGATGTTTATTGGACATTGGAGCATTGGTAGGGTGTGCGGTATTCTGCATTAGCTTTCATCTGAAATCCTTCTCTGCAATTTTCAAGTTATAATTATTCATTTTACCTATTAGGGAATTAACTGACATATTTCTTAGCTTCCTGAAGAGGGAGGCAACATTGACCTCTATTGCCTTTCCTTTTCCCTCCTTTTGATAACATTGTAGAGTCTTGTGTATATTTTGTACCCTCATATAGGTCGGTGCATATTGTCACCTGTTTGTCGTGGACATTGTGATACTTCAGCTTGAGATGGATAAGGGTAGCCATTACGTCTAGGGTTGTTGCAAAAGGCCTTTCGAGAATACAATTATAAACGTGTTTCTAAAGGGCGCCACTATAAACTGTAGGTCAATCGTTCAGGTGTCTCTCCCTTCTTCCAAGGTGATCATTAGCTCAATGTATTTCTAGAGACGGGTGACAGTTCCATTGAGATCCTGCATATCAAGTCCCTCGTAGGGACATAAATTTTCATTTTTTCAGTCCTAACTTTTCAAAAAGATTTGTCTACATGATGTCACAAAATCTTCCATCGTCAATGACGATCCTTAACACATCAATTTTGGCTATGATATCCATTATAACCAATTAAAGATCTCATTTGGGATCTCACCTTCTTTTTTGTTATCTTAGAATTTGAGGATGGGTCTTTCTGACTCCCTAATCAAAGTTGTTCCCTATTCTTTGTTTACAACCATGAGTTCATTGATTCTTCTCTTCAAGATTCCCTTGGAGGGGTTCTTTGCTCTCGGAAGACCACCAATAATAATGGATGTGATGTACGGGCACTTTACTTTTTGGTCGCTGCTATTATCTTCTTTTTTTTTCACGGAATCTAATTACAACCTCAATAGTTTTCTTAGGGGATAATTTCTCTTGACGAGGGGAGCGTTTTTTCTTTGGTAAAATTTCTCTCCCCCTAAGTTTTCTCTTATGACTCATTTTTAATCAATCCTTCTATCACATCTTTTATAAATGCGTTTATTGACATTGTGTCAGTGACTTTTGTAAAAATAAAAATATTTTAACTAATCTATCAAGCACAATACTCTTATCAAATAGGAATTCTGGATCTCAACTTCTTTAAACTGAACGTTGGAACATTCTTTATCCAAGTAAGACATCTAATTAAAGTAGAACAAATTAGAATATTAAATATAATGAAATTATGTAGAACAAATTAGAATATTAAATATAATGAAATTATGCTATATTTTATTCTCCTTTTCTTGTTTGATTCAATCTATAGCTTCATTTCATTCTTGCAAATTGCATGAGAAATTTAAGTATCCAACTTTACCATAAAATATGGAATTTTCCTGCATGTAGTAAAATGATGATCATTATATGAAAGTTGCTATCATAAGTCGCTTTTTCTTTGAGATGATTAATTTTAATACCAACTTTGCTTAAACTCTTTTTGACTGTAGTCAACAATTGCCGCTTTCAAGATTAGGTTGATTTTTTATGTTAAACTCAAATCATTAGTTCAACATTTATGTCTTAGTTTAAAGCTAAAACACCTCACATAAAATTAAGCAATCAATTCAACATCCACATATTGTAATATCATTAAAGCAACAAAGATTGTTCGGCGTTGTCCTTCTCTCTCTCAAACATATTTTTGGAACAATGAACTTTACTTATTTAATTGACATCATTAAATATATTTTTCGTAATGTATATTTTTTTTTTAAAAGGAGTTGAAGTCCAAAGATTAGGATGTAGTTGATTCTCTTTGAATTGTTTTTGGTATAAAAAAAATTGAACCTATGATATTTCTGTTAGTTTGTTTTGGTTCGGTTTTTAATATTTTTTAAAAATGAAACGAACCAAACTAATCGGTTTGTTTTGGTTTTGTTTGATTCATTTGATTGGTTTATAGTATTTTTTTTTTTAAATATTATATTTGTCAAAGTATTTTTTATTATTATGTTTTTTGGTGTATTTTATGCTATTATTTTTAACATAATATACTTCATGAAATTTCATGCTCTATTTTTTCAAATAAATTACAAATTGCTATTAATCTATATAAAACAATGACATGATTTCCATTGCATCATGAAATAAGTTTACTATCAAACATAAAAGTTGACACTTGACATCAGAATGTTGGGAAGAGATTTGAAAGATAGAATAACACAATATTATCGTATGCTAAAGAATTGTCATGCCTTTTTAATATCGGATTAAACATCAAATTATGATGCTCCCTAAAATTAAGAGAATAATATAATTTCTCAGTATAATAGAATAAAACTTCTTAGCGTTATTGTATATTTTGAAGTCTTTTTAGAATATGTCATATTTTATAGTGCATGCAAAAATATATGACAATATGTAAATAATAGTTTAAGTTTTTTAGATTATATGATTGTGTGCACATGTCCTCCCATTTGTTAGCTTGGAATTTCTATTCGGGAAAGAGTCAATTGAATGTTGCATTGGGAAAATACTAAGTGTTAACATTAATTGACACAAGTCGACAAGAATGAATACGTCGATTGGAACATTTCGACTAGCATCTTGAACCATGGTATGAAAGAATCTCAAGAGCAGATATTGAAACATGGTTTCGAAAAATCTCAAGAACAGATCTTGAAACATGGTTTGGAGGAGTCTCAGGAACATATCTAATTGATCACTCGACTTTGTGTCGAAGTCGAAGCATTTGATAGGCTTCAAAGACTTAGAAGATTTTGGAAACTAAAGACTTGAGAGGGGTCTTAGTGCTATCAGGAATCATCTTCAACGAGTAGATAGTTATCAGTTGCTAAGAGCAGTTATGAACATGGGATAATGATTTTAATCAGTTTTCAAATACTGATAACGTGGTAGTGCATCAAAAGCTTAAGTTACATGTTCTTGAAGACGTGTCTATTTTCTAGGAATAAGCCTTTGGAGACGGTTATATTTAGATTAGTATATATATCAGATTCATACATTGTAATCAAGGTCGTGAAATTCATATATATTCTCTATAGAACTGGAGCGCACAAGTCAAAGTGCGAAAAAGTTTGTGAGTAACATGTGAGTCTGTGTCTTTTTTTCTTTATTGTCTTTATGATTCCTTAATTGAAACACTTTACGATTTCTGTTATTTATTGTGTTTATTTAATGTCATTTATTACACTTTTCTTTTACTTTAATTCAAGATTTTTCATTGTTAGAGTTTGTCTTTTTTCTGACTGCATACAAATATTCACAGTCACTTCACATACATACTTTCTTGTATACATGTTTGCATACAATTGCTTTCGATATTTTTTTAGTTAATCTCACAGATTATTTAAACTCATGATTGTTCATTAAAAATACATGCGAACAAATTGGCACACCCGGTGGAACTCTTTGTGCAAAATATTTCTTTTCTTTTACAAGAAATTATTATATTATTTAGACATATTTATTCTACATGAATGTTTTCAATGTCTGGATTCATATGCATTTGAGAAGTGGTAGGATTTTAGCAGAAATAGTTAACTCAAAAAATACTTCCCGTGCACGAAATGATGCTCTAGACCCAGAACCACTAATGACTTTGACGGTTGATAAAACAGGGACATCAAACCCTGGCAGAGTCACACGCACAATCTTAACTCCAATAGAAATTGACATTAATACCAAAAGTAGTAGTTTCTTTACTTCTAGTAACAAACATCTAAACTACACCCAGGCCTACTTCGATTGTTGTAAGGGACCCTACACCCCCTTATGTACCAATTTTTACCCTACTCTTAGTTACTAGGGATTACCTAAATGGCATGTCAACTGCCATGATGGCAGAGTTACAAAGTCATGCTTTGACGTTTGTAGATAATGTTGCGACGATATCGTCACCCCTAAATCCACATTTAGAGTCAGGATCTGTCATAAGCAACTATGGTCAGATGGCACAACCACGGGGAGGGATGGGTTGTATATGTGCCTCCATCAATTCCATTATTAACTATAAACTCTCTAGTGTGCTAGAGGCAATAAATGGATGAGAGTAACTACGAGATGGTGAACATGATAACATAACAAATATGTATTGTGTTATACTCTCTAATACATAACACAACCCAGAGTTACCAACAGTTAACCCATCAATATTTTCATGTGTTTGGCTTTCTCTTAACATCTTCCCATGAGATCTTGAATGAAAGTAACTAAACCAGAACAAGATAGTTTAGAAAATACATCATCTTCTTCCTTAGACTCTGAATCAGAATCTAAGTTAGATTCTGCTTCATAATATGTAAGAGTCATCAAAGTAAGGTTGGCTTGCTTTTCATCATTTTCAGAGTCTTATTTATTGCCAAGTTCACCCTATGTTGCCATGAGACTTTTCTTGAATTTGTTTCTGAAGCTATCTTTCTGAAATCTTCCCTTCTTTGACTTGTCCTTTGGTAGTTCTGGACATTCACCAATGAAGTGATCAAGCTTCTTGCAGTTGAAGCATATTATGTGATCATCCTTCTTTTCTCTGGAACAAGATCCTCTAAAGTCACTGCTTCTTCTAGATAATCTCTTGTTCTTCTTGGCCAGATAGTGAAACATTTTAATGATAAAGGTCATTTCCTCGTCATCTGAGTCATCTTCAGAACCTTATACATGAGAGCTTCTTCAGACTCCCAAACTTGAGGAGCATTGACAATTTTAGCAACAGATTTTAAATTTAGATGATTTAACTTTCTGATAGGTTCATCTCCATTGAGCTCCATCTCATGGATATAAATATTGTTGATAGAAATTTCAAGATTTAATGTGTTTAAGTCTTTAGCCTCCTGAATAATTGTCACTTTAGGTATGTATCTGATAGGAAGACTCCTAATAATCTTTTTGACATGATCAGATGTAGTGTAGCTCTTGTTTAGACCCTGAAGTCCAGACACAAGAATTTAAAACCTATAAAACATGGTTTCAATGTCTTCATCCTCCTTCATTCTTAACAACTCATATTGATGAACCAGAAGGTTAGCTTTATCTTCCTTAACCTATTGATTCCCTTCATAAATGATTTATCAATGATCTTAGCAGTAGATTTATCAATGATTTTGATGTACTCGTAATGAGGTAGAGTATTAACCAAGATGCCTCTAACTCTATGATGTTTTCTATAGATCTTTCTCAGAGCTGCGTGAGAGTTTTCCCATCAGACACCATTTCAACTCCATTGATCGGAATATCAATGTCATCTTCTAGAATATCCCATAACTCATCATCAAGATCTATGATATGAGTATACATATTTCTCTTCCACCACTCAAACTCAGTAGATTCCCCACTGAAAGTTAGAGGTCAAGTTGTATAATTGTTCTTTGCTGAGTTACTATAACCATTCTTAATACAGCAGTAGATTATGAGTAGCACCATCAGATTAAAAAAATCCAGACATTGTTCAATATGTTTTCTCAGGATCTTTTCTGCACCACCGTTTAGTGTTAAGCACAGACTGTGCTCTGATGCCAACTAAACGTGAGAAAAAAACAAGAAGGGGGATTGAATTGTGTTGAATTATTTATTTATTTTTAAACTCTTGCTCAAATTCTAAACACAAGTTATAGAATTTGATTCAATCAGAGGTAGGCAGCGAATATAAAATGCAAGAAAGAAGAATAACACAAATAGTTATCCTGGTTCCTCTCACAACTTCAGAGTAATTCAGTCCTCTTATACTTGCAAGAGATTTTTACTATAATCACACAAAATTACAATTTGCTCAACCACACAAGCAAGAAACTTCCAATGTTCAAACAAAAATTAAGAGGCTTTTATGCTAAAGCACACAAGCAAGATACTTCTAATGCTCAAACACACAAGAAAGACACTTATAATGCTCAAGCATACAAGAAAGAGACTTCAAATTCTCAAACACTTAGCAAGAGACTTCTAACAATCTACATATCAGATAAATGATTATTTGGTAAAATACACTTGATATACAATCAGAGGTGTATCAAAAATACAAATCAAATAGGCTCTTTAATACTTAGGGATTTATAAGATATACAAGGATAAGAAATTCTAAGTTCTACCTATGTTTCTTATGTTGATAGAGTAACTTCTCTTTAAGTTCTTAAATAGAGAGGAAAAGAGTCGTTAAAGATCCAACACAATAGAGTCTTTTGTGAAGCTACAAAATAGAGTTGGGATGTTTCACCAAATAGTCAAGGTTGGTAAAAGTTAGTTTGAAAACCCTTTGCTACAAAAGGAATTAGCAGTTGTATCCCAGTAGTCTTAATGAATAAAATAGAGTTTAGGTATTTGCCTGACAGAGTAGAATCAGAGGTTGATAGTGACCCATCAGAGTCACATTGGTCCTTGCGCTTTTACTGACTCAGATTTTGATCATCAAAAACAGACTTCTTCAAAGTCTTGTCTTCAAAGGTTACTTCATCAGAGTCTGGTATTCAGCTTATGATTCGTTAGAAGTTGGTCTTTAAGTTTCTCTCTAGATGTTCAAAGTCAAAACCAATACTTGGTTCTATATGAAATTTTAGTCTATTGTCTTGCCCACTTGAACAAACATTAGAATGCCCAATTTTTCTTTAAATATTTTGTTATCATCAAAACTTAAGGGATACGGGACAAATAATTTTTTCCCAACACTATTTATTAGGTATGTTGCCGTCACAGCAGACTCAACCCAAAACACCTTGAATCTAGCACTAACCAACATGCATCTCACCCTTTCCAAGATAGTTCTATTGAATCTCTCAGGCAGGCCATTTTACTGAGGAGTACTTGCTGCAGTCTTATGCCTTGTAATACCAAACGTAGCACAATAATTTTCAAAAGCTTCATTGCAGAACTCAAGATGATTATCGGTCTTCAAGTTCTTGACCTTCCTGCCAATATGATTTTCTACTAGAGTCTTCCAACTTTTAAAATTTTCAAAAGTTTAATCTTTAGTCTTCAAAATGAGTATCCATAACTTTCTATAATAATCATCAAGTATGGATAGAAAATACCTTCCACCTGAGTGTGAAGGATTTCTTACAGGCCTTCAAAGATTAACATGAACGTAATTAAGGTATCCATGTGTTTTTTGTTTGCCTTTGTTGAAATCCAATCTTAAGGCTTTACCAAACACACAAGCTTCACAAAAATACAACTTTTTGACCTGGTCATCACCAAGAAAATTGTGTTTTCCTAGTTCAACCAGGCTCCTTTCATTGACATGTCCCAATCTCATTTTCCATGGCTCTGTCTTTGACACAGACTTTGTGGATGCAAAATTTGTTGACCCACTTATAACCTCAACTTAAGGGTATATAAGCCTTGCCTCTTAATTCCTCTCAAGACTTTCTTCGACCCTTTTATGACTCTAGGATATCTTACTCTTCCTTGACCACATATCCTTTCTCTTAAGATCAGGTGCATATCTGACGCCAGTCAACAATATTATTGACTCATCATGGAACTTGAATCTTACAAATCCAATCCCTACAATCTTGCAAGTTTGTTGTTTCCCAGCAACACTGATCCACCATCTTGATAAGATAATTCCTCAAACACATATTTTTTTGGAGTCATGTGTCAAGTGCAACCTAAATCCATAATCCATCCTTGCTAGAATTGGTGCTCGAAACCACCACTACATCAGATGATTCATAATCATCTTAAACAATCGTTGCATTTCCATTGTCCTTGATATCGCCATAACTCTTCAACATGTCAAAACATACTTTTTTGGCATGACCTTCCTTCTTACAATGGTAACACCTAATAGCATGAGTATTATTATCATAAGATTTTTGTAGAACTTTACCCTTCTTCTTCTTCTCAAATTTACCATCCTTTTTCGAGATTTTTCCCCTAACGAAAAATCTTTCACTAACAGATGATGGCTTTTGATATTTTCATTCGCTCAAGCTCTTCAAGTACAAAACCGATTGAACTTCTTCGAATATCGTGAACTATCTTCCATACAAGAAAGTATTTTTGAAACGAGCAAGAGATCTTGATAAAGCATAAAAAAGCAACAACGTTTGATCTTCATCATCGATCTTAACATCGATATTTTCAAGATCAACAATCAACTTGTTCAAAAAAATCCAACTGCTCAGTCAAGACATTGTATTCATTCATCTGAATGAGTACAAAACTTTCTTCAGATATAAACGATTTACCATTGACTTTGTCATATACAAACCTTCAAGTTTGTTCCACACCCTCGTTGTCGTTTTCTCCTTCGAGACATGTCGGTGAACTTTATCACCAAGGCTCAATATGATATCATTGTGGTATTTCTCGATCATCGTTTTCTTCTTATTATTTGTTAGGGAAATATCCAAATGATCAGTCAAGAAGTTGTATTCATTCATCTTGAAAGAATATAGAGTTTGCTTCAGGTATAAACGATTTACCAACGACTTTATCATAACCTTCAAGTTTGCTCCACACCCTTGTTGTCGTTTTCTCATTCAAGATCTGTTATAGAACCTTATCACCAAGGCTCAATATGATGTCATTGTGGGATTTCTCAATCATCGTCTTCTTCTCACTCTCTATTAGGTAAACATCCATCTTTTTTTATCCCTTCAACGCTTCTAACAAACCCTATTAAACAAGAATAACTTGCATCTTCAAGCGCCATAATCTGAAATCATTCTTTAGTGAATTTTTCAGTCTCATACTTCATTGATGACATCTTGATCCATGCTCACCGGACTTGTTTATTGAGATAACCAATACTAAATGCAAAGTAAAACCGTGAGAAAGAGAGAGTTTCTCGGTCAACCATAAAACCTTTCAGTTCACAAAGAGGGAGAAAGAAGATGGAAGAAGAAAGAGAAACAAAGTTGAATATATGATTATTTTCTATTCACTTTTTTTCAATTAGGGTTAAATGATTACAAGTGAATAACAACTAATCTCTCTACTAACAAGTGAGAGAACAACATATATAGAGACTACTAGCATATGTGTATTATGTATGATGATAACACTCATACATGGCATACATAGTTACTATATAACATAATACATGAATTAACTTCGACCACTACATGCTTAAACATTCTTCGACTACTTTATGCACATCTTCGACTATTGTATGCTTGAATAGACTTCTACTCTAATATGCACAAATACAAACTACCCCTATCGAGACTGGAAATTAAAATACTACAATAGGAAAACTATTAAAATAGATGTTGGAAATTAAAAGTGTTTACAAACCGGTCTATATATAATGAAGATGTTAGATCTTGACTTTGTCTAAAGAGAATGTGAAGTGTTATCTGATACTTTCCTTTTTCACAATAATATCTTTTTTCCAAAATAGTAATAAGTATTATATAACTATGCTTAGCTTCGAAACCTATATATGATATGATTGTCTATGAAAAATAGTTTATACTATGACAAACACTATTGGTTGTTGTAGTGATATATTTGTGAATGGCCCACAAGAGATGTGGAGACCATGTAACAATGGGCGACTGAATCATATCGCTCATGGGAGGATGACATCGTCCACACCAGTTTCCACTCGCCCCGCATAGCGGAACATTGAAAATGACATGTCTTAGTCAACGCTAATGCAGTACAAGAGTCAATGGAATAACTTACATTTTTAAAATAGTAAGCCAAGTATATTAACATGAAACTGTTATGAACATATAAATGTATTAACAAAGAGTATGAACAACTTAAGTAAAATTTCAATCGACAACTGCTCTTATTCAAACTCTCAAGAGTTTTTAGATATTGAGATGAACCATCAGTCAAATATCATTAACAAACATATACATTGTTAGAGGTGAATAATCAAAAAAATAATAAGAGGTGTACTTTCATAAATAAATGTAAAGTCCAGGAACTGCGCATTGAACAAAAAAAAACAGTTTCAATATTTAATAATGACTGTTAAGAACAAATAATGGAAAGGAGACAATCTTGAAAAGGTAAATTGATGGAGGTTCTACATTGTAGATGAAAAGCATAGGTAGGAACGATATTAGAGATATTAGAGATCCTACACTTAACTCACACATCAAGTTTTATAAATGGAAAATCATTTGAGTATTTTAAGTGTTCTAAAAGGGTTAGCAAAGGGATCATTTCCACTAGCATTTTTCATTGCAAAAGAGGTCTCAAGTATAGCCATACACACTCATCTCTTATAAAGGAAATATCAAGTCCATGAAGCTATGAAAGGAGAAATATGTTCCCACTCATTTGTTGTACACAGATGATATCGTGATATTCTTCCATTTCTCCAAAGCTTCTAACCTAATGCATATATTCCAAAAATATGTACAAGCAATTGGGCAAGTCATAAATAAAAATAAGAGCAAATTTTGTCCAAGGGCAATGAATCCCAATAGAACCTTGATAATTCATTAACATGTTTGGATTTTCATAGGGGAAGATATCATTCAACTATCTTGGATGCCCAATATTCAAGTTTAGGCCTAGAAATATCCACTTGCAACCCACTCCAAACATAATAAAATTAAGCCTAGAAGTATCTCACTAGGAAAATTTACATAGTGATTTGGGAAACAGTTTTAAAGCCATATGAAGTTGAGGGCTAGGTCTCTGAACTACAAATCAAATTAATGACACCTTTATTCATCAACATAGTTAGATGATGTTTACCATCAAGAAGGATTAGATTATGTATGTTGGGCGCGAATATGGAGCATGCAATGGTCTAGAAGGGGTGTATAAATTTTCTAATTAAAATTTTAGTTAAACATAGTTTGAAAAACCTTTTATCATAGAAAATTGATTTGCGCAGTGAAAATAAATTTTTGGTACAGAGATTATGCTTATAAATTGGAATTTGCACATAACAATTTAGATAGTGCATATTGACAATTATGTGTGTGACCCTATAGGTTTTTGCGACATTGACAATTATATTAAATCACATATTTAATATAATAAACCGTGAGTGATATCTAACAACACATCACTTCTATCCAAATTCCGAAAATGCCATGTGATATGGAAAAACTTTTTGTGATAATACTTGTGCGTACAATTATCTTTTTTCCCTTATGTCTATATTGAACACAAGACATATACCGTGTCATCATTGTCCAGTTCAATATTGCGCCCTTAGACATTTATCCTGTTATGCAGGATGCACAAATTCCATCTAGGTCACTCATGTCCCTCAACATGCTTTGTGGAGTACCCATCAACTATGTTTATGATCATCACTACTACAAAACAAGCTTTTTGTAACACCGATATTACAACGGACATAGTGTTAACTGTGGTAATATATTTATCCTGGGCGCATCTTTTTTATTTATTTACTAGATGATATGTCACAACGGTCAGAAATAGCAATCGTAGTGGAAAGTACAAGGAGTGAAATAGTTCGAATTTTATCGCCAACAAGTATCCATTTCTCATGATAAAAAATGTCATTGACCATGTATATCACCACAGTTTTTATTTTCAACTGTGATGGAATGTGATATTTATTTATATATAAGCGAAATTACCTAACGCTTTAGTACATAACAATTGTCTCTCTCAAAACAAAACTCTAACAAGTATGTCACTCGTCCTTCTCATATGGATACCACAAAATGAAACTATAACACCATGTCTTAGCCAATGAGTATTTACAAGTTCGTTTTCTCTGTAGTTTTTTTTTCAATATCTTATTTCATGATGTTTGAACTTCATTCTTTTTTCCTCTTGTTGGCATGGATGCTTATTGTAATAAAAAGGACGAAGATAAGTTTAGCCTGTCAAACTTGTGTTAAAGTTCCAGAATGACATCCATTCAAAATATACACAAGTTTGCTGGTTTAAATTTTTCTTCATCCTTATTTCATTGTTGACACACCATTTTCGGACTTAACATGTATGGTATGTTTTTGAAGCATTTTATGCCTTGATATGTTTGTTGTATTGTGTTTGTTGGTTATTATTTGTTGTTGATGAATGATTTTGATGAATGATTTTCTTAGTGTTTGTTTAAAATATGATTTTATTATATATTATATGGTTTAAGTATTTTTCCAATCCCTTATCAATTATATAACTTCTCAAACTGCATTAGAAAATTATGATATGATAGATAAAATTGTATTAAAAAATAAGTACATGTTCAATTCTTGACAATAATTCTTCACATTGTTAATCGTATTTTGTTCCTTGACCGTTAGAACTTGATTTAGTGATCCTAGATCTTCAAACATCCCTATCTCCACCTCTAATTTTGTTTGCAAAGTAAATAATATTTTGCAAAAAGAATTAGAGTTGAAGGCAGGGGTTGTTGAAGAATTAGAATCATTAAACCAAATTCTTACTGTCAAAGAATAAAATACGGATAAAGAGTTGAAGAACCATTGTCAAGCATTGAACGTGTACTTATTCTTCTAATATAACTTAATTTTTCATATTATCATGTTCTAGTGCAAATTGGAAGGTTATATGTTTAGTGAGAATTGTCGAAATAAGCATTTCACATAATTTATAATAAACTCAATGATATATATAACAACGGTTGTCTAGAACAATCGTTGTTAAATGTTTTGCACTTTAATGTACCACAATGGTTATTTAAAGTAACCATTGTGGTAGGTATCATGCTACTTGGATACAATCGCGGTCGTCCGCCCATGGTTAAAATTATCATACAGACAATCACACCTTATGTCACAACGGTTGAACCTGCGTGATGGTATCCCTTTTTTAACCGTTGTCATATGGGTTTTCTGTAGTATTGCATCCAGCTACGAACAATATCAGATCAATGATAAAGTATTTGACTTTACATCTAGAGTTCAAAGTGGTTTCAGGTCGAAGGGTGATATGCACCACTATCACCATGAGAGTAACTTATGACATTTTGCATAATATTCTATGTAGTATTCTCATAGTGAGTCAATCCAGTATTAATATTACTCATAATATTCATACATATGTTAAGACTTGATAACTTCTTATCGATGATCCATGTGATGTGATCATCAATCTGTCTACATAATAGTCTTAATGCTTTAAGGTTATCCCACATTACAGTAAAGTTCGACTACAAATATTTTAAGAATAGTGTCATTCTATTTAATAGGAACTCATGATTAAGTCACACTTAATATTTTATTAAACGGACTAACTATTCTAGGACTTTATTATTTTAGAGAAACAAACATAATAAAGAAATGTCTTTTATTATTAATAAGTAATTTGATACAAGTACCAAAAGTATTGACCACTAGAGCTTACACCAATAATATATATATATATATATATATATATATATATATATATATATATATATATATATATATATATATATATATATATATATATATATATATATATATATATATATGTGTGTGTGTGTGTGTGTGTGTGTGTGTGTGTGTGTGTGTGTGTGTGTGTGTGTGTGTGTGTGTGTGTGTGTGTATGTGTGTGTGTGTGTGTGTGTGTGTGTGTGTATGTGTGTGTGTGTGTGTATATATATATATATATATGTGTGTGTGTGTGTGTGTGTGTGTGTGTGTGTGTGTGTGTGTGTGTGTGTGTTTGTATGTGTGTGTGTGTGTGTGTGTGTGTTGTGTGTGTGTGTGTGTGTGTGTGCGCGCGCGTGTGTGTGTGTGTGTATAAGAGCTGTAAGAAGTAAACAAATAAACATATTTATAAGATATAAGACTTGCGAACAACAATTACTAGCGAGGAGCTATCCCTTGTAAAGTAAAGAATTGAATATAGTTTTAGGTTCAATTTGAGAGATTAAAGAAGAATACTTACATAAATTGTTAAGCTGAGACATTCTACTTACACCTTTCTTAATATCGCTAAGTATCTGATCCATAGATGATCCTTTTCAACATTTTAATCTAGAGGTAGTAGTGTTGAGGTCTCTTTTTATCTTCTTCTTGTTTACTTTCCTCTTTGTCTTTAAAAATGTCCTCTCTGGTTTATGGAAAAGGATCCTCTTTGGGAACATCGTTGTTGATCCAGTTTTTCGTTATCATACCTGAAGTATCAGAAAAACTACCCTTCCCCGTCTGTTTGAGTGATGATTCATCAAAAGCCACATGAACGACTATTCAACATATGACATTTCATAATTGTAAACTCTATATGATTTACTCAAAGATGAGTACCCTAGAAATATATCTTCATCAGAGTTAGTATCAAACTTATCAAGATTGTCCTTTAGATTATTTAAAATGAAACATTGCAGCCAAACACACGAAAATAGGAGATATTGGTTTTCCTGCCTTGGAGTAACTAATAGGGTGTCTCTATAAGATTGGTCGAAAGAATACCCTGTTTAAGACAAGGCATGCATTTTTAATCGCATTCATCCAAAAGTACTTAGGAAAACTCATTTCGCCTATCATTGTCCGAGCCAATTCTTCTAAAACACGGTTTTTGCACTCAACAACACCATTTTGTTATGGAGTTTTTAGACATGATAAGTTATGAGTAATCTTGTTCTCATTTCAAAGGTTCTCAAATAGATGGTTTACAAGGCTAACTCCAGTCCACCAATCAGGTGATTTACCTTAAACAAGGACTTAATCCAATAATTAAATCATGATTACAAAGCAGTGACAACCTATTGTTGATTACCTTAAGAGCCTGACCTACCCGGTCGCTTGAGAAACCCTAACGACCACTGACTCCTTAAGACCTGACCTATCTGGTCGCTTAAGAAGATTTCTCAATGACTTCTTGTCACTGACGTCTCAAGGAGCTGGACAACATGGTCGCTTAAGGAACATAACCAGAACGAGTTAACAGAGTTGTGTTTACAAGTGCGCTTCTTAGGTAAGCATATTACACAAGATGAAGTTTAGATTATTACACTTAAAATATATACAATGAAAGTTATAAGTGTCTTGATCTTTGTTGTATTGTGATGTTGTGGCTTTAGCAGCTGCTAATATTCACATATATCCACATGCATGCTTGCTTCCACACGCTCTTTCTTCCTCTCTTCTTTCTTTTATGCTCACTTTCTCTCCGGCATCTTCTGTATCTTTCACCTTCCATATTCTTTAGAATATATAGAGCAAGAATAGATATGTTGGATAATAGATTCGTTACAGGGTAGAATAGGAATTGACCTTTTAAGTATTTGTTGTATGAATTTTGCTTCATGTGTAGTAGTTGAGAGATGCTTGCAGCAAAGAGTTGTTTGACGATGGGATATAAGAACTCTTCTTTACTTCAAAAATAGATTTGCTTTTTGAACTTAGATCAAATCAAACGGTAAAGACATTTAATTCAAATCTTCTAGTTAGAGGCTTCTTATAAAAATTGGTGGAAGCTTGAATAGAGATTAGAATTTTTCTTCATTGAGAAATATCATTTTGATTGTACTTTCCTTGAGTATTCTACTCATCTTAATCAAAGGCATTATATAATAGATGAAGTGAAGCTTGATCAAAGTTAAGAGTCTAAAAGATGTAGACAACAAAGTTTATTCAAAGCGAGGCTTAAAAGTACTACAGTCCAGAGTGAGTGTTGATTGTAAGAGAGTATTTCCTTTGCTTACCAACTTCTAGTCAGAGGCTTCAATTAACACTTGGAGAAGCTTGAGTAGAATTCAGAAGTTGTCTTCAGAACATTAAGAGATTTCAATGTGCTTTGAGAACAGGGCTCTGAGACTTGTATACACTTGTAGTCAAAGCTTTATCAGAGTTTGTCTAGATGGTTTCTTCTATTCAGAAACATTGACTTAACAATCTTGAAGCTTGACTTGCTGATAACACAAATTTATATTTTCCTTTTGTCCAGCATGTGTTTTTCCTTTCTTCAATCCTCTTTTTTTTCTTTCTTCACACTCTGTATGCATTCATATTGATTTCTTCAATGGCATAGTTATCTTCAGATTCAGACTTTTATAATTGACGTCGTTCAGACCTTGCTTCAGAATTTTTTTGAATTGAAGTTTGTTTTCCATTTGTCTTTGTTGTCTTCTGAGTTGACAATCATAGTTGACTTCTTTCAGAGTCTTCAACTATCAGAGTTGTCTCCAGACAAGAAATTGGTGTTCCTATATCAGAATCTGCATTTTCTCTTTCCATTTAGATTTCATTCTAATCTTTGAGTATCTGCACACTTAACAAACAATTAGTGTACAAAATTGTTCTTCTACACTTTGTTATCATCAAAACATAAAGGTATGTAGATGTAGAACCAAACTTGTTTTTACTTAACTACTAGATTCTTAGATGATATCTTATTTATTAAGTCAAAATGTACATTTTCTAAACCTCTATGACATAGCCAATAATCTTCATTCTTAGTGCCAAAACATTTAGTACCATACATTGACACATCATTCAAGTCAAACAAGTAGATATTATCAACCACAAAACTCTTAAACACAAGATTTTTACTTGGTTTGTGTTCAATTAAGCAACTCAAGAGAATACCCATTTGTCACATAATTGACTCACTAGATAAATTGTGTTTAAACTCTTTAACCAATAAAACACCTCAATTTTACAAATTGAGTCTGATTCGAGTCAAACAAACTGTGTGATTAGAATCACACAGACAGAACCTCAATTTTACAAAATTTCAAAGGATTTTTTAGGATCTACTCTAGTCATGGCTTGAATCATTCTCCAACATAGTTTTTGATTCAAAAACTCAATAGAGTGATTTCAATCATATTGATTACTTTAATTTATACCTGCTAAAATACATATCTAAAAATCAATCCATACAAGTACATTCAATAAGGAGACTCAATGACATAAATAATCAAAACCAAAAACTTAAAAGATAAGCAATCAAAGCAATAATTCTTGAGGTATCAATGATATACAAGTTCAATATAAAACAAATACCTTAAGTTTGGTAAAAAATAAAGATACTTGTTCCGAGAGCCCTTTTGTTGACATTCTTAAAATACCAATTTGGGCTTTTACACCGTTAAAGTCATTTGATTTATGGAAAGTTCAATGAAGGGTAATAAATCACATTTTACATTCTTATTAAAATCTAAGATACTTATATCAAAGAATGAGAAAGAATTTAAAAAAAAAACTAAACAATATCCTAATCTAAGATGTATACTATATATTCTTTGTAGATTACTACATAATCACATTCTAGAACTTCTCAAAATGCTATTTACATAAAAGAATCTAAAAGAATCATCTAAAAACTAAACAATATTCTAATTAATATAAGATGTATATCATATATTCTTTGTAGATCACTACACAACCAAATTATTGAACTTATTGAAGGTCTAAAACTTCTTGAAATTCCCTTTAAATTTTATGTGCCTCTCCAGAACTTCTCCCCTGCAAGGAGCCAAGCCAAAGTGTAACAAAAAAATGTGTAAACATCTAATCAGTAGCCTCGTTCCTAACATTTTATGGGTCCTATATAAAAATTAAGAAAAATAATATATTTTATTTAATATAATATTTTGTAATACAATTATTTATAAATAAGTATGATATGCATGACAATAAATTACGCATTAACAACTTATATTGAAATTTAAAAAAAAAAATGTGACATATATCAGATATATTGTATATGTTAATCATGCACATCAAATTATATTGAAATTAAAAATAAAAAAAGTGTGATATGTATTAGGTATATTGTATATATTGAAAGAACCAACTACTTGAATTGAAAACAATAATAGTGTGATAATATGGCTATAAATATTGAACAAATGAGATCAAGTTCATTTAATCAAAACATGAAAATTTTCACAATATCACTTCAATTTATTCTGAGTCTTACACCATTTTCACTCTAATCTTGTTTTATTATAAATAAATAAATTGATTCACATCTAATTAAAACTAATAATAGTTTTATAATAGCAATAAATTTCATGATCATGAATGTTTATGGCATTGCATGATTTTAAATTATTAATTAAAATTCACAATTATTTCAATCAATTCAAAAAAATTATCATTATTATCTCAAAATATAAGATTATTCTTAGAAAGACATTTCACAATCCAAAATATTATAGGTAAAACTTGTCTCAAACTCTCTATTTTTTTAATTTCTTTTTATCCAGTCTTATTCTTCTGTTCATTGGCTAATATGCTTTCAATCACTTTGAAAGAAAGTAATCTAGAGAGGTCCATAAAAAAAACATTTGAAATAAAAAGTAATTTCATAATCAAATCACCAACAACTGCGACAAAATTTTTATAAGCTGCGACAAATTTCAAAAGATTAAAATTTAAATTTTCAAATATGATGCAATATCATCTCAATTATTACTGCTTTTTTTTATCAATGACTGTGTCAGTTTTCTTTTGGACGTTTCCTCTCACTCAGTTAAAGATAATTAGTCAGAAACAATGCTATCTTTAATTTCTTTCGAGATAACTGAGTAAGACTTTGATGATTTTGATTAAAGAACAGTATTTTATTGACCTAATTTCTGTTCCAATTTAGTGTGGTTATTTTTTCTCAATGTCCTCTCTTATATTTTATTATGAGTATAACAGAGGGTTGAAATACGGGAGATGTAATGGCAATTTGTCAAAAATTTATTGTAATCATTAATAAATGGACGGTGTTATTTATAAAAAAAATTGAAACAAAAGATAATTATTATTTATAAAAAAATTGAAAAAAAAACAAATATATAATGTATAAAAAGATAAATAATCTAAAAATAAAAGATAATTTATTTTATGTTTTTTAATTTTTTTAAATATAATCATTTCTATTTTTATAAACTAAATTTTAAATTTCAATTTTAATTTGGAGATGTGACATGACAAACATTATTTATGTCACATCAACCTTAGCATGTCATTATCAATGTCATTTATTAAATAAAATTGTCAAATAATCAGATAATTTCTATTATTAAATTTATGAATAAATCAATATTTGATGTTGAGTTTACATGTATAACATGTTAAACGGTGACAACTGTTTATCACAAATTTAATTAAAATGGAATAGAAGAAGTAATACATGTTAGTAGGTGAGGGGATATATGTTTTTGATCGATGGTTATTAACTTCCTACTTTTCAAGGAGTCAAAACTCTCAATGTAACTGAATTTTTTTTTTTACTGCAACTCAATTTCACTATGATTTATGATAAGTTGAGTAAGCTTTTGAATTCTATTTAGATTTAACTTGATAGTTTGTTTCTTTATATTGATAATCATTGATGTGTTAAGAGTCCCACATCGGACAATATATGGCATGAACATGTGTTTATAAGTGAGGGCAATCCTCACTCTACCAACCGGTTTTGTAGGGTTGAGTTAGGCCCAACCACATTTCTTAATATGGTATCAAGAGCCTCGTTATTGATTACGAGGGACATGACGGTTGCATCAGATGCAATTGAAACACATCTTCAGAGTGATTATGATCACAAATGAGATAAAATCTTGTGGAGAGACTCTTTTTGAACAAGTAATCATTGAAAAGGTACTGAAATCACTTACTCCTTAGTTTGGTTACATTGTTGTAGCAATTGAACACTCTAAGGATCTTATCACCATGAGAATTGAAGAGTTGCAGAGCAGTCTAGAGGCACAAGAGTTGTATCTGATTAAGAGAACCTCTGAAAGAGAGGTAGAGTAGGCTTTGAAGGTGTCCTCTAGTAAGGAAATCAGAAGAAGCAAACATAGCCAGAGGATAGTCTGATGATAAACTTGTGTTATTGATGGCTTCTGAGTCTGATGGTGGATATTTGATAGACTGGTGATATGTGGGCATTGGCTGCTCAAATCACCTAACTGGAAATAAACAACAGCTATTTAATTTTAACTCTAGAAAGGGACAAAGATCATATTAGATCCATGGTTTTAGGATTGGCATCAATTTTGCTAAAATATGGTTCATGGGAAGATGTTAGGTGTGATTTTCTAACATGTTGGTTAGTTAACATTGAAGGCACATGTTCTGACAAACGATGTGACATATTGTACCAGAACATCAATACATGTTGTTTTATTCTTGACACATTTGATTTTATTTTGTGAGATTTCGTTTGGATATATCTCACTTATTTTCGAGGATCAAGAAGATTTAATCTGGAACTTTTGTTTTGATCTCCAACTGTTCATAAGTTTCTAAAATTGGATATTGAAACAATTTAGGAAACTTGATGATTTGTTCCAAGATTCAAGGATATTTTTCTGCACAATTGATGCAGTCTTTAGCGTGTGGATCAAGAAATATATTGGTGAATATTTTGAAGCCCATGGACTGCTGAGAAGTATTTAAAGAGCAACATAAACCTAATGTTTTAATGACTTTCACTTTTGTAAAAATAAGGGGAAGTTTTAGAGTGTTAGGTTTTGAGAGTCTCTTTAGTGTGGCTTTGTAAGTCACCCATGTATCTTTTGATACATTGAGGTAGACTGATTGTATGTTGTTTATTGTTCACTCTTAAGCTTCTAAGCACGAGTGTATTATTCTTAGTTTGAAGCTTTTAAGCAAAACTAAGTATTGTTGTTGGAAAAATGTTCTTCTTTTTGGTTTCTTGAGGTATTGTCACTAGTTTGTGACTGTTAGAAAGTGAGAGGGGAATCTCATATTTATAGGGTTTCTAGGTAGAAGTTGCACAAGGTAGTGATTAGGCGAGAAGTTGTAAATGGGGAAGTTTAGCTTTGAGCTAATGTTATCATAGTGAATTTCCTTCTCGGCTTGGATATCCTTAGATGTAGGTGGTGTTGCACCGAACTGGATTAATAATTGATTGTGTTATTTATCTTTCTGCAATTTATTTTTAGTTTGAGTTATTTGTTTTGTCACATAGAAGATGTTGTAAAATCTATCTTGACATTATGTTTAGATGTGAGGACATTAGTATTAACATGTGTTAGAGTGCCAGAATTTCAATTGGCATCAGAGGAGACCCTAGTCAGTTGTTGGGTGAGCTTCGGGGAGTTTTTTTTGGTAATTTATGATCATTAGAAGACTAGAATGTTAGCTTTAGTGAGATTAATGAACAATAGATCCTAGAAATCTGTCATCAAAGGGTGTGTGTGGATTGTTCCTTGTGAGGAAGAGTATGGGTTGACTCTTGTTACTCTATAATATTTGAACTCTATATCCAATGGATTTAATAATATTGTTAGCAGTTTGTTAAACACATGTGTGGTGGGAAAAGTTGCTTAGGAACTTCTCAAGACCTCTCACAAAGGCACATCTGGCCAATAGGATTTTGAGTTCTCTGCTCAAGAGATCTGTCTTGAATGTGACTGTTGTTGTAGAAGAAGATTTAGACATCATCGGCATAGATGGATTTGTTTTGTTCATATTTGTTTTTTCTTCTTTAAAAGAATAGATTTGAGCAGGAGGATAAGGGCAAGTGTTTTGTCTCCAACTCTGTAGGAGCATGTTGTAACGCCCATTTTAATTATTTAAGTTTTCCGGTGTTATTCTATTTTTCGGCGTGCTTTGTGTGAAAATTGATGAGAAAATAAGGAACATAATATTAATATCATATAATTGATAATGATAATAATTGATAATTAATATTAATGTTGATATTATTATTATTATTTATTATTATTAATATTGTGAGAATTATTATTGTTTTAGAATTAAAAGAAAATGAGAGTTATTTTATTGGGATGAAGGGCAAGAGTGGTATTTGGAAAGAATAGAAGGGAAAGAACACGATCACAAAGGAAGAAGAAGAACACGGTCTAGAGAGCAAGGTCAGCTGAGGCAAGCTTGAGGAAGAAGAAGATCAAGCTGTCGGATTTTGCGGATTATCATCGATCAAGCTGCGTATTTGAGGTAAGGGGGAGAAAATAGGTGGGAAATTGGTAAATGCATGAGTAAGGGTAGTTAGGGAGTCCTTAACCCCATAGATTTCGATGATACTGATTTGCATGTTGAAGATTGCATGTTGTTGATTATGTTCTGATTATTGTTGCTATGATGAAACTCTTGCATGTGATGTATGATAGTTGTTTGGGTATTTCGGAGTAGATTATAGTTTTAAGTCGGAATTGAGTTAATCAACAGAAGTTGAGATTTTATCGGATGATTCAGGAATTAGTCTGGTAGAATGGTTGTAGAATGTTGAGATGAGACTGTAAGTGTTGTTTTGGTGTGAATTCGATGAGTTTGGAGTTGCTGTTGTAATTCTGAGCAGTGAGGGTTTCAGAATTCGCAGACACTCGCTAGCTCATTCGCTAGGCGAGTTGGTAGCGAGAGTTCGCTAAGTACTCGCTAGGCGAGTTAGGTCGTGAGTCATTCCAGTGGCCAAATTCTGCATTCGCTAGCTCATTCGCTAGGCGAGTGGTGTAACGAGGGATTCGCTAGGCGAAGTCCCAGCGAGTTGGTAGCGAACACTTCCAGTAACTCGGAAGTGTGATTCGCGAGTAGGTTCGTTAGGCGAACGTGTAGCGAGCATTCGCTAGGAGCTCGCGTAGCGAGCGTAGCAGTATTTTGTTTTATTTTGAGTTGTGCTCGTCTAGTGTTGATGATTGTGATCTGTTTGTTGTTCAGAGATAGTGTATGGGTGTTGGGTGTATGTTGAGTGTTATAGGGTTGTTTTGCCGATATTTAATGTGATTAATTCGATTGAATGATTGTGTGCTGTATATAGGTATATGCATTGTATGATGATGGATCAGTAGGATCGTGTGCACCGTGTGTACTTGATGTTGCACCGTGTGTACTTGATGTTGTGCGTGTATAGCATGATGTATGATGATAGATCAGTAGGATCGTGTGCACTGTGTGTGCTTGTGTTTGCTGTGTGCATTGGTGTCTTGCATAGCATGTGGATGAGATTGAATCGTTGCTCAGATAGAGTGTATGTGATTCACCCGTGCTCCAAATGGGGAGCGTGGACGAGATTGAATCGTTGCTCAAATGGAGTGTATGCGATTCACCCGTGCTCCAAATGGGGAGCGTTGTTTATGCTCAGATGGAGCGTAGTAGGGATTGATCGTTGCAATCTATATCCTGAGTTTAAGTCGGTACCGCATCATGACTTTTCTCCATCCTCATCGCATCACCTTCAATCTTCTTTTCACGCTGCACAATTTTCTTCAACCCTTAACCTTCAATTCCACTTGCAAAACAACCATACAACACTCACAAAGAAACCTCTCATCACTTTCTCTGCAAAACAAAAATTACGCAAACACTTAAAACACACTTCATGTCATACCACTCTTCAGATCTCACGCATAAAAAACTTCATCGCTCATAATCGTTTTTCACCTTCAAAGTTCATAACTATTCAACAAACTTGCAAACAAACCGCAACAAACTCAACAACTCACATCAACTGCAGCAACGTCCCAAAGTCACGAACAACAACATCAATTCACAACAACAAATTTCAGACGTGGTGATAGAAGAAAAAGAAAGCGCATCGAAGAATTTTATACCTAAGTTTCCATCGCCGTGCAAAAGAGACGCCGAAGGTCTTTCTCTTTTCTGTTCATGTTCGGTTTGGGTTTGCGCGTGAGTTTTTGAAACAAGGAGAAATAAGGATTCAATTTGGTATAGGGTGTGTGGTGGATTGATCGTCGCAGCCGCTGCCGTGAGGCATGGCGACGCGACTGTGACTTGCTTTTTTCGACAAGATTTTTGAAAATAAGAAAAGGAAAGTGATTTTGCCATGTGATACTGAGTGTGTTGTTTTAAAAACCCTCCTTTCATGTTCATGTTTGGGCTGCCTAAGCCCATTATCCATTATGCTTCCTACACCTCTCCACGGCCCAATCTTACCTCCATCTCTTTTACTTTAATTTTTTTTTTCTTATTTTTAATTGTTTTAGTTTTTATTATATTTATTTTTCTCTCTAAAAACTTTTAGTTTTTTTTATTTTTTTTCATATACTTTAATTTCATTTTAACCTTGTATTTCATTTTATTATGATTATGTTTATCGTTGACTTTTGATCTTTTTATTTTAGTAATTATTTGGGGTTGATGAAGTTTTGAACGTCATGGAGAGATGATCCCTAGAATGATTTAATCTTCAACACTTTAAACATATTGATGAATGATCATTGAATCATTCTTGACACTTTAAGGTGTTGATAGGTTGCCCTAGGTTGATCATACTTTTAATATCTTGATGATAGATGATACCATTATGAGGACTTGAGCTTGATTCTATTTCTTCTTCATATATTTTCTCATTTTGTTACATGTTTTAGGAGAATAACTTTGTGTTATTTCTCTAACTTGTTTCAACGCATAGATTCTTATTGGCCGGCCTTAGATAGGTGTGACTTCTATATAATTCAGCTTATGATTGCTTAACATAGCACTAAGTTGTCCCAATTCGATTAATCGATCACTAACTTCTAATTATCTACTCCTAACTTCTAACTTTTACATTATTGCACTTTATTTTTCTCGCAATTTACTTCATTTCTCATTTATCATTCATGTCTTTACTTTATGTCCTTTTTTATCTTTATTCTTTATCTTGTAAAAAACACAAAAACATGATAAAATGAAAAGATCAAAAATATGATTCTCTAATGGTGACCTAAAGAATGGAGATTGGACTATGTAAAAATGACCTTAGCATCATGGAGTTTTAGACCTAATATCTGACCTTAGCAAAAGAAGACTTGGACTTAGAATGAATAAAGTTCTAAATGTTTTATCGATATTTTTCTATTCTTTCATTATAATGAATAAAGTTCGGTGGCAACTCTGTTCGAATAATTTTTCCGTGACCATCGCGAAGGATCGTATTTTTCAAGGCACGACAGAAATTAGATTCACAATATAGTGCTTGAAGTTGTGCACTGTAGCACTCAGAAGCAGTTGACAGATGTACTGACCAAAACAATCAAGACTAGACACTTTATTTATTTGAGGGATGGAATTAGTGTTGTTGATTTTGATTAGCTTAATATGAATTAAGGGATGATGTTAGATTGTAATTCTGATTCACTTAATTTGTATTTAATTTAAAATTAATTTGAGTTTCATTTAGGTTCTGATAGTATATAAGTTTTAGCTATAACAGAATTATAGTATGAACATTGTAATCATTTTTCTATTAAAAAATTAGTTACAATTTTTCTCTCTTCTTTCTCTTCCATCATCTTTATCTTCTTTCTTTCTTGTGCACCAATAGATTTAAAGTATAAGTTTGAGCATCTGATCATCTTGACAGCCAGTAGATGTTTGTTGGGATGTGAAGTTGGTGGCATGCTCTTTGATGATGTCTCTGCATTATTCCATTACCTCAACAACGGAATGCTTCCAATCAGTGTTCTCCGCAAGCTTGTTGAAATCTTTGCAACCATTATATGTTTACGAAAAAGGATCCGAAAAATCATAGGACAACATACTGCAGTGTTTCATTGACTCAAACTGGAGCATATCTCCTGTGCAACAAACAGTGACTCTCTGGTGTGGTGGCTGCGATGGATGTCTTGTACAGGTGCATTAAGAAGCCTTGATTGGAATGCCATGGTTGTTGGAGTGAAAGGAAATGTTATGGTACGATATAAGCAGAGGGATTTTTCTGTTAATCAATAGAACCATAATATATTTCAGTGTATTGCTTGCATTTCATTTTTAAGCGATTACTTGTTAGTATTTTTGGTTTTGCTTTAGTGTCCATATCAAGAATCTTGATTTTCACTTCTTTTTGTGTAACTATGGTAAGTGATTTTAACATTTTTGTTTTAGTGAATCAGATGGTTGGAGTAAGTTACTTATAGCTTACTTTTAAAAGCTTATCATTCATTATAGCATATATCCAAGAGTTCATGACATGAATTATTCTAACATGTTCAAGAATAACTCTAGTACAGGTGGATCTGTCGAAATCACAATATGAGCTATGGTGATTTTGCAATGTGTTGACCAAGAACTGATGCAATAACTTGACCATAAAAATACTAAACTGATATCCTTTTACCAAAGTTGCTGCAATGCAAGAAAACTTACTACCAATTTTATATGACGTTTTGAACAAACTCTTCACTTGGCATGTGATTATGCCTCTAAAGTGCAATGAAAATCTAGTTTTATTCATAAACAAACAAGGTTATTGAAAATGCACATGACATCTTATAACAGAACAAATGTAATATACATCAAGTGACATTGATTTCTTGTATAACTGTCTACTAAGAAAAAAAATGAGCCAAACCCAAATTTTCAAATGACAAATTATGACAATCTAAACAAATGTACAATCTAAAATTCATCAACCAACCAAGCAACCAGAAAAGAGAACCCTTGAAGGAATCAACTCAAGTATAACCGAATTCAAAAACATTCTTGATTTCTTTTTTTTCTTTGGACAAAGATAGGAGGAACATCATCATTAGATACTTGGGATAGATTTTGACCGGATAAGGTTTTTAAGTAGAGCTTTCTCTTCTTCAATTCTCTTTTTCTCCTCTTCATCTTTCGGTTTGATCTTCCTCTTCTCTTCCAATATCCACTTGAAGAGCTCCCGTTGTTGGCCTTCCGGAATTGGTTCTCGTTTGATTGCGGGATTTGTATAAGATGGTGGGGAGACAGATTGTTCGGCAAGAAGAGCTAGAGCATCTTTAACTGAAATGGGAGTTGATGTACCATTAACTGAAACGAGACTTGCTGTACCATTAGCTGGAATTTGATTTGCTGCATCTTTTTCCTCCTCCACAGCATCTTTCTTCTTTGTGCTTGTTCTTGCAAACAAATAAACTACAGAATTCATACATTAGTCAGTCACATATCTAGCAACAAGTTCGGGATGGGTTTAACTCACATGTAATAGAGTAATGAACAGAAAAACCAAAAGAGTTAGATATTAAGAGGTGAGGGAAGCAAATTCCCTCCAAAAGCCAATTTTAGCTCTCCTCCAAAACAGAGGGATCTGGAAGAAGATCATAATTCTTCTTCTTTATTTGGACTGAAATGTCACTTCATTTAATGTCAATTTAAATATCACCATGGAATTTAAGTGTAATTTTGTACTTTCCTCCATTAAAATTTCCCCTCTCTCCTCGTCAAACCAAACACGCTTTATTAAAAAAAACTCTCACTTTCCTTCTCCTTCCTTCCCCACCTCTCCCTTTACACAACTATATATCTTTTGTAAATATGTATATTGATGTATTGATAAATCATGAAATTGTAAGAATTACAGCAAGTTGTAATCCAATATACTGTTTCAAATGTTAGATAGGCATGGACTTGATTATTTCTGCTGATCAAAACATGTTTGAATGAATCAAGCAAAGAAAACTATATATTATAACAATGATTGTCAAAACCATAGAACCTCCAAAGTTGCAATAATAGAAAACTAGCCAACAGATCTAAGAAATGATGCTACTAGCAACCTCAACCATCATTACAAAGAAAATAAGAATAAAACAAGAATCGCAACAAAGACATAAGATACCCTCTAGTACAAACCAGAATACGGATAACATCAAAGGAGATAAAGGATTCTAATTGAAGTTGAATTCAGATTGCAGAAACATGAGGATACCAGTAGAAGATGAATATAAACAGAATAACAACAACTAAACTTTATCCACTAAGTGGGGTCGGTGACATGCATCAAACTTCAGAATAACAAAGAGTAAAGGAAGAACACTAGAAGTAGCTAAAAGTTTTAAGTTCCTGCTCCAGCCCAAGACCGATTACATTAAAACCAGATATCTGGTTACCTTGCAAAATTATGTCCCCTCCCCATTCATAACCAACTCATCTCTTCCCATTTTTCCTGGTCCTCACTCAAACCCCACTTAGTATAACCATCTGCTCCCCTAAGATTTCAATGAATTGGACTACTTCAGATTGGGAAATCCGCTCTCAAGCAATCCATGCTTACGTTCCGACTTTGTATATTGAATTCAAAATTCAAATACCAAGTCGAAATGTAATAAGCCATCCAAAATGATTTGATGGTTTGATTGTATGACTACAGCAAATGTATGATCCCCTAACTAAGGAGAATCCAGACCCATGTCTCTTCCACTTCCACTTATCCCTTTTCCCCGTTTGTGGAACATACCTTCCATTTATTGGGGTCATGGCTTAACTGCTACACTTACCATCGGTCACTATATTGGGCTCAAGAGTCTTACCAGTCTCTATCTAGACCTTTCATAAAAGAGTCATACTTAGATATAAAGTAAAAGCTTTACATTCTAGAACATCATGTCATTAGATTTCCTTCTTTTTTCCGTTTGTTATTCATAGTCATGACTCACGACAAATGTTTATGAACATATGATCTCACTCCTTACCTTCTTCATAAGCGGATGTTATGCAGCAGAATCTGAATACCATTAAGCCCAGAACTTATGATCTAACTAACTCAAACATCACCCTCACAAACCAACTTATCAAAATCAGATGCCACTTAATGGAGCATCATAACAACTTGTCTTCCTCAACAGATACCATATTTTATACACAGAAAGCATCAAACCGAACACAGCTAACCCAAACTAAAAAACACTCCACTTGTAGTTTCAATTAGCCTCCCCGATTTCTCAACAAACAGAATCAAATATTCAAGGATGCAAAAGGACAAAAAAAACCTAACCAAAAATCGAATTTAGGGTTTTTGAGGATTAAGAAAAATTACCTCCGACCCCGAGATTGACGGCCAATAGCATAGGCCAAAGGAACCTGTAGCGCCGAATAAAGGATTCCTTGGGCGGCGGTGGCGGCGGGAGGGTAGCCGTTTGAGCTCCCATCACCGGCGGCGAAGAGAACTCCTTTGGTTTCTGTTGCCCTCGAAATTGCTTCAGCTGCGCTGTTAACAAATACACAAATTATGAATCGAAACCAGAGAAGAGATTTTCCTCGGAGAGACAGAGATAGAGAAAGGTAACCTTTTCGGGGCTTGTGAGCATAAAGCTTCGGAGAAGAACCATTGCCAGCAGCACCACCTTCACTCATTCTTTTCTTTGCCAGACAGATCAAACTCTGCTTTCCATACACTGCAACCAAACTACCAAACTCTTTTTTTTTCCCTAAAATTTCTTACAAAACTTTTTTTTTTTTTTTCAATGTGTTAGCTTTAGTTTAACATTTTTTTTTCCTAATAATAGATTAGTTTTCTTGTGGCAAAAGTTTTTTTAAAGGGGAAGTAAATGTTTTTTTTTTTTCTAAATTTTCAATTTAAATTGGAAGAAATTGTTCAATACATAGAATACAGAAAAAATTGAAGTAACTTTTATTGTATAGAGTAGGGTATTTTTGTCCGACTTTTATTGACTTATCTTATATTTTACAAGAGAAGTAAGGTTAAATATTTAAGAAAGAAAACTCCTAATAAAAAAAGTGATTTTTATATTAAAAATAAAAATACAATTTATAAAGTTTTTACTTAACTAATTGAAGAAATTTTATTAAAACTTTTACTTGAATATAACTATATATATTTTCAAATCACTATGAACATAATTTATACTATATTAAAACAATTTATATAATTTAAAGATTCAAAATGACATGTATGATTTCTATAATACCTATCTAAATGACATGTACAATTTTAGTATGATTTCTATGATTTATAAAAATTAAAGATGTATTCCTTTATAACTTTTTAATAATAGTTGTGGATCCATTTTGGTCTCTTGTTATTTAAAAATGTCAATTTTATTTTTTATTTATTTAAAATGTGTCATATAAATAATTTTTGTCTAATATCTATTTTTTCATGCATAGCATTCTATTTGGCTTCTTAGCATCATCTGAGTTTTTTTTTCTCTTTCTTTTTATATGAACCCTCAATTAAATTAATCACTAAATCTCTATAGTCATCATCTCCTTATCATAAATATGTAAAATACTTCATTGAATCAAATAAAAGAATGAGTTATGGGAGTTGTCCATCCATGTGCAACAATTAACAACAATTAACAATTATGAAAAACAATTTTAGGGATGTCCACATTTTATCGTAAACATTTCATATCATTCGTCCTTCTCAAAAATTATGGAGAAAAAAAGTTAATTTGTAACATTGTAGTTTGTTTTGTTAATGTACATAGGGTTTTACCCACGCAAAAAAAAAGTGTGAGTTATTTTATTGGTTGTATGACGTGTTAGAATTAAATCAATAACTATCAATGGAATATACATTATCAACAAAGTATAACATATAATTATTGTGGAAGGCAAATAGTCATACAAACATGTATATAATTAAAGAATATAAAAATACCTGGATCCATTGAGAAAGTTCTTGTCAGTGATAATCTTGAAGGTTAGGAGACAAACAACAAATACTTGTGTTGTTCTTCCTTAACGATACTCCTAATTCCTTGAACACTCTCCAGATGGAAGAAGAGATAAAATGTTTGTGTACGGTATATCGGGACATAGCCTATTTATAGAGTGATGGTCAATTAGGGTTCTCATTATTCCGAAATAGGTCATCCTGACATCTTCTCATAATTTGAGCTCATATTCAATTAATAAATTAATTAATTTCTAAGTGAAATATAACTAATTTTTATATTTATTTGATCACTTAATTGTTTAAGGTACATAATTTGATAAAATAGATAATATAATAAGAATATACATGCCCACATAATAAATATTGGAATATTAATACTGATATTTAAAAATATTTCAACAATCTTTCACTTGGACGATATATCTTAATAATTATATCATAGATCTTTAGGCACACATTTGAATGTTATTTATCCTTAGATTTCAACTTTATAATTCACACTACTAAAAATAAGACATTTGATTAAATGATTTTACATCAGATATCAAAATATATGATGTGAAAAATATTTGTCAAAGGATTTTACATTAGATTTCATAACAATATGAAGTGAAAAATATTTAATTTAGGGATTTTACATCACACATTTATTTTCACTGATGTGAAAAATAACGCGGTGGCAGTTTCGTGAATAATATGATATTTTGTTATAAAGGATTTCACATCAGGTCTGGATTTGCACCCGATGTGAAAAGGTGGGCCTTTACATCGATGGACTCCTCACTAAACTACAACCGATGTGAAAACTCCTCAATGGCTCACAAAACCATATTACTAATTCCACAGTTTCTTCCACCATTCTCCCTCCACTTCCACAATGTCTTGCTCCTTCTCACTGTCGCGACCTTGCCGCAATTCACGCTCTGATCTCTCTCTCATTTCTCACTACAACATTTCACTCCCTCTCACTGTTGTGACCTTGCCACCCAAAACTCTGTCCAACACTTTCCTCCACCACAACAATCTTCCACCTCGTTGCGCCGCAACCAATACCCTCTCCTCATTCTCATCCCTCTCACTGTCGCGACCGGTAGCCTCACTGGCCACCGTCGAACATTCTTCTCTTCATCACCTTGCCGCCTAAAACTCCGCAACACTGTGCCGTCCAACACTCTTCTCCACCACAACAATCTTCCACCTCGTTGCACCACAACCAACACCCTCTCCTGAATTTACAGGTTAGTACACTATTATTAGGGTTTTATTTAGGTTTTTAGGTGTTGAATATCATTAGTATTGTAATGTCACTAATGTACATGACTGCAAGGTTTATTTATTTGATATTTCGTGCCTCAAGATTAAGGTTTCATTCTTTTCAATGTTTAGGTTTCAATAACTAAATCTAGTTTACTAATTTAATTTATATATGTGAATTTACTACATATGAAAAATCGAATATTTTTTACATATATCTAATACAAAGTATTACTTCTCAAGGCCATTTTGGAATGTGATTCTATTATGTGGCTTGTGCGGTTGGTGACAGAAGGACAATGACTGGATTTTTGCGATGTGACTTAGGTAAGGTTCTATTTCTGGTTTGTTTCTGTTTTGATTTCTGAGTTCGCTTCCTTTTAGTTCCGATTTTGATTTCATTTTTTATGGGGTCTTAGTAATATTTTAGAATCAGTTCCGTTTGTTTCAATTTTAAAACTAGTTTGGACTTCGATGTGTTTTCGCATCGATTATATGTTTGGCTCTATTTTGGATTCCCCTCTATAGCCTTGTTTTTCTGACACAATTTTGATGTTGGTTTCAACTTTGTATTGTTTTGGATTCTTCAATATTGGTTTTGAATGGTTTCGACTCGATTAGTGTTGGATTTTTACAGAGGTATTTTGAATTTCTATAGGTATTGTTTCAAATTATTTACAGAAGTATTATTTTGGATATTCTGATTCTTCTTGGTTTTGGTTCCTATACAATTTGGTTTTGATTCTTCTTGGTTTTGGTTCCTATCGTTCCCGTTCATCTCCCGTCTTCAAAATAATATATTGATGTGCGTACTGTTTTTCTTCATTTTTCATTTATTTCAATATGTTGTGTTGTTCCTTATAGATGTTTGTGAAATTCTGATGACAGTGTTAATAGTGTTGAACTTGAGTTTGATATTATCATTTCAATGTCTCTTTTATGTTCCATTTTGGAAGATAGAATTGTATGATATCATGTTTGTTTTGTTGCTAATAAACTTGTTGAATTGCGTGACAATTTGTGATAAATTTTGATGTTAAAACTATTTGGTTTGAATGAATTTTGGGCGAGTCTTGATGATAAAAATGCCAAATAATTTTGATGTAAATTTGGTTCTATTTTAGTTTAAATTGAGTAATAGAATTTTTATGATAATACCATTTTGTTAGGAATAGTTTTTATGGTTTAATTTAATGTCACGTGTTTGCACGTAAAGACTTTTGTTCTCTCTAATGTGTCCAAAAGATGGACTATTGTAGGCGTCCCAATGATTTAACTATGTATGCATTAATTTTGAAATATAGGTATGGATCGTAGATGGATGAGAGCTAATCGATTAAGTGTTGAGTAGGAACATGGAGTGATGGAATTTCTACAGTTTGCTGAAAGTAATGCTAAAAAAATATTCCTCGTCCTAAAAGTAATGCGGAAAAAAGTCTTCATGTGTTTTTACCCTGTCCATATGTTGTTGTTCAAATAGAGAACCAAAACTCAATAAGAAAGAGATCATGAATCATCTAATTTGTGAAGGGACTTGTCAAAGTTATACACAATGAATGTGGCACGGTGAAGTAGTAGCAAAATCAAATGTGTCCCAAAGAGATAATGTTAGTGTAGAAATGGATGATTGCCTGAAAGAGATGATGCGTGATATTGGATAAGATTAGTTTAAGAGGGCACGTGTGTATGATACTTTATGCAGTGACAAGGATAAACCTTTGTACCCGGGATGCACAAATTTTACATGTTTGTCAGCCGTGTTAAAATTGTTTAATTTGAAGGGAAATAATGGGTGGACTGACAAAAGTTTTACCGAATTGCTTGAATTGTTGACACAAATGCTTCTAGAAGGTAACATAATCGTTATTATGGGGCGAAGAAATTATTGTGTCCGATAGGTTTGGAGTATGAAAAGATACATGCATGCCCTAATGATTGCATATTATATAGAAAAGAGTATGTAAACTATAATCATTGTCCGAAGTGCAAGGCGTCACGCTACAAAAAAAAGATGGTGACTCTAGTGATGATGAGGTGGTTAAAATGGGTCCTCCCACGAAAATGGTATAGTACCTACCAATAACTTCAAGGTTCAAGAGATTTTTCGCTCATGCAAATGACACAAAGAATCTTAGATGGCACGCAGAAGAAAGAAAATGTGATGGATAAATTCGCCATGTGGCTGATTCTTTCCAATGGAAGAAAATAGATTCTTTGTTTCCCTATTTTAGCAAAGAGTCGAGAAAACTTAGACTTGGAATTTCTACTGATGGAATGAATCTATTTGGTAATCTAAGTACTAACCATACTTCTTGGCATGTTCTTCTGATGATTTACAACCTATCTTCTAGGTTGTGCATGAAGCGTAAATATATTATGTTATCGATGATGATTTCAGGATCAAAAAAACCAAGAAATGACATAGACGTTTATCTAAGTCCACTGATTGATGGTTTAAGAGTGTTGTGGGAGGAAGGGTGGATGTTTTTTATGTGTATTCTGGTGAACAACTCAATATGTGTGCCATGTTGTTTTGCATCTTCAACGATTTTTCGACGTATGGCAATTTGTTAGGGTATAAAGTTAAAGAGAATAAAACATGTCCTATATGTGAAAAAAGACACATGTTAACATCAACTTGAAAAATGAACGGTTTATCTCAGGCATCAAAATTTTCTAAATTGTTATCATCCATATCGTAGATTGCGGAAAGCTTTCAATTGGGAACAAGAGCACGGTGTTGCTCCAAATCCCTTAAATGGAGAGGAAGTTTATCAACAACAACAGGGCGTTAATGTTGTCTTTGGAAAGTACCAAAAGCAATCTAGTGTGAAAAATATATGGAAAAAGAGGTCGATTTTCTTCGATCTTCCATATTGGTATAGTCTTGATGTAAGACATAGTATTGATGTGATGCACATGAAGAAAAATGTATGTGATAGTTTAATTGGAACACTTCTCAACAATCAAGGCCAGACAAAAGATGGTTATAATGCTCGTCTAGATTTGGGTTTGATGGCTATACGAGAAGAGCTAACTCCACAACATATAAATAACAAGATATATTTGCCTCCTGCCTGCTACACTTTGTCTAAAAAAGAGAAAAACAAGTTTTTATGAGTGTTTACAAAGTATTAAAGTGCCACATGGTTACTCATCAAATATCAAGAGGCTTGTATCAGTTAAAGATCTCAAACTAATTGGCTTAAAATCTCATGATTGTCATGTCTTAACGCAATAGCTACTACCAATCGCTATTCGTGGGATATTGCCTAACAATGTTAGGAATACTATAACTAGGTTGTGATTATTTTTCAATGCAATTTGTTGTAAAGCCATTGATCCATTAAATTTGATGATTTGGAAAATGAGGTTGCAGTTATCTTGTGCCAATTAGAGATGTATTTTCCTCCTTCGTTTTTTGACATTATGGTTCACTTGATTGTTCATTTAGTAAGGGATATTATATTATATGGTCCAATTTATTTATGATGGATGTATCCAACAGAGCGATACATGAAGATCCTAAAAGGGTATACAAAAAACCCACACTGTCCGGAAGCATCGATTATTGAGAGGTACATTACAAGCAATTGACTTTTGTTCAAACTATTTGTCATAAGTGGATGTTGTAGGGGTTCTCAAGTCTCATCGTGATGGAAGATGTGAGGGTGTGGGTACTTAAGGTTTAAAGGTCAAGAGCTTAAGTATTGAGGTGGTTGTTCAAGCACATTTGTATATATTGAATAACACAGATGAAGTTCAACCTTACTTATCTGCTCACCAAAGCATCATAAAGAAAAAGTACCCCAAGATGAATGAAAGAGGGTTGTTAAAAGAGCATAATAAGAGTTTCTCTGAGTGGTTTAAAGAAAAAATTGCTAATGATGATAGTGTTTATAATACAATTAAGTGGTTGTCCTATGAGCATAAATGTAACATAATAACTTGGAATGACCGTAGTACCACGCAAAATAGTGGGGTTATGATTGTGGACGAGTCCATGCACTTCTATAGTTCTAAAGATTATAAATAAAAAAACCTGGTTATGGCATATATACCCTACTTTGGGGTGATTGAAGAGATTTGTGAAGTTGATTATGTTGTGTTTAAAGTTCCTATATTTAAATGTAAATGGATTGATATCAACAGTGGAGTAAGAATCGATGAATTTGGATTTACACTAGTTAATCTTAGTAAGTTAGCTTATGCAGATGAACCTTTCATTATGGCATCTCAAGTAAAACAAGTGTTCTATGTCACATGTCCTTCTAATAAAAGATGGTCAATGGTTATACAAGGAAAGGTGCATGGTAGTGATGAAAATCAAGATGTGAATCTTGATATTTTTGAAACTCCTCTTTTCTCAACAAATGTGCCTACCTTCATTGAAGAAAATGAAGAGGATTATGTGCATGCTATTCGCATAGATCACGAAGAAGGGATATGGGAGAACTATTAAGGTTTTTTTATAAGTTAATTCGATATTACTTTGATTTCTAATTGTTTTTATTTTGTGCTTAATTTGATGTCTAATTGTTTTTATTTTGTGCTTAATTTGATTTCTAATAATTTTTATTTTGTGTAAACAGATACATGGCTGATTCAACCAACAACCTTTTTTCATCTAGTAACCCTAATAAAAGAAGAGTTAGATGTCCCACTATGATGATACAAATTGACAAAGTTCATCAAACAGGTGAAAAGACAAAGTGATATTTTATATTATTTAACATTATTTATTAAAAATGAATAAAAAGAAATTAAATTGAACAAAATGTGAATGTGCATGCATGCGAAAATATTAAATGAGTGTGTCAAGCTAACTTACATGTAATGTAGTTCAATAAGACTGACAATTGCAAGCCCAAACCTGAAAACACTGTTATCTAATTTTACGCGTGGTTAAGAAATTGATTCAACTAGTATGTCTGTACAACTGTAATTTTATTCTGGACAAAACAAAATTAAATTGGTTGCATGGAAATTTAAAAAGCCTGGACAAAATTGGGGTATGACAGTTCTCCACGATGTGATACCTCAATTTGTCCAAGCGTTTCAAATTTTTTAGGCAACCAATTTTATTTTGTTTTTTCCAAAATAAAATGTTGGTTTTACACACAGATTGGTTGAATCAATGTCTTAGCCGCACTTAAAATCATAGAATATTGTTTTTAGATTTGGGCCTGCAACTGTTTATTTTATTAACCTATATTATGCATAGTTTAATCCGGTGTGCCCATTTTATTTTATTTTCATTTGTTCGTGTGCGTATTTTGATCAGTTTGAGTCTTTTCATCCAAGTATTTTTAACTGCAAGGTTTGATACGCGACTTTCTGTTTTAATGAACTATATTTTATGTAGATTATTTTAGTGCATTTGTTTGTGTTTCCAGCATGTTCGCGCTTCTGTGTTTGGCTCGATTTAATTCCTTTTTTATTTTGTTTTTAATTAAAATAATTGAGAAAAATAAATTAATTAATTGAGTTGACTTATTTATTTTTATTGAAAATTATGTGAATTTTATTTCATCAAATTGAATTCATTTATCATACAAAAATATCTAAGAGTAGTATTGAAATTTTTAATAAATATGAAAATCACACACTACTACTAATTATGGCTAATTGATTCACAGTGTTCACACACATGTCGTATGCGGGAAAAATAAAGAAATTTCACAAATGTAAGCCAAATGGACCAGCTAGGCTCTTATACTAACTACGCAACACCTTAAAAACCCTGACTCTTTAATTTATAAAATAATTCAATTTAATTTTCTCAAATAGAACATTACACATTCTTCACTAAACATTTTAATCTACAACATGTCACAATTATTAAAGCAACGAAATAAAAACATCATTTGACATAAAAAGCCTCAAAACCAAATAGATAATGAGGTAATTCAAAAATCTCTGAGAAAATCATAAAATATATTAAACAATTTGCCCCCAATGTTACTCATTAGAGCGATATCAAATCTAAAAGACTCAAAAGCAATAAGAAAAATAAAGAGGCGTCAAAGCCTTCATCTAGCTCAAATAATAGTCATTACTTTACTTGATTATATATATACCCCAAAGGAAGGAGCATATAAGACCACAAACAAACAAACAAGGGAGAGAATACACTCAATATGTTTATGGTGCAAAATTAATAAAGGGTAGTACACACCAAGCATCAATGCAATCATGTCATTCACAATCATCACCAATCATCAATACAAAAGTATAGACAATATACTCACCTCCTCATCACCAAATGCATGTGGTACCATCTTACTCACTAATTGGATGTTAGAGTTATATTACTAAACAATATCATCACCAATATTTGGACATCAGGGTTATATTATTGATTTAGTCACATCACCAATCATCACCAATTCATATCTCCGATATACGTGATGCATAAAATGTCATAATAATGTAATATGAAAATTATCACTAATAAAACATAATTATATTCATCATCATATAATTATACCAATAATCCACAACTCATACACATAATTATAATTCATAACATATAGTTATGTAAAACATCTCAAATACTATTAAAGTCGTCATAACATAGTACCTCAACATAAAAATCAAGATCATATAATTTCTCATCAATAATCATCTCAACATCAACATCAACGTCAACATCCCTCTTCATGGGATAATCATTAATTCAATCAATTACAACAATTACAACAATCAAAACAAAACATTTTCATCGCCATTAACCATTAATTAGCTATATCATAACAAGTAACAATGTATAATCACATTCTCAAGTACAGTATTAACATCTTAGGACTATACCACGATTTAGTAATATCTGTTAGCTTTCCAACACTTCAAATTAGGTCTCAATTGGAGTCACAAAGCTCAATTTATGATGAAAACCGTATTTGAACAAAATCAATCTGGCAGTGACGGGTGGACCGTCACAAACTTGATGATTGTCAGCTCGTCCAACACAACGACGGGCGGACCTTCACAAGGAGGACGCATGTCACTGCTGCATAATGCATAATTCTGCACTTTTCACCATATGAGGACTTCCGGACCTCCGATTTCGATAAAAATCATAAACTCAGAATTCGACATACAGTAATTATATAACAATTATAGCAGCATATAATACATTTATTAGATATTATAGCATCATTTAATCATCAATTTATTCCAAATCAAAGAGCATGGCTATTAAACCAAAACCCCATAAACATTCAAACTTGGATTTTCACATACATATCATACATGAAAGTCATCAATAAAATAGAGCATGAATTTTAAAACAATTATCACAAATTTCACACAACATCATTCAAAACTCATAACACACCAACAAAGAAAAAAAATAAGGAACCTAGAGGAGGGAGAGGATATTTCTTTATCTTTCATGCAATTGACATCGATATTAGAGTAATTATATCCCTTACCTTAATTTCTAGCAAAGATCCAAGCTTTTGGTAATGATGTTCTTCTCCAACCTCGGGTTTCCTCCTTTCCATTATTTCCTCTTTGTCCAAATTCTCATGTACTGTAAAAATACTTCTCCCTTTCACTTTTCTCTTTAAATAACTTAATATTAATTTTAATAATTCTACACATTTCCCTTATCTTTCCTTTATTCCACCTTCTCACTCTAATTATCAAATTATTCACGTTTTCATCCCAAACTTTAAATTCTCTATTTATTTTTCTTTAATCCCACAAATTACCCTCAACTCTTATTAATTCTCATTTCACCCCCTTATTTTCATTAACTATATTTTCTCCCGTCTCAATTATCATATTATTTTATTTACTATTTTTAATTAATCAAAAACTCTAATAGTTCTACAAAAATCCCAATAACTCCCCACAACGCCAAAAATACGTACAACCCACTGATAAAACCATTTAAGCACATAGAACATAATAAAATAAGTTAATTTAAAAATTGGGGTGTTATAGTTTATGGGTTCAAAAACTGTAGATTTTGAACAAAAGATGAAAATCAATCGATTTACATGAACAACCAAATGATTGGCCACATGAATGCTAAAGATTTCTGGAAATTCTAAATGTCAATCAATTTATCTTCTTATGTCAATCAATTTACCCCCTTTGAAAGCTTGTTTTACATAACCATTGCCAATTGATTGATCCATTTAGTAAATCGATTGATGCCCAATATGTTTCTTAAATTTAAAATTATGCACTCAATTGGAGTTGAACTCATAGTCGTTCCTTCATACTTCAACCATCTTATCACTACGCCAAACATTGTTTCTTTTCATGCTCTTGTGCAATGTTTGACTTATGTATTCTTATGAATGATGTACATTATGCTTTATGTCCTATTTCTATGCTTGAATTGGAATAGTTTGTGTGCTATAATGAACAACTTAGACTCGTTTAAGACCCCAACCGATCATAAGGACATGTGAGCGTCTTATGATACAAAATGGTATGCGAGTACGTCTAAAGCAATTGACGGGGATACTTGGGATTTTCCTGAAACCGTGAACAACTTATGAAATACTAATTGGTAATTAGAGATGTATCTTCTCGTATAGTAAACAGTGTGATTGTATAGTCTAAGATGCTTGACATAAACACTTGGATGCTCACCGAATGCAATTGAATGGTGTGCATGTGTAGCCTAAGATACTTGGCAGAAACACTTGGATACTCACATGTAGAGGGACGCAATATATGATGCCCTAGTGGTTAATAGAGCATATTTGTAACCATTTTGTGCTTGTGTCGTCTAAGATAACTGACGAAGACACTTGATACTCACTGGAAGTGGCATACGATTTACGGAATCCTAGTTAATTATAAGATTATATTATTACCATAACTAAAGTATCTATTATGTGATGCATTGCATTACAAACATATCGTGATTAAGTTTATCATTCAATTTCCAGTGAATAATAGAGTAAACATTAGGTTAAAGTGAAAACCTTAATGATTGTAGGCATATGTATATGCAATGAAATAATCGATAAGTGAGAAAACTATCCCTTAAAAGAGATTAGTTAGGGAAAGAATGTTAGAACGCTATGAGCATGTGTATGCTTAGCTAAATGAGGTTACTTGGTGAGCAGTGATACCTTAAGATTAAGTTAGGATCCAACGGTGTGAATTCATAAGAAGTGCGATGACACTTCGAGTTTGGCGAGTACCAACATCCATTGGTTCTAGAGTGAATCAAGTGGAACCCTAAGGTGAATTATGAGGCCTTAGACTTGTCGTGAATGTAACTTTGTAAAGTGTATTCCATGTAGTGTAGGCTATGAGTATTGTTGGCCATATTTGGTGAATGGTATTATACGCAATGGACACTGAGTACTATTGTTGGCCATATATGGTGGAAAAGACTTTAGGATTTAGGAATATCCATTCAGTGAAGGATATGAGTATCGTTGGCCATATCTGGTGGATTGTGTAATCCATACAATGGAGGCTAGGACTACCGTTGGTCAGATATGATGGATAAATTCTTTCTATTCAGTGGAGGCTAGGAGTGTTGTTGGTCATATCTGATGGAAAGTGTAAGTCATACAGTGGAGGGTAGGGCTATTGTTTTCCATATCTGATAGATTTACTATCACCACGTAGTGGAAACTAGGAGTTTCGTTGGCCATATCTAGTAAATGGTGGATCTACGCAGTTGAGGTAAGGTATTGTCGTTGGTTATATCTGGTAGACAATGTTTCTGTGCAATGGAGGTTGGGTTATACCATTGGCCATATCTAATAGATAGATCTTTATGAACAGTTGGGTTAATCCTATTAAGCTACATGACAAGTTATGTCGTGAGTATGACATTCATGTATGTTGAGAAGCTGAGGGAGCTTTGTTTTCTTATTGTATATCTAATATGTGAGAGTAATGTTAGTGTGATAATAATAGCAGAATCCTGTAGAGCCGAGTGGACCCTTAATATAGGGAACTCCTCTGAGATTTAATAATATCACCCAAATTATGTTGTTGTTTTCAGTTGAGTTGTTGGAGAATCTACAAGAAGAACCAAAGGTTGAAGACTTTGGTGTTTGATGGATAGATCTGTTGAGTTTCCTTTTTCTATTTTAGTTAGACATCTAATGTATTGTTTCTTATGTATTATGTACCTTGACTTAGTACATTTTGGATGTCATTTAGATAATGTTGTTTCAGTACCAAAATGTTAATGTTTTACGTAGTATGATTCTATATAGTATCATGTGGGGTGTTATAAAATTTTATCTGTGGATACTCAATAAATCAACAAATCTATATTCGTGACAGGTTTATATGCGGATATCCATGAATATGAGTTTTTTTCCATCCCTACTAAACTCTCGATGCTATACAAATAAAAATTTAAATAGAATAAAAAGTAATGGTCCTAAATTCGGGCAAATCTCCCGTTAAACATACACTTTTAATAGACTAATAGTATCAAGAATTGAGTTTTTTTTATTATAATAGTCACACGTGGAAATATTTATTTACGATAATATTGTGTATATCTTTTATTATGTTCAAATCTATCAAAATATATATTTCCATTTATAATACCCCAAATTTTACCCTTAGATTAGTCGTTTTATTTCGCATTCCATCTCATTTCGCATTGCATTATAACTAACTGCTAATCAGTTTGCTCAGTCCGTTGGTTGCAGGAAAAATCACATTGTGCGCAGTTTAATTGGTGAAGGGCAAAATGGTCATTAATTTGCAGTTTGCTGACGATTGATTAAGCAAAGTGTCATCAGGAATCCCTCAAACAATTAGGGTTCCATATCCGATCATGTGGCTTAGTTGAGAATGAGTTGAATTTTATGACGGTTTTGACGTCAGATTTATTGCGCCATAGTACATTTTATTCCGGAGCAGAGATTTAGTCGTCAGACGGGTTTCAGAAATACTGTTTGATTCCGAAACTATATGGAGCTGAATGCATTGAGATATCAGTGGGTTCGGGTTAAATCGGTGTGAGAATGTGCTTTGAGGAATTTATTGTGACAACCGCATGTTTTCCTACTTTCTGCCAATCAAGGTTGATTTTAAAGGAACAGTGGAATTTTGGTGAGCGTTGGATTTATAATGAACATTTTTTGTTTTGATCATGATTGTTAGTCGAGCTGAGTCACATTACCGGGTTAAAATAGTCGAGACGCGATTTTAATTTTCAATACGGAAGGTAGTTCATTTTGTCGTTTAACTAAATTTTCTCTGCTTATCCGTTCAAGGTCATATTCACCGTTAATCTCAGGTACAAATTAATTTGCAAGATGATTTGTTGAGCTCAGTTACGTCCGATTTAAATCGTGCAAAATGATTAATTGCCGAGTTCGGAGTTGGAAATCAGATAACTCTCATTTGAGAGATTTAAGTCATTTGAATTTAATCGAACAAGGTGGATTTAATCAATTTGATTTATCTGGATGAACTTAAATCGGAGTCATTGGAATTTAATCGACCAAGTCGGATTTATTCAGATGAGGTTATTCGTTTAAGTCTTATCGGAGGAGTTTATTCGGAGATTTTAATTGGAGATTGGAATCGGAAATTGTAATCGAGAAAGGTGATTGGAAAAATAATGTGAATTTATTCATTATTATTTTTTATTACAATCTTAAAAAAAAAAAAAAAGAATTACAATTACAAATAAATTATTACAATATTAATTGACTAGAATTAATAAAAGATGGTTTTTTATCTACTCCGATACCCTCAGTTCGGTTTCATCATTGGGTATGCCGGGAGGGCAACGATGAAGTCGTCTCCAACTCCCTACTTATTTTCCTGATCCTGGCACAAGGTCCAGCAGTATCTGTTCTATATTTTAACCGGGGAGGAGAGAAAAAAGCTCCACCATCAACATCAGAAGAACGGAGAAGATCATCATCAAGAACCCTAAGGGGAATAAAAAACGGCAACGTGATTCATCCATCATCAAGTTTAGAAAACGAATCCAGAACCTCACCAAAATCAGAGGTCCTCAGACATCGTCATCGGAGCAAGAAAACAACTGTTCGCGTCACCCCTAATCACTTCCAACCTCTACAAAGAGAGGTGAGCATTTGGGTTGCCATTAACAGAGTTCATGGGTTTTGTTTTCTTCAGGTGAAGAAAAAGGAGGAAGACATGGAACAAACATGCAAGCAAGAAGAAGTGGAAAACTCAAAAGCTCCGCTGGACATCCATGGCAGCGGCGCCGCTGATGAAGAGAGAATGGGGTTTCTCAAAGAGAGAACCAAAAATGTCTTCACGGAATGACCGTTCCCCCCTCCCATTTTATTACTTGTTTTCTTTTCTTTTTATTTTTTCCTGTAATTTAATATTTTTTAATAACTTATAAGTAATTTAGTGATAATTAATTTATTTTTTTAATAATTTATAATTGATTTATTGTTTTTTAATAACTTATAAGTAGTAATAGTAATATTTTTTAATAACTTATAATTAAAAAATCCATTTTTTGATAACTTAAAATTAAATCCATTTCTTTTGTGTTTTAATTAGAAACTCACATTTAAAAAAATTAAAACAGTCCATTTTATTACAATTAAAATGAGGATCCACTTTTCTTTAAAATAAAAACCTTTTCTTTCTTAAATTAATTAAAATATTTTTTTAGAATTAAAACTCTTAGTTTAGAATTGAAACACTTTCTTTTAGTTGGAAATTAAATCTTTTTTTAATAATTACCAATAATTGTTTTTTAAAAAATTAAATTAACCCTTCTTTTCAAAAATTAAAATTAATTGTTCTTTTTAAAATAAAAATTCAAAAATAAAGAATTCCTAACCTGGCCGTTTAATTTTCGTCTGATCGTCATTTAAGTCTTGTTTGTCTCTGTTTACTAATTCGTGATCTTTTTCATATTTCATTTTTTGGTTGTAATTATTCGAGGACATCGTCGCTTTTTATTCCGTCATTATTTTTGCATGTTTCATGGTTGTAACCTATGCGAGTATATCGTCGTCGTGCATGTCCTTTACTGCTTTCGCACTTTCTTGTATTTTCTTATTGTCGTTTAACTATTTTGCATTATTTACCGTTAAGCCCTTCCGAAGGATTGGGTCTAGCTGTTTGACCGTCGTGTCAATAGTCCTCTCCTTTGACCCATTCAAAACCTTAATTGTCTAGGCGTCCCGCCGTGGACCGAAATACCCTTTACCCTATCATTAGGTCAAGGAGTCGTCGCACTCCGTTTTAGGTTTTCCGTTGTGGAATACCTAGTTTATCCTTTTCATTTCAATCCAAATTTCAACGTAGAAATAGGAGTCGCCGCACTCCACGTAAGCACTTCCCTATGAACGTTTATTCCCCATTGAAACCTTTATCACTGTTAAGAAGTTTATAACCTACTTTTCGAGGGGAACTATGATTACTCTGATTTCATCCCCTACCTCGGATACGTAGACACAAGATGCGAGTCTTGGCGAGTAAACTTAGGACTACCCCTTAGGTCTTTCTTTCACCTTCTCACCTTAGTATATACCCTCAAGTAGATAATAAAGCAAAATAGTAAATTTTAAACAAAAGATTCCTGTAGAGTACTACAGAAGTTTAAGGTGTTAATATATTTCCTAAGATTAACCAACCTCTTACCTAGAGCTCTCCCCGCATTGTGTTTACGATGCAAAATTAGGTTTTTCCTTTCTTTGTCCTTTCCTTCGGATAAATTAAAGACTGGTTGTGAATTAAAGATGCGATTCAAATTAATTGATAATTTGATATCTTATTCTCACCGCAACACCATTAAAGTAGCTCAACTGGCTGCTGTGTAAGGACTCAGATGTAGGAGCATTCTTGTTCCGTAAAGTAGCTTAGTTGACTGATGTGTAGGGATATCAGATGTAGGAGCGCGAGTTTAAATTTACGACATCTCAAATTTTTAATAAGATGAACTTCAGTCACTAAACTACTTAAAAAAACTGTAATATTAAAAATTGATTTTTTTTTATTATCAATTAGTAATTTTTTTTTCACAAATACTTATTTGACATGTATAATTGAGATTATAGATAAAACGGATGAAAAGATTAATCCTCTTAAAAAATTACATTTATTGTTTGATATAATATTGCTATGCTATTTTTTAAGGAAGATGAAGAGAATACAAGAATAAAACGATATTGATTCAAACAAATCATGTTTCATCCTAAAAAAAATAATTGAAGTGGGAAATTTTAAACCACTTTTAGACTGACAGGAAAATCAATATAAAGATGTTTCAAAATCTTCCACTGACCCAGAAAAAAGAAAAATAAATCCAAGATTTGTCTGATACATTTTATCTAGAAAAAAAAAATCCTAGGACACATGATTGAATTCCTTTTGCTTAGTAATGAAAGATGTTGTGGCACATTCCAACCACATTCTATTCCATGTTAGAAATCTAAAGCCATTCATGTCCTTTACCCTTTACTAATGAAAATATGTTTGTGGTCCAATAGAACCAAATCTAACTGTTACGAGAACAACACAATGAAGAGAAGATAATGCAATTAAATTTTTGTGTTCTTTGTAATAATATAAACTGTACTTGTAGTTTGGGTTGCAAATTAAAAGTGTAGCTTGTCACTTGAAGTGACAACAATTAATAATAGTAATAAATTATGTCTCTTGGGATATGACATATTTATTAAATTTGATATGAAGGAATGTGTGATGATGGAGTTTGATTGTAACATGAGATTCATGGATAAGGGAGAGACAAGTTGATAATAATATGAGTCATAAAAGAGGGTTTGAATTGAATTGAATTGAATTGAATGGAATCATATCTATCTTCATGTTCATTTGGATTGGGTATGTATGGGAGGATAATCATTCTAACAGTTTTAAGGATATGGTGTTACTCTTGCTCAATCTGTGACATTCAAATTCCTTTCAACCAATAATGACAATTAATAAATCAAAATTGAAAGAAAGAAAAAAGAGTGGTGCTCCTTTTGCATAGGGGATAATCTTGTTTATTTAAAAAATATAAAATGAAAATCGGTAGATAATCATGTATTTTCTTTTGTTGGGAGAATTTTAGAATGACACACTTACGTATTATTTTGATCCACTTTTAGTTGTAAAAATTTAGCTTAAATTGTAAAATCGTTATTTGTAGGGTTAAATATATTTTTGTCTCAGTTTAGATTTTTTGTTGTAATTTTTTTTTTTTACAATTTTACTCTTGTAATATAATTTTGCATCTAAGAATACAAATTAGATTATATGGCAGGGGTAAATGAGGAACTTATACAAATGACATAGGTAAAAAAAGTAAAACTAAAAATTATATTATAAGATTAAAATTGGAAAAATAAAATTATATAAGGGAGAGTCAAAACTCGATCAAACAGTCTTATTATTATTATTATTATTATTATTATTATTATTATTATTATTATTATTATTATTATTATTATTATTATTATTGATAATAATTCTTTTTCTTTCTTTATTTTTTAAAATATTTTTCTAAAAGGCTATAGGTTAGGTTGGTCCCTCCTTAATTGTAGTGGAACTAAATTGACATTTAAATAACATAAGAAGAAAACGAAAGAATAATTAATGGGCCTAAGCCCATAATTGTTACAAAGAGGACGAAGGGGCAAGGATTTTATAATATATCTTACGAGTTTTTTTAGCCATCACATAAAAATATATAATTTTTTTGAGATTTTAGAGATATATTTTTGGACGCATTAAAAGATCAGCTAACGTTAAAATATTTTGGAGATGCATTTCTGAAATATTTTAGAGATGCATTTCTGGAATATTTTGGAGATTAAATCGAGTAAGACTCTTCTCCTTCCTCATTTTTTGTTTTGCTCAAAATCAACTTCAAATTCTCTCAACTTTTTTCTCTTCACCAAGGAAAAACTCAATCAACAAGGCTCAAGAGAACATCAATCAACATCTGTAACATCAGAAACAACATCAGAGACATCAATTTCTTATAAGCTTTTTGAGTTTTTGACAATTTTTTTTTTGTTTTTGTGTAAATGAATAGACATTGATGATTAAGGTTAGAAATGAATAGTAATATCATTTAAGGCGGTTTAGACGTAATATATTATACATTTGTTGGTTGAAAAGGATGACCAAAGCATATTTTCTAGGATTGCATGGGGTACATTGACGTCGTTGATGTAGCTTCTAAGATGCAAAAAATTCCTGAGATGAATCTCCGAAATTTTTTACCATTTTAATTTCACAGATTCCAGAGATACATCTCCGTAATTTTCTCAATATTTTTTTGTATTTTCTTGCTTGTGGTGTTGTTTTCTTGCACTAATTGTCTGCTTTACTTTAACTTACAGGCATAATGGTTGATAGACACGATAGACTGAGGCATAAGAGGGTTACTCAATATGCATCAGTGCAGCGGGAGAAGAGTTAGCAGGTTCTGGAAGCTCCTAGTCCCTCTGAGCATGCAGAGTCATCTACTTCTTGGGCTCATGTTTCTCCTCATTCCACTTCACCATTTTCTTCCAGTTGGAGATGAAATTCACCGTCTGACGCATCACTTATGTCATCCTTCCGCAGGCGCCAAGTTTTTCCTATTCAGGTGCCTAAGCTACCTGATTCACCAGTGTCACCTCCTACTGTAGATGTTATTGATTCCATGCAACCTCATACTGATGATGTTGTTGATCCAATGCCACCTCTGGAGGGTGAGGCTACTACGAATGTTGGGCCGAACGCATTTGGAGGAGTCTCTGTTGATTTGTCATTACTGTATATGTACACATACCATACTGCCAAACATATCTAGGACGAAGAGGTAGCATTAGTTGGATTCATTTTTTAATGTTAATTTTAATTGATAAATTTTGGACATTGATTATTTTTTTAAGAAGCGTGATTCATAGAAGTTTATTAACCACGAGCGGAAGATTGCTGGCTTGCCTCAGCTGAATAAAGATTGGTTTCAGGAAGTTTTGTCCTTATCTAGCCTGAAGGACTTGTGCATGATCAGTTATACTACGGTCAACCACGAGACCCTCAATGCATTCGTGGAGATATGGCACTTCGATACCTCGTCATATCATATCCTGCATTGTGAGATGTCTACCACACTCGACGATGTCTCGTGTTTGCTACATCTTCCGATTTGGAGGAGATTCCTAGATCATGGGAGGATTACCAAATATTAGGCACTCGAAATGATGGTAAACTATCTGGTGGATGATTTAGAGGAGGCAAATGAGGAATTGGATAAGACGAGGAGTACTCATGCTAGATTTGAATACATAAAGAAGATATATGAGGTTGAGATCCTTCGAGCACATCAAGCTGCAAATGATGATGGGCTAGTGACATTCCATAAATCGCATGCTATGACAGCATACCTACTACATTTGGTTGGAACTACAATTTTTATGGACAAAAGTGCCATTTATACAGACGTCGTCTACCTGTGGTACTTTGAGGACTTCGAGCAAATCCATGAGTACAACTGGGGGCCACTTTTTTGGTTTACCTGTACTTGAAGCTAAGAGAGAGTTGTATGTTGAAGAAAAAGCAAGTCACAGGCAGCGTCACATTACTAATGGTAATAATTATTAGTCTTTGAATGTTTCTTTGTCATTTTCATTTTATCTTTGCAAAGCCATTACTTATGATTTGTGTATTTCAAACTTTTTGTTTCATGTTTGGATCCTCCAACACTTCACGCGCATCTCTGGCTGAGTGAGTGTACCGTCTTACATTGAAGATATGCCATGTGCTACTGCTTTTTCCCCGCTCAGAAGGATCCATGCGATCGGGCCTTACAGAGTATATCTTTACTATTTAGTTGTCGAGGACATGCACTTCAACAACTATATTGATTACCATGAGACGTAACCATTTGACGAGGTAGTGTTATACTCTTGATGGTTCACCTGCGGTTTGCATCTCACTATTTTTCATCTGCCTGAGCGCGTCATACAGTAGTTTGGTAATGCTCAAACCATTCCCAGACACCCTGTTGTCTTTGCTCATCCTGCCTTAATACATAGACAGATATATGACATGTTTGATGATCATGAAAGTCATCTTGTACCGGATGGGGCACGAAGCACCATAGTTGAGAGTGATTAGAGCTACGTCGAAGGGTACAACAAATGGTCTTCAGGGTGTCACATTTGTACATGGTGCATGCTACTATAGTAGATCCTCCGAGGCCAGCTCATCAGGAGATGTTATAGGAGAAGCAGGCACAGCTAGAACATGTTGAGGATGTCTTGCCTAGATGTTGTCGCATAGTGGAGATTGCATAGGCAGGAATTAACACCAATATTTTCCCTGATGGGTCTGATGTAAGGCAGATCTTATATGCCATCATGATGGAGGCACGGGGCATTGATGTATCAGAGACAGCGTCGAAGGACCAAGAGGGATTGATGGACGATGAGGTAGAGAAGGCAGAGGAGGAAGATGAGGTAAAAGAGAGTTAGTCAAACATACATAATAGTGCATTAGTATATAATAGTAGTAGTATGGTATGTATTTTATTTTGACATCATGTTACTTTATTGGTCTCGATTATATGGCATTTTTTATATTTATTGGTTTTTTTATTTATATATGACATTTTATGACTATCTGGATTTATATACGTCTTTTTTTAATTTCGATTGTATGGTATGGTTTAAATCTGCATCTAAATACACGTAAACAAAGCATAACATGAGGAGTAGTATTCTGATACGTTACGAAGATACATCTCTATAAAATTTATGGAGATGCATCTCTGATACAATTCACATGTATAATGGCTTCTGAGTGTGATTCATATTGTGTTTTAAATTGTTACAAAGATGCATCTTCAGAATATTTCAACGTTCATTAAAAATTTGGTGCGTTCGGAGATGCATCTCCGATATCTAGGACATCTAAATAATTTCGCGTGATGACTAAGAAACATAAAAGGGTGCATTAAGAAATCCTCTTAAGGGTTTAAGAATAGAAACAAACTTAAATGTTATGTTGTATACAAAGTTTTTTATTATTATTATTATTATTGTTATTATTATTATTATTATTATTATTATTATTATTTTGGTCATATAATTTTGTGAGTGAAATTCACATTTTTAAAGATGAACTAATAGAATATCACAGGTTCGAACTCGTGTCTCTGCTTTTCATATCCCAACATAATTATCAATTGAGTTGATTTATTATTATTATTATTTATAATCATATAATTATATTATTAAAAATTTCATAAAATTTATTTTTGGGAAAATTCAAACTCGATCAAACTCTAGAATAGATTTTTTTTAAATAACCACTATTTTCAAATAATTATGAAAATAACCATCATTTCAAACTAATTACCAAATTAATCATATTTGACTTGGAGAGCAAGAGAATGTGCCATTCAAAATGGCGCATGTATTCTACAAACACAAGGAGGCGCCATTCACAATGGCTCTTGCACATTCATGGCGCCACATGCATTGTCGCATGCATTCATCCCCTCAGAGCATGCGTCACTGCATGTGGCTAATCGTTTATATCCATCTTCTATAGATACAACATTCACTCCCTGTCATTTTCGACACATCTTCTTACTATCTCCTTCCATTTTTCTTCAATCTCCTTCAAATTTTCTTCAAAATGTCTTCATATATGTGTCCTTATATTCACAAGAGAAATGTTGATTTAATTTATTCGGCATTAATGCCTCCGATGAAGGAATCGGCGTCGCCACATCTTAAACAAGCCTATCATACAATGTGCTAGACCAACTTAACATTATATGAATTGGTTTAAATCGGTTACAACGACGTAGTTTGTGTATGAGCCGAGGTATTTAATCAACCCACACCAACGTGTTTCGTCATCATATACCTAACATCAAACACCCGCCCAACAACCAACCTCACACCATTATCAAACCCAACAACAATGTCAACCCACCCAAACCTAACTTCCAACCTCACAACACCAACATACCATATACACCCACCACCAAACACCCAACCCAGCAACCAATTCATGGCATGCACCCAAACACAACACCAAGAGCCTAACCCATACCACCAACAACCACATGCCGACACCACATCTATATATAGCCCCGATAATTCATATGATTCCACCACATCTCACCATAGCCCCCCACCAATGACATCCAAACATCTCTGCTAAACCACCCAACCACTATTTAACTTTCTTACCCCACCAGAATCATTGCTTCGTTTCCAAAACGATTCAATGTACCAATTCGGCCAACCATATCGTCCTCATATAACCCAACCATTACGACTCAACTTCGACAAGATGGGCACCGAATTGAATTACGACAGCACCGTTGGCAGCAACCCTTCGGCTATTAGGGACAAATGATTGAAAATATTTCAAATACATCAAGACCCTCGCACCAATTACTTTTTTCTCAAGCCAATACTCAAAGACCTCAAACACCACAGGAACATCGTGGAAGACCTCAAAGGCATTGTAATGCGTCAAGATGTGGAACTAGAAGACCTTAAACACCACAGGAACATCGTGGATCATTGATTTTCAATTCAATTGTTATAACGTTTAATTTTATGAAATAGTAGTATACATTAGTTTTTTTTTCTTTTGTATTTCTATTTTTTAATTAAATTATTAAAATTTAAAAAATAAAAAATAAAATTGCAGATGGCGCATGCACCTAATGCATGAACGTATGTATCATTACAAATGGCAACACATATAAACATGAGTCATTCCTAATGGCGCCTATATGTTATAGATAATGTATGCGTCAATCCCAATGCTACTCTTCTTTTCTTTTTTTTCTAAAACATAATTACTTTGAAACATTAATTAATTAAGTATTTAATTTTTAAAAAAATAGTTATTTAAAATAAAATTCTTCTAGAATATGTTGATGTGATTGAGCCTTTTTTTACATCTATTTTATTTTTGATAAGTGTTCAAAATCAGCCACTACCATAATTAAACCAAATTATCATTTTATGAAGAAAAAATTATTAAAAAAAAGAACAAAGAAAACATAAAAGTATTTAGTATAATTTGAAACTAGGATTGTGGTCCAACAACTTTAAAAAGTCCTAGTAACATAGTCTCTTTTCCCACCAAAAGAAGCATAAAAATACTTTTTGCAATATTAATTAAAATCTATTAACTCAATATTATCTTTTATGTCCGGTTAGTCTTGTTAATTGGACACATGGTCATTGTTGGCGTTGTCTAGTAGTGAAACAACATTAAACAAAAATTTGAACAATGTTTAGACACTTAGAACATGGTATTGGTCCCATCACAACAAAACAAAAGTTATAGGAAATAAAACAAGTTACATTGAGTTCTATGTAAGCAATTAGTGTTTGGTCTAAAAGAGCTTGAAAAAGGAAAATCCTATTTGAAGGAACTATGGCAGTTGAATGCACTATGGTTGTTGAATGCACTATGCCAACCAGCTCTAACTACCTTATGATTTTTTTGGTCTCAATTATGCTTAACTAAAAGAGCTCCAATGGATTTTAGCTATCTTCAATTATGTTTATTAACTTCCCATAAAAAAATAGGTAGGTTATTCTATTATGAATAGAAACTTCTAATGATGTAAATGAGGGTGATATTTTTGTTGTTACTTTAATCATTTAATCATTTAGCGACAATTTTAAATCGTCACATATTTTTAATAATTATTTTTATGATAGTTTAAAATCATCATTAAAAAGTTGAAACCAAAAAAAAAATTGTATCGATTAAAAGCCGTCGTTAAATAATTAAAAATTTTAAAAAAATAAACTAACATAAAGTGTCGGTTTAAAACCGCCATTAAATAATTAAAAATTAAAAAAAATAAACTAACATAAAGTGTCGGTTTAAAACCGTCATTAAATAATTAAAATTGAAAAAAAATAACAAAAATACTACTAATTTACATGAGAAACCTATTATGATAAATAACATTATTACAATAAATCGCACCAGCAGCGTAAAACAACACCAGCGTAAAAGAGTGAGTAACTTAGAAAAATGTCATTATTTTATACTACTATTAGAGGTAGTATTTTTTTTCTTAATTTTGCAGATGACAAATTAGTTAGGTACAGTTCAATTAATGACCTCAGATCTACGTAATGAAAGGTGCATCTCAATTAATTGCAATTAATAAAGACATTATTTGTATAAATACTTACCTTTAGAAAATGTATGCTACGAGAAAATCAATCAAATAAATAATTTCAAATTTTTTTGCTATAAATAAATCTATTAAGAAATTAGCGGACTAAGCAATAAATATATAACTACAATAATATTATATTGGACGATCAACTACATGCGAAAAAAATTACAATTGTATTTTGCTATTGGCTAGTTAAAAATTCTAAATAACTTTTTTAAGGAATTAATTATTTCTCTTTTCGATGCATAAAATGCATATATATTTTAAAAAATATATTTTTTTAATCTTTTAAATAATATTTAATTTATCATTTTAATCTCTTAACCAATGTTCAGAGACATTTATTAACATTTTTTTTTCTTATTTTATCATTTTAAAATACAAGTTTAATATTTTTTATTTTTTACTAATAAATCTGTACTTGTGAATTACGTCTCACTTTATTAGTTTACTAAATATAATTAATAAAATATTTTAAAAAATAATATTAATTTTATAAAATTAATTTAATTAATTATTAAAAAATTACACAATACAGTGTTAATATATTAAAAAAAAAAGAATTTTTTTTTGTTGTTGCTTTTTTGTGTGTGAAGGAGAGTGGTGTAAGTGGTTATCTTCTTTAAAGAAAGGGATTGGGATGAGAAGAGATTAGAGGGAAACAAATGGGTGAGAGGTTAGACATCACATTAGGACATAATCAAGGGACCCTCTTACTCTTTATAACCCAACCAAAAACTAAGATTATAATCATAGTATTAATGCTTTTGTTTTTAAAAAATTGTATCACTAAATATATTGTTTCATCCATGTTCCTCCATATAAGAGTGTTTTTATCTATCTTTATTCTTTATTTTATATAAAGGAAAGGAAAAAATTATGAGAAAATGAGGTGAAGCATATAAATTAATTTTATATTGGAAATTAATGATATTCGTGTATTCACGCTTATATTTTTATAAAATAAATTAATGATATGGTAGACTATTAATTTTTTATTAAATGATAATATAAAATAATTTTATACTATTAATATAAAATAATTTTATACTATCAATACATATCATTAAATTTAAAAATTATACTCCAATTTATTTTCTCGCACATGTGTTAAGCACCACCCTTTTAATAATTACCAACTAATGGATTCTTTTAATTCTCATAGATCATTTTAAATGAGATAATGCATGTGTGACAAATTAAATATATATATTTTTATATTAGAATTTTGTGTAATTCATTTTTACAAAACTAACTTGTAAGGTGGGGAGTTGGTTTTTATATAAACTATTTTAATATTTTATTTCTAATAAATATGAGACTTAGATCTTTTCAATACGCTTCCTCATACTTGTTATAAATTATAATGCGATGTTTTATCGAAAGCTAGCATGCAGGCGAAGGTATAAAAGTCAACTGTATTTGGTAGAGTCGAATACAACATTTAAGTTGTTGGGTCGAAGCCAAAATATAACTTGTATATTTTGTATAGTTTTGGGTCTAGACTTTTGTTGCCTATTTAAAAAGTATGGTATGATGTAAGAACTTCACTCAATAAGGATTTTGTTTTTCACTAATTCAGTTTATAATCTCTCTCTCTCTCTCTCTCTCTCTCTCTCTCTCTCTCTCTCTCTCTCTCTCTCTCTCTCTCTCTCTCTCTCTCTCTCTCTTCTTCTTCTTCTTCTCTCTTCTTCTTCTTCTTCTTCTTCTTCTTCTTCTTCTTCTTTTCCTCTCATCTCTCTTGAAAACTCTTTTGTTCCAACAAATTAGTATCAAGGAGCCCGAGTTGCGATTCTGATAGAATCTATAATAGCAAACGAAAACACAACATCAATGCAATTTCCAACAAATCTACTGGTTTTCAAAGGTGCAGAACTACGAAAGGTGAGTTGCGCAGATGAAGGTCGTCTTTAGATTTCAAGATTTGTCTAAAATCGTGAATGATGAAATACTGACATTCGAAGCGAATGCAAATGATGTTCAAAAAGCTACGCACAAGGATCAAAGAAAGAAAGATGGAAAAGCTCTCTTCTTGAATCACCAGTGTGTGGATCCTAACGTGTTAGAGAAGATAACTAAAGAAGAAACAGTCAAAGGAGCGTGAGACAAGTTAAAGAACTTGTACAATGAAGATGAAAAACTGAAAAGGGTGAAGTTGTAGACTTTGAGAAAACAATTTGAGATGACTAAAATTAAAGAAGATGAGTTAGTCTCGGAATATCTTTCACGTGTGGTGTTGTTAACAAACCAAATGAAAGTGTGTGGTGAATCAATCAACGATTTGTAGAAGATTGAGAAAGTGTTGAGATCTCTCACCTTGAATTTTTATTATAATGCAATGTCAATTGAATATTCCATTAACATAGATGAGATAAAGTTAGAAGAACTTCAAGCTTCATTAGAGGCTCATGAATGGGGCTAAAGCAGAGAAACTTAAAAAGGGAGAAGGTGGATGAACAGGCACTACAAGAAATATTCATCAAAAAATCTTGGAAAGAGAATGTGAATCATGGAAATAATCTTGCTAATGATGAAAAGTCAAGAAAGAATTCAAAGAATCACTTTGATTCGACCAAGAAAGGCATGAGCAACAAGTATTATAGGAAAAAAGCTAACATGAAGGAGGTGCAGTGTTACAACTGCCAAGAATTTGGCCATTATCCTCGAGACTATCGAAGAAAGAAGGAAGCATGAGCAAAAGATAGAAATGAAGTGCAATACGAACATGCTGAAGATAATGATTCTGATGATGTGCTACTTATGGATTACACTGAGTCAAATGCTGAGCAAACCAATATGTGGCACCTGGATTCAGGATGGAATAACCACATAATTGGTAATAAAAACTGGTTCACCAAAATAGATGAGTCAGTTGATAAAGTGATAAAGTTTGCAAATGATAGACACATCACATCAGGTGGAAAATAAGATATCTCTATTGTTATAAAGGATGGTCAAAAAGCCAGCGACACTAATGTGTTGTATGTACCTTCGATGACAAGTAACTTGATAAACGTAGGTCAATTACTCGGAAAAAGATACAACATCAAGCTAGAATAGAATCAGATGAAGGTGTGTCATGGTTATGGAAGGTTAATTTTAAAGGCACCACTAGTAGACAACAAGACCTTCAATTTAGAGATCAACACAGTTGATCATAAGTACTTGCTTCGACTCTAGAAGAAGACAAGAATTGGCTATGGTATCACATGCATGGACATCTAAACTTCAGAAGTTTAGGTATGCTCAACCAGAAGAAGGTGATGTATGGCTTACTTCAGGTGAAGGAACCAAGTCAATTATATGAGAAATGTTGCAAAGGAAATCTAGCTAGGAAAGCATTCAAATATGATCTACCCATGAGGTTGAAGAAAAGGCTGAAGCTAGTTCACTCTAATGTGTGTGGACCATTGAAAGTAAGGTCGAATAAAGATAACTAATATTTCTTAATTTTAATAGATGGATTCACTATATATATATATATATATATATATATATATATATATATATATATATATATATATATATATATATATATATATATATGTGTGTGTGTGTGTGTGTGTGTGTGTGTGTGTGTGTGTGTGTGTGTGTGTGTGTGTGTGTGTGTGTGTGTGTGTATGTGTGTGCATGTGTGTGTGCGTGTGTGTGTGTGTGTGTGTGTGTGTGTGTGTGTGTGTGTGTGTGTGTGTGTGTGTGTGTGAATTTACCTTATTGGGAGGAATAATGAGGTATTCACACAACTCAAGAAGCTCAAATTACATGTCAAGAAGCAAAGTAGATGCAAGTTAAAGAAATTGAGAACTGATGATGATAGTGAGTACACCTCTCGAGAATTTGCTAGACTTTGCAATGAGGAAGGTATAAAGCATTAGATCATTGCACAATATGCACCTCAGCATAATGGAATAGGTGAGAGGAAGAATCTAAGTATACTAAATATGACTAGGAGTATGTTGAAAGCTAAAGATATGCCAAAGAGTTTTTGGGGTGAAGCAACTTCAATAGCAGTATACATTCTAAAGAGGTGTCCAACCAAGAAGATAGTCGAGAGGATAACTTATAAGGCATCGACAAGCGTGAAGCCAAATATTAGTCATCTTAGAGTGTTTAGATCAATGTGTTTCAGGCATGTGCCTGAACAATTAAGGAAGAAACTAGATGATCAAATTCAGATAGGTTATCATTCTACGGGTGCATACAAATTTATTCACCAAACGATGATAAACTTATAATCATTCAGGATATTCTAGTGGATGAAAGCAAATGGTGGGATTGAAGTCATGGATCAGTTCGACAAGAGCCAGATACATTTACAACCATGTTTGAAGAACACCAATAAATTTAAGTCGCAAACAATGGAAAGAAGAACCGCATGAGAAAAATGTTAGGAGATCGATTAGAGCAAGAACTGAGTCGACATGGCTACCTAGATATGAGAGATATCTAGATCAAGTAATCGATGCAGCTGGTGACTTAATAGAAGAAGCAATGATGATGGATGAAGTAGAACCAATCAATTTGGATCAAGCCATGAATGATTCAAACTGGTTAGCAGCCATGAAAGAAGAACTTAGGGAAATCGAGAAGAATAAGACCTGTAAGCTTGTCGAAGAGTCAATCAAGAAGATAATTTATGTGAAGTGGGTTTACAAGCTGAAATGAAAGTCAAACAGTGAAATTTCCAAAGCGTAACGCCCATTTTAATTATTTGAGTTTTTCCGGTGTTATTTTTACTTATCGACGTGCTCTGTGTGGAAGTGTTGAGAAATAAGGAATGTAATATTAATATCATATAATTGATAATGATGATAATCGATAATTAATATTAATATTGATATTATTATTATTATTATTATTATTATTATTATTATTAATGTTATGAAGTTTATATTAATTTTTGGATTAAAAGAAAATGAGGATTTTATTAATTGGGATGAGGGGCATTGTGGGGAATATTGAAAAGGGGTATTAGGGGCTGTTTGTGAAGGAGGAAATGACACGATCAAAATTGGAGAAGAAAAGAAGAAGAGGAACACGGTAAAGTGAAGAGAAAAAGTGAAGAGGAGATTCAAGGAGGAAGAAAGGGGGAGCTAGGACCATGTATTCTTCAAGAGTTTCTTCATCTGATCAAGTTATCAAGGTAAGGGGGGGGGGGGGAGAATCGGTTAAATTTCGGTAATGCATGAACAATTGGTAGAAGGGGGTTTCCCTAACCCCATAGGCTTTTGATGAATCGAATTGATATATTATTGTGATTTTGATTGCTGCTGAAATGATTCATCCATTGCATGCAGATGTTGGGTTGATTTGGGGTTTCCGGTAGTTTACCGTTTTAAGCCAGAAGTTGATTAGTGAGTAGAGTTGAAGTTTTATCGGATGGAATGGAGAATAGATTTTGGGGTTTAGTCTTAGAATGTTGGTTAGTCGTGCTAGAAGCTGATTTTGGTAAAATCAGGCGAGTTCAGAGCGAATGGCTGATTCTGATCAGTGAGATTTTTCTGAAATCGCAGGCGTTCGCCAGAGTTCGCTGGGCGAATGAGGGGGCGAGCCTTCGCTAGGATTCACCATGCAAACTGGGCAGCGAGTGCTACCAGTAGCCACTGTCTGGCTTCGCCAAGGGTTTCGTTGGGCGAGCTCTAGCGAATATTCACTGCGCGGTTTCGCCAGGCGAATGTGCTAGCGAGCCCGACAGCAGTTGTGTTTTGCTGCTGTTCTATTTTGATTCCTTTGTGGTTTTGGACCCTTGTTGGTCATGTTTGATGATGAGCTTGTTAGTGAGCTGAGGTGAGCGTATGTATGGTGTCGGAACGTGGATTCTGTGCCATTCGTGTGAGTATGATATTGAATTAGTGTATGTTATGGTACATGTATGTGGTGATGTGTGGAATATATGCATATAAATGTAAGTATATGTGATATATGATGAAATGGATCAGTAGGATCATGTGCACCATGAGTGCTTGGGTTGTTGTGCATTGGTGTCTTACATAGCATGTGGACGGGTTGAATCATGTCTCGGATGGAGCGTAAGTGATTCACTCATGCTCCAAATGGGGAGCGTAGTAAGGATAGATCGTGTCTCGGATAGAGCATAAGCGATCTATCCTGATATTGATTTTTATTGGCTTAGGAGGAGCGTAGTAGGGATAGATCGTGTCTCGGATGGAGCGTAAGCGATCTATCCTGAAATTGATTATATGGGCTCAGGAGGAGCGTGGTAGGGATAGGTCGTGTCTCGGATAGAGCGTAAGCGATCTATCCTGAAATTGATTATATGGGCTCATGAGGAGCATGGTAGGGATAAATCATGTCTCAGATGGAGTGTAAGTGATCTATCCTGAGTTTGAGTCGGTACCGCATATCATTGTGTTGAGTTGCATGTGTTGCATTGTTATGTGTATTGTGTTGGCGTGGGACAGTAGGTCCGGATTTGATGTATGTGAAATGATTGTTTACATGTTTCTGCCTTTATTCATGTACATTATTACCGTTATATTTTGATCGTGATTTCTTACCCCTTGCTTTTGTTGTGGTCTGTGCTTCTTCGAAAGTACAGATAATCCAGGTGCGTAACTAGTTGGATTGTGGCGAGTCATGTCGTAGGGATGCTCTGATACGTAACACTGGGGCTTTGGGGAGTTTTATGTTTATTTGATGATTTTGTGTGCCCCTGTGGCGTATCATGTTTGATGAATCTTTTGGATGAATATATCTCGTATATTTTAGGCGTTGGTCGTTCATGGTGTATATGATGTTTATGTATATGACGTGAATATATGTACATGAGTCTATATGACAGACTTCCGCTGTTTAATTATTGAAAATCGTTTAATGAAAATATTTGGAGCAGTTTCTTCTGTGACATCCCGTTGTGTTTGTGATGACTCTGATATTCTTTTATTTTAATTGTAATTATTTTTGCATTTGGGGAGCGGGGTGTTACACCAAGCATAAGGCAAGACTAGTGGCGAGAGGTTACTCTGGAAAAAACCTAGTATTAATTTTGATGAAGTCTACACACCCGTTGCTAGGCTAGAGAAAATCAGAATTATTGTGTCAATAACAACATACAGAGGATGGAAGATACATCAATTGGATGTAAAATCAACATTTTAGAATGAACCTTTGGAAGAAGAATTTTATGCCAGTTAACCACCAGGATTTGAAATCAAAGGCCAGGAGTCGAAGGTATACAAATTGAGGAAGACTCTCTATGGTTTGAAGCAAGCCCCATGATCATGGAATAAGAGAATAGATAGCTTCATGGTCGAATCAGGTTTCACAACGTGTGTCTCTGAACATGGAGTGTATGTTAATGATGCAGACAAGGTCAATTGAATCATCTTATGCTTGTATATAGATGACTTATTGACTACAGGTACAGATGAAGCAGTGATAATAAGAGCTAAGTCAACATTGACGCAAGAGTTTGAAATGTCCGACCTAGGGAACTTGTCATATTTCTTGGGAACGAAGTTCAAAGACAGTGGTGAATGAGTGTTTATGCACCATAAGAAGTATGTCAAGATATCTTGAAAAGGTTTAAGATGAGAAATTGTAATGCAATTGTTACACCATTAAAAAATAGAGCAAAGTTGAGGAAGGAGACAAATGATGAGTTTGTGAACTCAACACTATGCAAACAAATCACTGGATCCTTGAGGTATTATTGCAATACTAGGCCAAATATATGTCAAAGTGTCGAACTGTTGAGCAAATTCATAGAGAAACCCCAAGAATGTCATCTTATTGCAATCAAGAGAGTGTTTAGATACATCAAAGGCAAAATTGATCATGGTGTATCGATGCCAAGATAGAAAAAGACCAGCACAAATGCAGAGCTATATGACTACACTAATTCAGATTTAAGTGGTGATCAATACGAGAATAATAGTATTGCAGGCTACATATTCATGATTGGAGGTACTACAATCTCATGGAGCTCAAGGAAGCAAAGTATTGTGGCATTGTCATCATGTGAAGCTGAGTATGTGGCCGCATCATATGCAGCATGTCAAGCAAAATGGATAGAGATGTTACTCGAAAATCTCAAGATAATGGAACCTAGGAAAATGAAGTTTGTCGATAAAAAGTCTGCTATCGACCTGGCGAATCATCCAGTGAGTCATGGTCGAAGTAAACACATAGAAAGAAGGTATCATTTTCTAAAGGATCAAGTTAACAAAAGAAAACTTGAACTTGAGCACTGCAAGACAGAATGATAACTAGCTGACATATTCACCAAACCTCTAAAAAAAGTTAGGTTCGACGAGTGAAGAGAGGCGTTGGGATGAGAAGTCTCGAGGAAAATGAATTAGGGGGTGTGTTAGAAGTTATAATTCGATGTTCTATCAAAATCTAGCATTCGACTATGTCAAAGTAGCTAGTCTAAGGTGTAGGAGTCAGCTGCATTTGACAGAGTCAAATACAACATTTAAGTTGTTGTGTCAAAGCCAAAATATAACTTATATATTTTGGGTTTAGGTTGATTTGTGTAGTTTTGGACATAGGTTTTTGTTTCCTATATAGAGGCATGACATGATGTAAATAACAACTCCACTCAATAAGGATTCCGTTTTTCAATAATTCAATTTATCGTTTTTCTCTTTTTCCTCTTTTATTCTTCTTCTTCTCTCATTTATCCTAAAAACTATTTTGTTCCAACAACACCGAATGTAACACCCCAATTTTTAGTAATTATTTTATTAATTAAATTAATTGATTAATTATGTGATTTTAGGCCTAATTGAATTAACTAATTTATGTGATTTATTTGATATAATTGAATTAGTTGATTTATTGAATTTATATAAATTATTTGATTTATTTGAGTTGTTTGGATTAATTGAATTATTGGACATATTCGAAATAATTGATTTAATTTTATTATTTAACTTATATGATATATTCTAATTTGTAGAATAATATAGAATTGTTAGATTAATTGATTGGGTCTATTTGGGGGTGTGGATAGACATGAGTTATTAAGCCCATTGGAATTACTAGGTTAATTAAAATTGTGAGAATTATATAAAATAAGAGAATGAGATAAAAGAGAATAGAAAGAAAGAAAAGATAGAAAGGAGAAGAGAGGCAAAAAGAGGAGTGGAGAAGAAGAGGAGGAAACTCAAGAGAAAGAGCAAAAGTTCAACAAATTCAAGGTAAGGGTGTGTTTTTGTATGATTATTGGGTTATATGATAGTGTATAAATGAGTAGTAGAAAGTGTTTAGGATAAATCCTCAAAATTTTATGAGATTGGAAATTATTAGGTTTTAGAGATAATTTTTGAGTTGTGTTATTCTAATGGTGTTTGAAATTGATATTTGGTATAGTATAGAGACTCACTCAATATTTGGAGTAACCGATTGAAACTAAAATATATATATTTTACTGAACTGTAGCATGATTCTTTAAACATTGAAATGAAGCATATGGTAGTTACTAATCTGTTTCAACTGTAGCTTATTAAATTATAGTATTGGCAACGAAAATTATGACTTACTTTTACTTCATTATCCTGGAGCATAAGAATATGAAAACTAAATTGGGAGCTCTTACTTCATTTCCTTTACTGTAGTGAAATAAAGTAATGGTAATGAAAATTGTGAAATATTTATTTTAGTCTTACAATGCATATGTATATTGTAGTGGAAGAAACTAGTGTAATTAATGTGGCACATTCTTTACCACTTCATCAACTGTAATGACACAACCAATTAGAAATGAGAAGTAATACTCCTAGTACATTTTCCTGTAGTGATGAGTATTGGTCTTTCCTTAGAAACTGTAGCGCAAATTTATACTAAAACAATATGTCTTCTCTGTTAATTCTACAATGCTAGAGTGTAAATATTAATAGGCAGTGAAGATAATATACATATTATTAACATGTAATAAACTAATATATATACAAATGGCATATAAATTAAATTTAGTAATTAATAAATTGTGTATTTAATTAATGGAATTTTATTTAAAAATTGACTATTTATTTAAATATTGATCATTTCCTTAGATATTGATAATTTATTTAGATATTGATTATTTATTACATTTTGAAATATGTATTAAAATATAGAATTATTTATTGAATACTGAATTGTTTATTGAATACTGAATATTTGTGTAAAACATTGAATTATTTATTGAATATTGACTATTTATTGAGTGTCGAATTTTAATTATTAATGATGATTAATTATTTTATATTTAATTACTGGTTTGTGTTTTGTGAATTGAGGTTGAATTATGTTGATAATTGTGCATGACTTGCTAAGTGTAGTGATGGTGCTAGGAGTAATGAATATTATGATTTGAAAATGTGATTGTGTGTGCAATGTGTGGTAATTCAAGAGTGATGAATTATTGAAGATATGCATGAATGTTAAGATTAAAGAATGATCTTAATTGCATATAATTGTTGAATTCGCACATGCATCATTTGTGTCAAGAGGCAATGCTTGTTAGTTCCGTGGGAGCTAGTGACTTGTCCCAAACCTAGAGCGGGGTTTGAAAGCTTAGGGAATGGGCTTTTTGTGTGTTATTGGTCTAGGGAACGGACCCGGTTTAAGTGTAAAAACCGAAAAATAATAACGAGTGTTGGTACCACATGGCATGAGTTGCATTGAGTCTTGCATTGAGTTTTGCATTGAGTCTCATTATGTATATTTATGTGCTATGAGATTACGTGTGATATGTGGAACTGATAAATTGGTGAATTATGGAGTTGTGTGTATATACTTATGAATAGTATGGTTACTTGAATAATATTGTGTTGATAAAACTTTTGAAGTGTGAGAATAATAGTGATTATGTTTGTATGCCTTAAATTATATATTATCTTATAATTTCAATAATTATGTGAATTCTCACCCTTCTGTTGGAATGATGTTTTATACGACATTGCTCAGGTACTGAGGAGTAGAGTTGCTTCTAGCACGAGGTAGCCGTTGGAGTAGCTTGAGTTGTGTCTTTATTTATTTTGGGTCGAGTCATGCTCTGATTATGTAACACCGGGGAATATTTTGATTTCATATTTGGAGAGATATTTTATGTACTCTACCTTATTCTGTTGTTGTTATTTTGAATTATATGAAGAATTGGCTTTTAAGCCTAAGTATTAAAAAAATGAGATGAGCATGAGACTTTTATTATGTCTATCATGATTAAAGCAAATCTGCTGCTACATGTTAATGTGAAGGTGTATGAAAAGCAGAAAGTTATTTTTATATTATTGAGCATGACAGGTGTTGTGTGATGTTTTGAAAATTTATGTGACACCCTTTTGTGAAATGCATGATAATTACTCTGATCTATTTATATTTATTCTGCGGGGTTAGAAGGGTGTTACACCGAACACTCTTTTTAGATTTGGTGCGTGAATTTAATCGGTAAACGGTCCAGAGTCCGATCGATAAGTCCTAATATCATATTAGAGTTTGATATAATTCATCCTCACAAAATCCGCTTGTAAGATAAATGGAGTCACTCTATATACTCTTTCAATATTTTATCTCCAATTAATATGAGATTTGATATCTTCCTAATACTCTATATTGGAGTAAATGAAGCAAATTAATCTTTCATATTTACAAAATAACAAATGAACTCCAATATAAATTTTAATATATTCTTTATAAATACAAACATTAATTACAAACTAACAATATTATTAATTAATTGAATCAACTAGCAGTCCAAAATCTCAATAGTTTTAAAATGATTGAAAATAGTGTGCGAGTGATATAGACTAAAAAAATAGACTAAATAAAGTGTATATAAAAAATGTATTTTATATACCTAATAAATCAAAACTTTAGGTATATGTACTTATCAATAAATAAAAGAAATCAACTAAACTTATATCACTATAGTTAATTTCTATTATTTGGAGAAAATTAAGAAAAATAACTAACAACTTGAGGTTGGTGTGTCATTGTCTTTGTTGAATGCGAATGATGCCAATTAATTCAAAGCTCTACCATATCTCACAATATAAAACACAAAGTGCATGCATGCACATGTTTTAAACAAATCATAGAGAAAAAAAAGAATAAAATAAAAGGAAATTCTTGTTGACCCTCTTTTAAACAATTATCTTTTTAATATTTGTCTTCAATTTATTATTTAAAATAAAATAAAAAAGTACTATTAAGATGTACGACACCATGATACTTCATCTATTGATAAGTATATGATAAGATGACAAACTATGATTATTAATTTCGAATTGCCGTGTAGTGTAAGAACTAGATCTTCATTATTATTAGAATACTATAATATAATATATACATATATTCAATCTATATAACTTAACACGAGTATTTGATAATAAGGCTCAATGATCAACACTTTCATTATTTGAAAATTTGAAAGCCCTTCCATTGGTGGAAAAATTAAGATAAATTTATGATGAGGCCAAATACTAAAAAAAATATGTTTATAATATTAAAAATACAATACAATAATTTTCTTTATTTTTAATCAATTAGACTATAAGTGATATATATTATAGAATTAAATATGTGTTTATAAATTGATATAATAAAACAATTGAAATAACTTATGCTCTGGCCTGGGCTCCGGTCTGCCCACACGAGCCCAGTCCAATAGTGTTTCGCCAAATCCAATCCACCTTGGACCACAACGTCGGGCACAGGTCCCCGACGAGCAGGATAAGTCTCCTCGTGGGAAGGTCTTACCCCAACCCCGTCGGACAGGAGGATGCCTGTCAGCCAAATACTGCCCGGTCGGACAGAACCTTCTCCCTCCACGGGCAGGACATGCTCCCTTGCCGGGCAGAACAACGTGTCCTTTACACATTCTCCACGTGCTCCCCTTCGCGGGGACACGTCACTAACCAACTGCCCACCTCCGAAAGAGCAGGTTAAACCCACCTTCCGGAGATCAAGGGACAGTTGGACTAGGGCGAAGACCACGTCCTGGTCTTCACTACGCCACGTAAGCCCTAGCAGTCACCTGGGTTGAGTCTGACAATCCAACCCAACGCAAGTGACCGTTGGCCCAGCGTTGGGGTCCCTCTATAAATACCCTCTTCCACAAGAGGGTCAGATAACACACTTCTTACCTCTTTTTTGTACTTTGCCCTCACTCTGTCCAATTCCTTGCTTTGACATCGAAGTGTCTTGCAGGTACACTCCCCTTCTTCTCCTCATCACCGGTGAACAGGTAGCAGTTCAACAGAGTGTGACCAGCCCATGATCCCCTTCTGATCAGGTCAGATCAATTTATATTAACATAAAATATATAAACTACTTAATGTCAAATATGCTCAAATTTATTAATAATTGACGTCATATTAAATAAATGGTTTAATAAATATGCATTGATAATGTAAAATAACTGCTTCCTGTCATTTAGTAAAAAACCAGCAATTTATATTTGTTGTTAATTTTAAAAAAAAATTTAAATATGATGTAACAAAATGTATGATCATGATCACGACAGTCTGAGCATTTCATTCTTTATTAAATATAGCTCCAATCCAATTCAATCTAAACTTTCACAGTTAATTTGAATTTGATCATGTAGATATCTTTGTTTAAGTTACACATGTATAAGTTGATGATGGATAAGAATTGCAATTGTCCCACGCATACACTTTATTTAGGCCCTCTCATTTTGTTGGATAAAATGTAAGACCCTACCAAATCATATGACAAGTGGTGCTGACTTGGGGAGAAGCTAAGGCTTAGCTACAATATGTGTATGTGGCAAACTCATCCTTTTACAAGAAAAGCATCTCCTTAGATATGTTTCAATTTGAGAAAACAAAGAATCTAGTTTCTACAAAATTTTATAGTTGCTTTCAACTTTTATAAAAAATATTGTTTTTACAATATTTTCAGTCATCAACTGTAAATCAAAATTAATATACATTTCTAATATTATAAATATCATCTTAAAATAAAGTGAGCATTTAAAAACTTGAATGATGCACATGATTGACTTAATAATATGCATGGACTTAAATAATTGACCCAAAATATTTTGGATAAGAATAAAAATTAAAATAATTATAAATACAAATTTGAAATTTTATAGGATCAGTAAAATATTTAACCAATTTTTATATTAAGTTTTCAGTTTTGCTAGAATATTTTTTTATTTTTTGATATAAAATTAAAATTGATTTTATAGATTCTTGTTATTTTATTATATTCGAAATTGATTTATATTAGAGTTGATTTTTTAATACGTAGAATATATAACTTCAATTTCTTCAATATTAGTGATATAAGGACTAATATTAAATATTTTATATATTACATGAATTATTTTTCAAGACTCTTATGCAAAGATAAATAAATCACATACTCCACTAAGTTGGATTTACACCCAACCAAGTTAATCGATCAAAACACGTCAAACAATTTAACTTCATGTCAACTAATAAATTTATATAAATATTTACTATTATTTTTTAGTTGAAATTGGTTTATATTTATATTATGGAGTACTTCTTCCGTTTTAAAATGATTGTCGTTTTAAATTTTTATTTATTTAAAATGATAGTCGTTCTCACTTTTCAATCTAGTAATAATAATTATTTTTCTAATTGTATCATATAATTATTATTCTGTATACTATTTCTAATACATTATAAGACTAATTTAGTAAAAGTGCAATATCTTATGACAATATCATTACATTTCTTAATCTGTGTGCAAAATTTTTAAACGACAATCATTTTAAAACAAAGGAGTATTGCAAGTGATCGAATTTTCCCTCCAAATTTTCACGATTGGTTGAATGAAAATTTTAACCCTTGAGTCAACAAGTTGGATTTAGTAAAAACTCTACCGTACACACATCTATGTCCCTTTGAAGTTTGAAAACAACTGCAAATTCACGACTTGCAAGTATCTCAGCTGTTTTCAATTTTTTCAAACTAATTATCACAAAGAATATATAATACACCTTTCATAATTTTCAACACACAATAACATATTTTCTTACCAAAATATCTATATTTCAAAAAGGCCATGTCCTAGAATTCTAGTTTTGTAGACATTGTTGCCAACCCAATTTGGTGTCACCAATTAATGTACAACATGACTAGCATGTGATCATTTTCTAAACAATTAGGTTACCGGCAATAGACATGGTATACAGATTTCTTGATTAATTAATTAATTAAGCTAACAATATAGTTTGTATTGAAATATAAATTAGCTGGATTTGTATTATGGTTATAGTAGCAATTAATAAAAAGTTAAGTCTACTCATGTTTAGAAGCTATGTGAATCACAGCTAATAAACAACTACTAGATGGTGATTGAGTTGTAGGGTATCCCTATAGTTGGTGAACCTTCATTTCAATTAGTTTGAGATAAAAGTTAAAAGTTTGGAGAAATTTTTTGAAGTGAAAATAGTGTGTATAGGTCCACCATGAAAAGATGCAACAACAAAAGAATAAAGGTGAAGTAGTGGAAGACAATAGCATCTAATGAAATGGCTTCTTTTGTCAAGTGGCTTTGACTTTTGATACATATGTATGGTTCCATGTGAAACTTTTTTTATATCATGTGAAGTTTGATGGATATTTAATGTTTGAGATATGTGTAGGAATTTTGAGATGCATGACTATTAAAATAGAGGAAATTTTTTGTCAAATATTTTAGAAACTAAAAAAATTCACTAAGTAATTAAAGATTAGAAGCATGGAAGTTGATTTAATGCAGCAAGCATCAGTTACTTGCATCATAAGCTACAACTATAAGTGAATTCTATTATAACTCTTGTAACTATTTTTCAAAATCAATTATGGTAGTTAACTAAAATCATATACATGTCATTCAATTTTAGTTATTATGCACGGGATATTAGTATAAAAGCTTGAACACATTTTATAATTAGTTAGTTGATGTAATAATAGCTTGTCATTTTCCCATTTTCTTTTGATTTTTCACTTTCTTAATAAAAATAAATACAATAAACATTTTTTTCTTCGTCATATTTTTGTCTAGTGGAGTTTTTCTTATAATATTCTTTATATTTCATTTAAGTATGTAAATGAGTTGAGTAGAGTTGAACCTGTATTAACTCGACTCAATTTGTTAAGATATGATTCAGTTCAAATATCGATTCGAATTCGACATGAATTTTTCTTTAAGCTCAAACCCGACTTATTATAAGTTCACGAACAACTCAGTTTAATTCTTTAGGTTCATCTCGTTTGTTTCACGGACTTAAATTATTTTCTTTAAAAACAGTATTTATATGATATTGGTTTTATTTATATAATTATTTTTAAAAATATTTTGCTCACTTGAGAATATAAAAGATCAAATAAAACTATTATGTTATAAGAAAATATAAGGCTAAGATTTGAGTTAAATCTTTAAACATACTCTAAGAGACAATATAAACATTTTCATACATAATCAAGTTGATTCATGAACCTAACGAGTTGAACTGTGTATAATTTAAGTTTAGCTCGTTTAGTTAGCGAACTTAGTTTTTTACTCATATTCAATTCATTTGATTCATGAACCAAGTTTAACTATTTAATTTCATATCCAAATTTAAAACTATATTCGAGCTAATTTGATTCATTGCCGGCCCTACTTTTATTATAAATTTGTCCACTTAACCTGTTTTTGGCACGACGTTGAAATTACTAAACGTACATCTAAGCAACCATGAAACTCCATCAATGGAGAGGAAATAGAAGGAGAATGAAGAAGAAAGAATGAATAATAGTTTACATTGATTGAAGAAGATGTTAGTTACAACATGCTTATATAGTTACATTAGGTAGTTATGTCATATCATCATGATAACTAACTCAGTCTAACTAACAAATCAAGTAAGAAAGGGTGCATCTTATAAACATGGACATGAAACTTCATGCAACGTGAGAATCGTTTTCTTCTTCTTCTTCTATATGGTATACTACCCCCCATAAGCTTGAGGTTGGTAAATGTATACCAAGCCAAGCTTGGACAAGCAATCAAAGAATGGACGAGGACCAAGAGCTTTCGTGAATAGATCAACTGTTTGAGCTTGAGAAGGAACCGAGAGCAACCACATAACACCAACCTGTAACTTTTCATGCACCAAGTGACAATCAATGTCCAAATGCTTAATCATTTCATGGAAAATAGGATTATCAGATATGTGGAAAATACTTTGATTATCTCAATACAAGACTTGAAGTCGTGAAGGATGTTGTTTGAGTTCGTGCAACAAAAATAGATCCATTGAAGCTCACGAATGGCTAATGCTAAGGAACGATATTCAACTTCAGTTGAAGAACAACTAACAATCACTTGTTTCTTTGATTTCCACGACACCAAGGACTGACCAATGAAAAATTAATATCCAGAGATGGATCTTTCCGTGTCAATACAACCTCCCCAATCAGCATCACTAAAACCAAGTATTTGTAATTTAGATGATTGAGACAATAAAATACCTCAAGTAAAAGAGCGTTTGGGGTATCACAAGACATGAAGAGCAGCTCAATAATGTAATTCAGTGGGAGAAATCATGAGTTGGTTTAGCTGTTGCGTGGAAAATTCAATATCTGGTCGGGTTGTGGTAAGGTATAGCAATCTTCCAACAAGCCTATGATATGCAGTGATATCGGAGAATGCTGAGCCATCATCCTGATAGAGACGAACAAAGGCATCTAAGAGAGTAAAGGTTGGTTTACAACTAGTAAGACCAACATCTTGAAGTAATTCAAGGAAATATTTGCGTTGACATAGAATTATACCCTTAGATGATCGAGCTACCTCAAGGCCTAGAAAGAACTTAAGTTGGCCCAAATCCTTGATATGAAAAAATCTATGTAATGCTCTTTTCAAATCTTCAAACACAGATAAGGAAGTTATAGCTAGAATGATGTCATCCACATAGACTAGAAGAGTTGTGAATGAAAATCAAATTTGGTGAAAAGTATATGATCAGCATGTGCATGTGTGAAGCCTTGAGCTTTAAGAAATGTAGTCAGCTTCTCAAACCATTGTCGATTATCTTGTTTCAAGCCATATAGAGATTTGACAAGTTTGCACACTTGACCTGGTTTAGTAATTATGACTCCTTGTGGTATCTCCATGTAGATTGCTTCATGCAAGTCTCCATGGAGAAAGACTTTGTTTACATCTAATTAATATAAATTCCATCCATGTATAGCATCCAGCGCAAGTAAAACACAAACAATAGAGAGCTTAACACTTGGAGAAAAAGTTTCAAAGTAATCCAAACCTTCTGTTTGGTTGAAACCTTGATCCATAAGACATGTTTTAAATCGTTCTATGGATCCATAAGTGTGTATTTTTATTTTGTAAACCCATTTGCTTCCTATGGGAGAAACATCGGAAGGAAAATTAATAAAATCCCATGTGTGATTAGTGTTGAGAGCATCTATCTCATTCTGCATGGCTTTGATCCAGTGAAGATACTTGTAAGATGCTTGATAGTTGGTTGGTTCAACTTCAAAAGAAAGAGACATAATGTAGGCTTGATGAGTGAGAGAAAGTTTAGAATATGAAAGACATTTTTATATAAGGTATTTACATGATGAATAAGAAGAGGAATTATATATTTAATCTTTTAGATGAATAGGTAGTTGAGTGGTTCTTATAGATTTTATGATTTGCTCAAGTTGAGAAATTGGTGTAGAAGTATGTTAGTCATCACCTTGGGTGATGGATGCAATATGTTGGTCATTTGAATTGATTATGTCATCAGAACTGGATATGTTGGATTGTGAGGTATCAGTGGATTGTGTAGGTTCATTTTCAATTATGTGAGGAACATGGGTTGATTCAATAGTAGAGTTGTAGACATATTTATAGGTTGGTTCAAGTTCAATGTCACCAATTGTTGAGTGGTGATGATCAAGGTATATATTTGTGGGGACATGTGGGTCAGATTTATCAAGATAAGGAAACTCCGTGTTAAAAAATTTCACATTTCTAGAAATAATGATCTCATTATTAAGTGTATCTAAAAGTATGAAACCTTTCATACCTGCCTTGTATCCTAAGAAAGCACATTTTCTTGCTCTTGAGTCAAATTTGTGTCTGTTGTTTGGAAAGGTAAAAGTATAGCTCAAACAACCAAACACCCTTAAGGAACTTAGGTCGGGTTCAACACCATACATGACTCATAAGATTTCTTATTCTTCAAAACTTTAGTAGGAATCCGATTCATAAGGAACACTACATGAAGCACAACATATGACCAGAATTTCTTAGGCATACCTGATTGAAACATGAGTGCCTTACTGATGTCTAAGATATATTGATGCCTCCTTTCTACTCTACCATTCCGGTTAGGAGTATATACAAAACTTCTTCGATGTATGATACCTTTTGAAGCATAATATGTAGGCATGATCAACTCAGTTCCATAATCACTTCAAATGGTTACCCTTTTGCAAATTATGTTTCAAACATGGCCCTAAAGTCTTGTATCTTCTGACCTACTTCAGCTTTAGATTTCAACACGACAACCCAAACATGTCAACTATGGTCATATAAAATAGTTAAAAAGTACATGAATCCATGCATAGAAACAATATTGAATGGCCCTCATATATCAATATGAATTAAATCAAATAGGTTACATGCATTATTATTACTAATTGGAAAAGGTAAACATTTATGTCTAGCTCGTTGACACACATCACAAGCCTTATGTATACTGCTAGGTATGTAGCTTTACATTTTACTCATACATTTCATTCTATCATAAGATACATGACCCAATCTTAGATGTCATAAAATGGGTGGAGCTACATCATCAACTTTCTTATTAGAAAAGATACTAGAAACAAAACCTATATTACTATCTCTTTTAGACGCTTCCAAGTAATATTGTCCATCAAGCTTTCTAGTTGAACCAATCTTCATCAAGTCCTTCTTTGCATGTATATGACACTTATTAGTTTCAAAAACCAGGTTGCAGTCTTGATATCTACATAGTTTTGAAATTGATATCAAGTTAACTTTAAATTGTAGAAAATATAGAATATAATAATAAACTCATTGGATAATTTCACATCTCCACATATAGATATTGCTATAGAATTACCATTAGGAAGATTAACAAATATAGGATTAATCTTATCATGCTTAATGAACCAATCTAAAGAATGTCATATATGGTGTGTAACTCCTGTATCTAAAATCCAACTTACACTACTATTTGCATTAAAGCTAGCAATGTAAGATTTACCTCCCTTGGTAAGATTGATAGATCATGTGTTCTTATCAAGAAGCACCATTAAGTTCTAGTATTTCTCTTTTGTCAGTGACATGCTTCCATTGTCACTTGTTGATGCTACTGCAGGCTTGCTATCTGAATCATAAACCTCCACTTGGTTTGCATATGAGCTTCCTCGACCAAGACTTGGTGGATATCCATGCTTCTTGTAGCAATTATCAATTATATGAGCAATTTTACCACAGTAGGTACCAACTTTCATATTTCCTCTTTCTCTTCCAACAGTAGAACTATCATTCCCTCTACCTTTTCCAAACTGTTTTGCTCAACCTACTGCATTAACCATGCCAGATCCATCTTCAGCAACATTACCACTTGAAAATATGGTGCCACATATGCATAACCATGGAAAATACTTTATTAATCTGAGGTAGAAGATCTATGAGTAACATCTGTGAAACTAATCCTTGAAATTCTTCATTCAGGCCAATCAAGAACTAAATAATTCTATCTTCAACTCTAAAACTTTTGATGTTTCTCATTGTTGAGTAGGAACAAGCTACACAACATGTGCAACTTGGCATTGGTCTATACTGATCCAATTCCTCCCACAAACTCCTCAATTCAATGAAATAATCTGAAACCTTCTTGTTACCTTGTTTTAGATATTTCCCGGTGTAATTGAGCAACATGAATCATATCACCTCCATTGAATCAATCTTTAAGATCATTCTGCATGTCCACAACATTATCAATAAACACCATATTTTGAGCAATTAATGGTGTTATTGAATTTATGATCCATGTATGCACCAAATTATTGCATCTTTTCCAAACTACATAGTTCAGATCACTCTTATAAGGAATCTCAATTGTTCCATCTATAAATCGGAACTTGTTCTTCATGGCTAAAGCACGCCTCATCTTCATCGACCATGCATGATAATTGTCACTGGACAACACCAAAGTGACACAAACCGTTGATGAATTTTCTGATGGATGTACATAGTAAGGATCCAACTGATCCTTAACTTAATTATTGTTGTTTCTCGTCATAGTAGCGTAAAGCGAAAAAGAAATGAATCAATGCAAGAAGAAACAAAAGAAGCGATGCTACAAGAAGAAGCAACTACAATCACAATGAATGTAAGATCAAGCAACGAATCGAAGCACGACGAAAACAAAGTTGGACGAACCTGCTCTAGTACCATCTAAGCAACCATGAAACTCCGCTAATGGAGAAAAAGATAGAAGGAGAAGGAAGAAGAAAAGGTTAGCTACAACATGCTTATATAGTTACATTAGTGGTTATGCCACATCATCATCCTAACTAACACAATTTAACTAACAAATCAAGTAAGAAATGGTGCATGATATAAACATGGACATACAACTTCATGTAACGTGAGAATCGTTTTCTTCTTCTTCTATATGGTCTATTAGTACAAATGTGGTGACAATTTGATAGTCGATCTATGACATCAATGTGAAAACTACTTGAAGTAATCCCTCCGTCTTAAAATAAGTGTCATAATTGACACTTTCTCACAAATTAAAAATATATAATAAATGAAAAAAATTTTTTTATCAAATTATCCTAACCAACTATTGATATATTTGAATTAGTATTAATGTAAAGTATTAAAATAATAAATTAAGTGTATTAATTAGAAAGTGCAATCGTAATATAAAAATTAAATTCCATTGATAATTTAAAGTGATAGTTATTTTGGGAGGGAGTAGTTTTTTGAAAACCAAAAAAATCATAATATGATATATATAATCTACAAATTTTGTGCTATATAAATATTACTCATTGCATTGTAAAGACACACTTAAAAGAATACAATAGAAAAATCATTTTATTCTATCTTTCTCTTTTAACTCTATTATTCTATATTTTACAATATCATACTACAATTATGTTTAACTTGAAAAGATTAAAATGGAATTTGTAGAAAAATGGAAGGTAGAGGCATATGCATGGTTTTAATATTATGAGAATATAATTATTTGATACTTGTAAGTTATTGATGATATGAAAATGAAGGGAAGTGAAGTTGCCACATGGCAGGTTGGTGTTAACAATCATGCATGAAGTGGTGAGTGAGTGAGTGGGGAAGAAAAGAAAGTGCAAAATCTCATTTCTTTGCTTTCTATATGGATTTAGAAGTTGTTACGATTATAGTAGTAGTAGTTCATAAAAGCACTTATAAGTTGTTGTTTCTTTTCTCTCTTTCCCTTTCTCCTTAAGCCAAGTAAACACTTTTTTTAATTTGTGAAAGAGAAAGGTTGCTTCTTATACTCTTTCTGATGCCACTAATGTTAGTACATTTGTTGGAAACAATCATCACTAATTGACGAATCAAAATGTTTGGAATTGATTTCTTATAGTTTCAAATTAATAATCAAAATGTTATTGTTGTTAAGCATGGAGTTTTTGTCGTTACTCTTTTCGCTTTTAAAATATCACCAAAAACGCGTTTTCAATAATCAAACCAAAGTATCAAACATAACTTTACCAAACTTGAGTATCCAGCCGCAGTTAATTTGTTTTTTTAAGTTGAGAAAAGCTGTTAAAAAATTAATAAAATCTTAGTACGTAGTAGTAAAAAATAAAAAATTATAAATATCAATTTGTGTCATTAATTTTCTATCACATAGATTATGTCATTAATTTTTAAATAAAAAATTAATAATATTCTATCACACAGATTATGTCATTAATTTTTAAATTAAAAAATTAATAATATTTGTACCAAAACTACAAATAAATAAATATCAATTTGTGGTAAATTCAATCATTTTTTTAATAAATTAGATATGAATTTAATTAGAATAGATTGACAATGTCAATTAATCATAAATGTTAAATGTTAAAAGAAATTTAATTTTTATTTAAACCATAAAAAAGTAATATAAATATATGATGATGATGAATTGAGCGTGAAAATTTTTTTATACTGAAAATGCATATTAATTAATCTCTATTGTAATTTTAAATACAAAATTGTTTATTAAACAAAAAGGAATTGAACTCGATCTACAAACTAAATAGGATGTATAAATAAAATAAATTAGAGTAAAAAGGAGTTGAAAAAAAAGGTGGATTAAATTCTAAAATATTTAAAAAGTAACACTTAATACAATTTTAATATTAAAAGATAACCAAAATAATATATATTTCAACAAGAAAATATAAGGTAGCTCAACTTGTTTGAGTTAAAGATTAAAGAAATATGTTAATATAATACAAACAATTATTTTTAATTATTAATACTTTATCATTTAAAAAGGAAATTTTAAAATTATCTTAAAATCAAACTAATTTAATCCCAAATTAAATTTTGAAATACAATACAAATACTAAATACATACAATATTTAATAATTGTATTTGATACTTACATTATCAAAAGGTAACAAAAATAGAAAATCAATGGTATCATTTTAAAAGTGGAAATATAAAGTATCATCTTAAAATAAAACAAATTTAATATGTGTTTTAATATTAAAACTATATCAATTAAATTTAAAAAAGAAAAAAAAAAGAAAAGGGAATTTTAATGGATGGAGAAAGGACAAAGTGTGGGTCCTACTAAATTTTCCTCTATCTAATCTAACACCATCCACTCCTCACTTTTTTGAATGTTTATAAATGCAACTACAAACCACCTTCATTTTGCAACAACAAACTTTTTACCTTCACACTACAATTTTCTTTAATTCCCAAAGAGGAACACACACAAAAATAACTACTTTCTCTCTCTATACATTGAAGCTTTGAGTAAAGTGTTGAAAAAAACATAACATATTCAAGCTTCATTATTCATTATGGGCTTCAAGCTCAATGTGTTGCAGTTGGTGATGATACTTGCAACTTCACTTATTGCTCAACATGAAGCTTCTGTTTCATATGATTATAAAGCTATCACCATTAATGGACAGAGAAGGATACTACTTTCTGGCTCCATTCATTACCCCAGAAGTACTCCTCAGGTATTTTCATCAAATGTCTTTCTGGGTTGTTCTTGTTTTCCATTTTTATCATTTGGGTTTTTTCAAGTTTCTACCTTTATGACAAAAAGATAAAATATTTGTAGGTTTTGATTATTAAAAATTTGATTTTTTTTTTTAAATTTGTTTTTGGTTGTTTCAGATGTGGCCAGATCTTATCCAAAAGGCTAAAGAAGGAGGATTGGATGTGATTCAAACTTATGTTTTCTGGAATGGACATGAACCTTCACCTGGCAAAGTAATTATTAACATTAACAATGCTAGTTAATTGTTAAGCTGGTTTTGTTTCTAGTGTAATTTGAACTAATCAGTTTTTGTTTTTGATTATTGAAGTATTATTTTGAGGGGAACTATGATTTGGTAAAGTTCATAAAGCTGGTGCAGCAAGCAGGTCTTTATGTTCACCTCAGAGTTGGTCCTTATGCTTGTGCTGAATGGAACTTTGGGTAATAAATAAGATTAATCTTAGTTTCCTTTTTTAATTAAGCAATAATCATTTTTTACTTGAAACTTATTAACAACTTTAATGGTTCATTTTTTTAGAGGCTTCCCTGTTTGGCTCAAGTACATTCCAGGTATCAGTTTCAGAACAGATAATGGACCATTTAAGGTGAGTTAACAATTATTATCATATCTTTAAAAGTCTCTAGAAATAGAAAGAATAAAAGTAATTCATGTTTTATAGTTTATTTGATGTTAATATGTTATTACTTTTCTCTTGTACTAACTTGATTTTTCTGCTTGGTGAAGTTTCAAATGCAAAGATTTACTACTAAGATTGTGAATATAATGAAAGCTGAAAGGTTGTATGAATCACAGGGTGGTCCAATAATTCTATCTCAGGTAAATTAAGCAACTTCTAAAATTTTTTTTTTAAATAATGCTAATTTTGTTATCTACTTATTGCCTTGTTTTTGCGTAGATTGAAAATGAATATGGACCTATGGAGTACGAACTCGGTGCTCCTGGTAAAGCCTATACTCAGTGGGCAGCACATATGGCCGTAGGACTTAGTACCGGTGTTCCATGGGTGATGTGCAAACAAGATGATGCTCCTGATCCTATTGTAAGTTAATCTTATTTGTAACTTTTTAAAGATATTCTTTTTGATTTTTTCTAAATTGCAGATTGTAAATGTTTATATCTGAGAGGTGTAAGTAAGAAAATGATGGAAAGGGAAGAGAAAAAGACAAAAATGATGTGATAAGAAAGTAAAAGAGATCTAGATTGTTCAATCTCAATTCAATGGTCGATATCGATTACAATTAATTTATTGACTGTGTAATTTCAACCGTCCAATCTCAAATCCATGGTTGAGAAAAGAGTGAAAATTTATGATTATTCCTCTTTGTGCATGGTTGATATTTCAGCCTTTTCAATAATATTTTCATCATCATGTCTAGTTTTTTAGCACCATAACTTTAATGAAACTACCCTACATGCATGTGGTTCAAATTCAAATTTGGGCACTAGTCAATTTCCTATTTTTTAGGAATGGAGAGAAAAATATAGTTATATTGTATTTGCATGTTAATCCAAATTTTCCTGGTAATGTTGTTTTGAGTCTGTGTCATTTACCTGCAGCTAATTCCAATGTAAATTTTTTGCAGATTAATACTTGCAATGGTTTCTATTGTGATTATTTCTCTCCAAATAAGGCTTACAAACCAAAGATGTGGACAGAAGCTTGGACTGGCTGGTATATGAATTTGCAGCTCATATTTAGTGTCTTGTTAATTCTTAAGATTCTTAAGGAAAAGATAAAAATCATTGTTTGTTTGTATTCCTTTTTTCACTTTTGCAGGTTTACCGGCTTTGGAGGTCCGGTTCCTCATAGACCTGCTGAGGATTTGGCATTTTCAATTGCAAAGTTTATACAGAAAGGGGGATCATTTATCAACTACTACATGGTAACTTCAATATTCGATTTTAGTGTGTCGATGTGTGGATTCGCCATCTTTTATAATTCAACTAAACCCCTTTGTTTTGCTATTTTCAGTATCATGGTGGAACAAATTTTGGAAGAACTGCTGGTGGTCCGTTTATTGCGACAAGTTATGATTATGATGCACCTCTTGATGAATATGGTACGCTTTAAAGATTCAAATATATATGATCTACATCTACTGATATTTTGACACAAGTGCAAAGATGAGTTATATTATTGTTTTCGCTACGCAGGGCTTCTCAAGCAACCGAAGTGGGGTCATTTGAGGGATTTACACCGAGCAATAAAACTCTGCGAACCTGCATTAGTTTCTGCTGATCCTACTGTACTTCGTCTTGGAAACTATGAAGAGGTATATATATCTCAGTTCAGTTATATGAGATTTTTGAAGCCTATCCAAAACATTCTTTGTACTAATTGGAAAAAATGTTTACCTTTCAGGCTCATGTTTTTAGATCAAAATCCGGAGCTTGTGCTGCATTCCTTGCGAACTACAATCCACGATCTTATGCAACAGTGGCGTTCGGCAATCAGCATTACAACTTACCTCCTTGGTCTATTAGCATTCTTCCTAACTGCAAGCACACTGTTTACAACACTGCAAGGGTGAGGAAAAGAATTGGACGAAGTTCTATATCCAAAGACTAGAAGTGAGATAGTTATTTCAATAATGATTTGAATTCTCTGTACAGGTTGGTTCTCAGAGCACAGAAATGAAAATGAGCCGCGTCCCTATTCACGGTGGACTCTCTTGGCAAGCATTTAATGAAGAGACGACCACTACCGATGATAGTTCCTTCACTGTGACTGGTCTGTTGGAGCAGATAAATGCAACCAGAGATTTATCTGATTATTTGTGGTACTCTACAGAGTGAGTGACATATTACTCTGCGGCATTGTTGATATATTTATTTGTTATGGTTTCTTTATACTGAATACTTATCTTGTTCCTTTTATTGTTCCTAGTGTTGTGATCAATTCCAATGAAGGATTTTTTAGGAATGGAAAAGATCCTGTTCTTACAGTATTATCTGCTGGCCATGCTTTGCATGTTTTCATCAATGGTCAGCTGTCAGGTCAGTAGAAAATCCTTGGTTTATACCATTTCAATAACATCAAGACATGGTCTATTTATTGATGTTTCCATTCAAATTCATCTTCAATACACTGAGCCTTTTATTTATGGTCTTTTGATCAGGAACTGTATATGGAAGCGTGGAGTTCCCCAAACTAACTTTTAGTGAGGGTGTGAAGCTTAGAGCTGGTGTTAACAAAATTTCACTTCTAAGCGTTGCAGTTGGACTTCCGGTTTGTTTTCTCCTTCCCTCTCTATGCATCCCCGTGTTTAAAAATATGAACTTTAGTCCATGCTAATCATTTGGCGCATTTATATGCAGAATGTTGGTCCACATTTTGAAACATGGAATGCTGGTGTTCTCGGTCCAATTTCGTTGAATGGTCTCAATGAGGGGAGAAGGGATTTAACATGGCAGAAATGGTCATACAAGGTACTTCAAACATTCACCACACTACTTCACTTTTTATGGTTGCTTGAGTTTGCTTGAGATTCATTTGAATTCATGTTTATTTAGGTTGGTCTTAAAGGCGAAGCCTTGAGTCTTCATTCTCTCAGTGGTACTTCCTCTGTTGATTGGCTTCAAGGATATTTAGTTTCTCGAAAACAGCCATTGACTTGGTACAAAGTAAGTATCATAATTCCTCTATAACCCTGCAGAAGCAGCAAAAACATATGTTTATGTTTTGCTTTAATGTTTGTATTCTTCTTAATGTAGTACTGCTCTTAAGTTAAACATAAGCACAAAAGTACATGTATCTGGTGTGAATCGGATACATGTACTTTTTTGCTTATGTTTAAGTTACGAGGAAGTACTCTTTATTAATTATTATTCTTATAAATGTTACTACATTATATGCTATTTCAGACTACTTTTGACGCTCCGCTTGGAGTTGCACCTTTGGCTTTAGACATGATAAGTATGGGAAAAGGTCAAGTCTGGTTAAACGGACAGCACCTCGGTCGCTACTGGCCTGCTTATAAAGCATCCGGTTCTTGTGAGTATTGCAATTACGCAGGAACTTATAATGAGAAAAAATGTGGAACCAACTGTGGCGAGGCTTCTCAACGATGGTAAGATATCATATGTGTAACTTGTTTAAAATTTTTTGTTTAAGGTTGATGAGAAGCACCGGGTAAACTAATCACTGACTGATAATTTCAGGTATCATGTTCCTCATTCTTGGCTGAAACCAACAGGAAATTTGTTGGTTATGTTTGAGGAGTTGGGCGGGAATCCAAATGGAGTCTTTTTGGTTAGAAGGGATATAGATAGTGTTTGTGCTGATATTTACGAGTGGCAGCCAAATCTTGTTAGTTATGAGATGCAAGCTTCGGGTAAAGTTACCGTTCCCGTGAGTCCAAAAGCTCATCTGGCATGTGGTCCAGGACAAAAAATATCGTCAATCAAATTCGCTAGCTTTGGAACTCCAGTAGGGTCTTGTGGAAACTATCGCGAAGGAGGATGTCATGCTCACAAGTCATACGATGCCTTCCAAACGGTATTGTTACTTGTTCTGTTCACATATTCTCTCTGTTTGCGCATTTCTTGTATATATTTTCTTTTGAACCAAAGTTGCTGTTTTAACATACTTTTATTGTTGCAGAATTGTATCGGTCAGAGTTCGTGCGCCGTGACAGTTTCACCTGAAATTTTTGGAGGTGATCCATGTCCAAATGTGATGAAGAAACTCTCAGTAGAAGCCATTTGCACCTGATGATTTTCAACCTCAGAAAATAAATGGAACAAAGATTCCATAGAGTATTTTTTCTTATGGTGAAGTTGCAGATAAACACAACACACCATCTGGCTGAAAAAGCCTATACAGAATTTCTGTGATGATTGTGGTTATGTGTATATATACATATTGATGTTTCAACTTGTTATACAAAATGTGAAGGAAGATGAAAAGATGGTTGATGATGCACATCGAGACGACGCCAATTGAGTCCATGTGCTGCAGATTGGTTTTTGTTTGTGTGGAAGTCTCTTGCTTCCTGTAAAATAATTATTGTTGCTGTTTTCACTTGTAGATTGATGGAGAGAACAATCTAGTTACTTTTTTTGTTCTCTCCTTATAAGAAACATTGTAATGTAATAAGATATGTAATGTTAAATTTAGTAATGATATTATGCTTTTAACTCCTTGTTCTTTCATTCTGTCATGTCTTGGTTGAAACTATCTAACTCAAAATATAATGTAAAAATTAAGGCCAAAATTACTACTTAAATGATACAGCATAATTACACAACTAAACATGTCTTCTTTCTTTGATCACATAGTGATGACCATCAAAGAGACAAAGGATTTGGATAGCATGAAGATGGAATACTTGCAAAATACTCCTGAAGCTCATGAAATGAAGGTTGTTGAAGAAGAAACTCAGAAGCAAGGTGAACAAGCACACTTGGCAAATTCAAGAAACAAGAAGCATGCAACTGATATTGAGGCCTCAAACTCTCAAATTTGGTACCCTGATACTGATTGCAGCAATAACATGACTATAAAGAAGAAGTGATTGATTGATTTTGATGTAAGCAATAAGACCAACATCAAATTGGCTGATAACAAATCTATCTTAGCATAAGGCATGAGAAACATGTCTATACAAAGGAAAAATGAAAAAGCAACAATGATCAAGAATATAATGCTTTTCCCAGATATGCAATGTAACCTAATGAGTGTGGGGAAATTGATGCAGAAAGGCTATTTAGCAATCGTGGATAAAGAATGCTTGAAGCTATTTGACTTCAAGAAGAATCTCATCATGAAGTATTATTTGTCAGGAAACGGGACTTTCAAGGTATGTATTCAAAATGCAGATGTAAAATGTTTTGTTGTAACATCACACTAGTAAGAAGATGAGTTATGACACAAAAGGTATGGTCGTTCAAACTACAAAGGCTCAAGTCAACTGAATTCTAGAGAGATGGTGCTAAGAGTCTTGTTGCAAATTCCTAGAAGCTCATGTATTATATGCTTAATAGGGAAGCAACCTAGAGTAGCTTTTTTAAGTCTAGTTTTCCTATGAGAGCCAACGAAGAGATAGGTGTAGTTCACTCAGACATTTGTGGACCACTGGAAATACCTAAATATAGTGGTAACAAATACTTCGTCTCCTTTGTGGATGACTTCTCTAGGATGTTATGGTTATTTTTTATCAAAGACAAGAGTGAAGTTTTGGATGATTTAAAAAAATTCAAAGTGATGGTGGAAAGGCGGAGTGTCAAGTTAGAGAATATCTTAAGAACTAGTGGTGGAGGTGATTACACTTCAAATGATTTTGAATCCTTTTGTGTAATACACAATATCATTCATGAAGTCTCAGTTTCATACACTCCTTAACACATATGCTTGATAGAAAGAACAAATTATCAATATGGCCAGAAGTATGATAAAGCAAAAAAATCTACCACACGAGTTTTAAAGTGAGGTTGTATCAACTGTAACATATATTCTAGATAGGTGTCTAATTGAGAAATTAATGAATATAGTTCTTGAAGAAACTTGGTCAGGAAGGAATCCTATAGTCGATCATCTAAGTGTGTTTGGTTTCTTGTATTACAAGCATATCCATGATGCCAATAGAAGGAAAATGGAGGACAAAAGTAAGCCAATGATTCTTGTAAGCTATCACAACATAGGTGCCTATAGACTGATTAATCGTGAGACAAAACAACTTGCCATTGGAAGAATGGTACTCATGACATAACAAGTAGTCCAGACTGTGATGAAGAGCCCACACCAGCGCATGCTAGACCTCAATGGGCAAAGAAACTTCCAAAAAGACTAACTAATTGTGAGCTAGTTCTTGAAAAATGAAGAAGCGTTGTTTAAGTAATGATGTATCTTGAAATGTTTGCAAATGTTGATCCAGTTGACTATTAAGAAACACTAAAGGAACAAACTTGGAGTGATGTTATGGTTGAAAAACTAACCTCTATGGAAAAGAACAAAACTTGGGAATTAACCAAGCTACCTGTTGATAAGGATGTCATCGATGTAAGATAGGTGTTCAAAATCAAGGTAAATCATGAGGGAAATATTGTCTAGCACAAATCTAGACTGGTTGCAAAAGGATTCTTACAAAGACAAGGAGTTGATTATGATTGTGGCAAAACATAAGGCCACCAAACTAGATGTTTTGGCATGCAATAAAGGATGATCTATTTTTCACCTTGATGTTGAATCAATATTTTTAAATGGTCCTCTAGAATAAGAGGTTTTCATAGAACAACCTCTTGATTTTTCCCTTAAGGGGAAAGAAGATATGGTATACAAGTTGCACAAAACATGTATGGCCTGAAACAAACAATAAGGGCCTGGAACAAAAGGATTGACAAATTCTTCATGGAAACTAGATTCAGAAAGTGTAACTTTGAACATGGTATCTATGTTAAAGGAAAAGAATAGGAAAATTTATTGATTATTTTTCTTTATGTGGATGACCTCTTGGTAACAAGAAACCACTAGAAAGAGATTGATCAATTAAGAGCAAATATGAAGCAATTTTTTGAGATGAATGATTTGGGAAAGCTAACATATTTCTTTGTCAAAGAATTTCTAATTACCTCATTGGATATGATTATGCATTAGGCTATGTTTGAATAATTTAAAAATAACGGAGCGGAGCGGAACAGAACGGAATAGGATGGAGTGGAATGGAACAGAATATAAACTTTACTTCACTGTTTGGATATTTTACAACGGAGCGGAACTAATATCTCATTCCACTGTTTGAGAATTGGACGGAGCGGAAAGCATTATAATTTTTTTATTCCATTTTTACCCTTTGCTACAATATTGATAGATCCAATATTCTCACACTAAAATAATATATAAGTAATCATAAAAAAATATCAACTTAACACTTGAAAGAAATTAAAACGTACAGTAATAAATTAAAATGTTCATAAATGAAACATGGTTATTATAACTTGAAATTGCAAATGACGACTAACAGTTTCACCGGAGCGTTTAAAAAAGAAGGACATCACACGGTTTCTAACATTATGTCCTACTATATGAAGAAATTTTGCTACTTGTTCTTCGATAGACGCTCTTCGTGTATGTGTAAGTCCACCTTGATCTTGTAATAAGGTGCACAAGTTTAAGAAAGCTTTGGAACTCATACGAATGATATCATAACATCGCTCACTTCCTACAATATGTTTCATCAACTCATTCCTAACTTTCTCTCTTTACTCTGTGATTCTATAAGGTATTTGGAATCTTCTACGCTTGTTTTTTAGCGAACATATTAGAACAATAATGATAGATACTTAAAGAATCATCATTTGAACCAATTTCATATACTTGATTCTTATGTCTTCGTTAGTCATCTATAACAAATTAAAGAGTAAAATTTACTCTAATTATAAATCCATATACAAATAAATCAAATTAAAATATTTATAACAAATAAAATAAATCATATCAAAATCAGAACAAATAGATTAAGAATTTTTAAAACAAATCAAATATATAATTTTAATCCCAAATTAATTAAGAATCTTTATAGCAAATCAAAACTTATGTTACTAATAATTATTTTCCTATTATACTACATAATATTATTAGCCAATTTCATGGTACAGTAACTAATTTTAGTTTTTCTCTATACATAATAAGAATACAATTAAAGTGAATAGTAGTGAAAAGCAACAGAAACAATAATTTTGCAACAAATCTAATTTCTACTTTTGTTCTTAATAAAAAGTTAATTTAACATATAAAACACTATAAATCAACATAAATCATAATTTTAGGTTTTGTTTTTAGTAACTATACCTAATTTCTGAAAAATGAAAAAGACATGAACATGAAGATAAATCAAGATATTTAATTTAATAGAGCACACATATAAAAACAGGTAAAAAAATGAGAAGAAATATGATGTACCTTATTAGGGTAGAAGAAAGATAGACTCTTTGCAAGAAAGAAGAAGGCTTGTGAAGGAGAAAAATTGCAGTGAATGAATAGAAAAATATGACGTTGATTGAAATAAGGAATATGAACGGTTAATAATAAAAGTGAAAATTTGGAGGATAAAATTGTAATTGTTTTATTAATTGATTATATTCCATTTGATACACCCCAATTTAGGGGAATAAAAAATGGGTCAAAATAGTGGTATTAGATGGAATGTGTTGCATCACACTCCATTCCATTCCATTCAATTTTTGTAAATCCAAACAATAGAACATAACTCCACGCCATTCCATTCCATCTCTTTCCATCAATCCAAACAGACCCTAAGAAAAGTATGCAAATGAAATATTTACAAAATTCAATATGTTGTTATGAAACTCTATAATCGCAACCGCTAACGAAAACTCGAGGTTTAAAAAATTAGATGCAGGTGAAAGATATAAGGTAGATGCTACTAGTTTTAGGAAAACAAGATTCATGAGGCATTTATGCAAAAGCATGTCGAATATATGCTTCTCAATATAATTGGAGAGCAATCTTACGTAATCCTCTTAGACAAAAAGGTTATGGGTTTGATACCCAGCAAACACCATTTTCGGCGTTATTTATCTAGATAGTGTGCTACATATAACCACACAATTGTAATAACCAACCGTGTTTTTTTTTAAATATATTTTATTTTAATTTTACATAATTCACTTTTTTCAACCTGTATTTTTGAAAATCATACTCAAAAAAGTGAACCACACTTATAGTTGACAACTATTAAGAACAAAAAAAGTGTATTACGTCAAAACCATTTTGTATTACATCAAAATGATACAAAACAACTTACAATTTTGTATTACATAAACCATATTATATTACATAAAAATGGTATAAAATAACTTAGAGTTTACACATCATTACATTAAATAATATCTACAACGTGAGGAATGTGTCTTGTTCTTGGTGTCTTGACTTTAAAGACCTATAATTTCAAATAATAATACTTGTTACTATATAACCTTAACAGTTATAACATACAATAAATTATGAATAAAGAATAAAAAATATTTACTTGTTAATTTTCTCATATTCTTTCTTCTTGATCATTACGAATAACATGCACATCATCTCCGTCCACTTCTTCATACGAAGTAGGCATTAGTGTTGCGTAAGAAGGAGTCAAATGAATATCAAAATTTAAATCATGATTTTCATCACTATGAGAAATAGATTTTCATCACATCATCATCATCTTTTGTCATAAAGGTCAGTTACATAGAACACTTTTTTTCTTGGGTAGCCATGATGAATGCTTCGGTCATATAAGTTGTCTTATCAAGGTCAGCTCGTGTGAATCCTAACTCATGAGTTTGTACATAAATCTATTTTTTGACCCACTTGTATTTAAATAATTGTACTTTGAATAAAACATAATCAATCTCCCAAATATTCTCAATAACCCCAAAGTACACTATATATGTTAATATAAGATTCTTATCTTTCAAACTATAGAAATACATGGATTCAGCCTTAACCATAACCCCATTATTTTGCATTGTACTACGATCATATTTTGATTGTGTATAAAAGGAAAAATCAGTAATGTCATATGCACTCCAAGTAACTAATTAAATTTTGGCATATATGACATCCATTTAATTATCTCAGATGCACTGTCATCATTAGAGATCATTTCATTAAACCAACTGATAAAACTCTATTTATGCTCTTTTAACAACCACTTGTCACTCATTCGGGGATATTTTTCCTTGATAAGTCTTCTGTGAGTAGATAAGTAAGGTTGAACTTCATCAACATTATTTAATATATACAAATGTGCAGGAAGAACTATATCCTGTGGCATTGACATAACATTTAAATATTGAGTACCTCTACCTCCATATCTGTCAACAAGAAGAGGCTTTGAAATTCCTATTGATTATGCTTTCGAAAAATAGTTTGAACAAAATTCAACTGCTTCTTTTGTGGTGTACCTTTCTAGATTGAAGCTTTCAGTCGATGATGATTATCCGTATATCCTTTAAAGATCTTCATGTATCGGTATATTGCATACATCCATCTTAAATAAACTGGACCACAAAGTTTGATATCTCTTACTAGATGATCAATTAAGTGAACCATAATGTCAAAAAATGAAGGGGGAAATACATCTCCAATTGACACAAGATTATTGCAGTCTCATCTTATAATTCATCTAATTTTTGAAATCAAGAACTCTATTACATTTCAGAGGCAAGTAAGTTTTTTGCCTCTGAAAGTTCTTAGCCTCCGACATCGCCACCGTATCTAGACAGAAATTTTTACAATTTTTTGTCTTGCTTGGAATGTTTAGAAGTGTTCTAAGTAAATTGTCACACACATTTTTCTCCACATATATCACATCAAAATAATGTCTTACATCTAGGTTAGACCAATATGAAAGATCAAAAAACACCGATCTCTTTTCCCAACTATTTTTCTCAATGGGCCATTTTTTTATTCTTTCCAAAGATGACAATAAGGCATTCTTGTTATTTATAAACTTCATCTCTACTTAAAAGTTTAGGAGTAATATCAAATTTCTGCTATCCATTAAAATCCTTCTGCAATTTATGATAAGGATGATTGGATTTTAGAAATTTCTGAAGCACAAGGTAAACAATTTTTTTTCAAACTGAAGTTAGTGAAAACAAGTATTATATTCACATATAGGACATGCTTTATGTCGTTTGACACTGCATACATCCAAATTAACATATGCAGGAAATTCGTTGTTTATGCAAAATAACATGGCACACATTTTAAACTTGTCACCTGAATACGCATCATCAACGTCAACGTCTTCCTCACACAAAAGTATTAAATCTTTAATTAATAGACTTAGATAAACATTTATGTCATTTCTAGGTTGTTTTGGTCCCGAAATCATTTTAAATAACGACCTATACTTGCGTTTCATGCACGACCAAAGATATAGGTTGTTAATCGTGAGACGAATAGGACACGAAATATGCTTAATACTCATATTACCAAAGGAATTCATTCCATCTATGGCAATCCCGAGCCTAAGGTTTCTTGGCTCAATGCCAAAATCCAAAAACAACGAATCAATGTTCTTTCATTGCAAAGAATCAACTGCGTGACAAATTTTTCCATCATATTTTCTTTCATATGTATGTCATCTAATAATCTTTGTATCCTTCACATTAGTAAAAACTCTCTTGAACCTTGGAATTATTGTTAAGTACCATAACACTTAGCATGAGGACGTTTATTGCTAACGTCGTCATAGTCATCACCATTGTTGTTCTTCACCTTGTAGCACGACTTACCATGTTCCGGAAATTGGTCCAATTTTTCATATTATTTCCTGTATAATATGCAATCATTACGTCATGCATGTATTTTGATATACTCCAAACTCATTGGACACAATATTTTCTTGGTCTCATAATAAAGATTCAATAAATTATTATCTTCTAGTAGCATTTGTTTTAGCAAATCAAGCAATTTTGTGAAACTTTTATCCATCCACTCACTTTTTACCTTCAGATTAAAGAATTTTAATACTGAAGAAAATCGTGTAAAAATTATGCAACCCTTATATAAGGCGCATCCTCATCACTACATAAAGTATCATAAAGATGAGATTTAGTAAAAGAAGATTCCCTAATATCACGGATCATATCTTCTAGTTGATCATTCATATCTTCATCAACTTCATGTCTTTGTGACGTTGCATTTTGTTTTTTTATCTACTTCACTATGTCACGTCCATATTGTATAACTTTGACCAATTTCATCACAACATAGATGATGAAATATTTCTTTCTTTGAAAATCTTTTGATATTCCCGCATACAACACAAGGACGATAAAAGAGTCCATTATTGTTGAGAAGATTTTGTTCAACATATTCAAGGAATTCAAGAAGTAGTTTCTCATACATCGACATAATCTATCAACTTTCATCTACCTATGGTCCATAATAAATTCTGAAATTTAAATCAAAAATTTGTAGAATCATTTAACAATACAATAAGAATGAAACTATCTCAATATCACTCAATCACAACAACATATGACATTTAACAACACCAAAACCTAAAACTCAACATGAATGGTGATAATAGAGAACATATCATAACTTTAAAAGGGGGAAGAGGTAAAAAAATCCGTGTACCACTCATTGATTTCACTCCTTGATTCCAATAAATGAATGGTGATGAAGTTTGGAGTTTGGACTTGCTTTCGTCTATTTCGACATCGCTTTCATTTGTTCATTCACTAGGGCGCTGCTTGTGTTATAAAGAAAATAAACTAAATATGTTATGTTTTAATTTTAAAGAAACACATTTCGCCACGGTTGAAAAGACCAACCATAGTGAGATATATTAATTTTAGAGAAATATATTACAACGGTTGACTAATACAATCGTGGTGAAACAATTTATAGATTTTACTATAAAATTGAACAAGCAAGTCATTCACCAATTTCTTAAACCTAAGTCATTACGCTTTCAACATGCATATTTCATTCTTCAAAAGTTAATAATGTATATTAGAAAATTTGGTTTAAAGATTAATGTTGAGATTCACTTTATCAAGTAAATGTTAAGTTGAATCATAACATATATCTTTAATGTCATGATTTTTATAGTATAAGATAAATGAATGAATATATTGCACACAAGCGTGTCTGAGATTGTAAAAACTGTTACTTTCTTTAAAAACTTAACTTTGAAAAATAAACTCTCTTTGAGTTTGGAAACTTCACTTTTCACCACGGTTATGGTAAAAAGTATTTTAATTTTTATATAACTATAGAATTTGAAAGACACACCCATTTTATATAAAAAAAAAATGTTAGGTGTTGGGATTCTAAATTTGTAAGCCTTAACATATCATTGTAGTTGTTAGTAAGGACCGTAATGAAAAGTCTATTAATAAAAAAAAATACAGGCATTTAAATAAAAGTTATCAATTTGATTGATTGAAGAGTTTAGGCAATAGCATATTACGACAGATGTATTTTATAGTAGTGTGTAATGTTGAGTATGTTGCATGTGTTGTTGCAACTTGTCAAGCAAATCTCGACTTCAATCCTTGTTATATGATTTGATGATCTAACCAGAATAATAAATCAAACAACTAATAACAACAAATCATCCATTAATCTTTAAAAAATCCATTGCACACCGGAAGAATAAGTATATAAAAACTAAATTTTATTTTTTAAAAGATCAATTTACACCAAAATATATATATATATATATATATATATATATATATATATATATATATATATATATATATATATATATATATATATATATATATATATATATATATATATATATATATATATATATAAAATATATTTGTAATGGCACACAGAAGAAATATATTTACCAAGACAATAAAAAAAATGAAATTCATTAACTTGAGGATAAAAGTTTGAGTTATAGTTTTTAACAAATTGAATTAAGAATTAAGAAGAGACGTTTGAGTTTAACTCAAGTATTGAAGTTGTTAGAGAATGCTAATTAGTTAGTTTCTAAATTTTAGAAATTTTGTAAAGAAACAGTTACTTAATGTGCAAGTACTTGCTAATCATGACTATATACAAAAAAAAAAAAAAATTCCCAATAAAATAATTCATTCAATCATGTCTATCTCAACATTATTTTATGTTGGCACATCTCAATCATAGTCAACCACTATTTTCATTCCTTCCATTTAAAAAAATTACTCCAACCAAACAAATAAAAAAAGGTTAAAAAGTACTATAAATTAAAATTTTAAAAAAAAAAATTTAAATAATCTATGTTAATCTCTTTATTATGGTGGGAAATTAAATTAATGAATAGGAGTATCTTAATCTCCATGAATGTGTGAGAAGTGGAAAATCAACACCACACTTTTATTTTGTCTCCTCTTCTCTCTCACTCACTCACTCACTCATTCTATTTCAACTTTCTTCTCTTCTCACACACAACACTACAAATGCACGATCCCGTTTTGTCGTTTTCCTTCATTCTTCTCTTCATCATTTTCATAGCATCCATTATTTCTCTCCGTAAAACACTTTTCAAAAACCCAAAACCCATCTTGACCCGATTCCCGGAAACACCCGACCCGACTCTTCTCTCGCTAACTGATTCTCGAATCCCTCAACCCGGCGAAGATGAATCGACTCCGAATGAGACGGCGCCTTTAGGTACCGTACAATCGACTGCATTTTCCGATGATGACTCGAATCAGTGTGAATTGAAGAAGAAAAAGAAGAGGAAGACAAAGAAGAAGAAGATAATATGTTCCGGGATTGAAGATGATGACGACAAGAGGAGTGATGGCGTGGAGAGAGAAAGTTCGGGTTCTGATACCCGACCCGATTCAGGGCGTTTGAACCCGTTTACTTCTTCGAGTAGTGTTATGCAGAAGAAAATCAAACCGCAGTATGATGAGCTAGTTAAATGCAACGACTCCAAGAAATTGACACTCTCACAGGTTTTTCTCTCTTTGCGCGTGTGTAGTGTAATAGTTGTTGTTATTACGGTATGACTTAAATTCAGGTGCATTCAATGTTAATCACATGAACCAATTACTACTAATTAATTCACTACCTTTTGGTGTTATTGTTTAATTTAAGAGGTACTTGTGTAACATAAATACACACTATTAATAGTAGATTCTAGTAGAGTAGTGCGAATTCAGAATTTTAGATATTCCGTTTTAAAATAATTGTCGTTCGTTTCAAAATGAATGTTATTCTTACTTTTCAATGTAGAAATGACTGTTGTTTTTCAATTGTATGTTCTTCGTGGATGGCTTTAGGTTTAAAATCATGATGGATAATCGTTTCATTTTCTTCGTTACCGTAAAATGTCAATCTCTTTTGTTTCAAAATGCAGGTTGTACAGTTTGCAAATAGTTTGGTTGCTGCTAGGAGTGAGCTGCAACACAAGTATGTCCTAAGAGAACCAGCTTCGGATTGGTTTTCTTGTGTCTTTTACACTTTTTGAAATTTATACATGATAACATTGCGTATTTCTGCTTGTGTTTGCTGCTATGGTGAGTCATGAGCGCAATCAGAACTAAGAATTAGTTCATAATTTTCATCTATCTATTTATATTTTCATGATAAGTTACATAGTTTTGATATAATCATATGGTTAAACTCAATTCTTGTGAAACTCATTTAGAATTTCGACTCACTTTGTCGGAGGATATATGCAAATTCAATTTTTTCCGTTGAACGGGACTTGAATTCCGTACTACTCTTCTCAAGCTGAGCATGTTTTATGATATCGCATGTTATTCTGATTTTCTTTGTGCTCTCTTTCTGTAACAGGGCTGATGTGACACAACGCAAGTTTGTGATAACAAAGGCTTTACTATGCAAAGCAGACAGGTCTTCTATCAACCGACTTCGACAACAGGTTGGTTTGAATATTTGATAGCAGTATGTGTCAACTCTAGGGAAAACTTTGTTTGTCATACACTACAATGAGTGTTTGTTTTTTCGACATTTCAGATATACAAGCTTGAATTAGAGCAAAAACGATTAGAAGAGGATGCGTTTGTTTATAATTGGCTTCAACAACAGCTTAAACTCTCACCAGCATACAACAAGGTACTATACCACATGCTCTGCATTTTATCAATATGACATTTTGTGGCTTATGGAGTATAATTATAATTATTTTTACTGGTTTTCTATTTTTATCCTAACAATATTGTGTATGTTGTTTTTTCATTATAGATTTTGTGTATTAACTAACATTTTGTTATGCTATGATATTGCTAATTACACATTCCTTGTTGTCTATACAGATGCTTGAAATTGGAGTCTCCATGGAGAAGGAGAAATCCTGTAAGATGGGAGAGAGAAGAGAAGATGAATTTTCTGACATTTCTTTTGAAGAATTATTAGCACAAGAAAAGAAGGATTCATTTTGGTTAGTTGTGTTTCATTTCTTGTTTGCAAAGGTTAAAGAAAGAATGCTCTTGTTAAGGAATCAAAAATGATTTATTTTCAAAGTGTAACTTCAAATAGTGCATTATTCAACAAGAAAACAGTTTTTGATTCCTTAATTGGTGTCTTAGAGAGTTGGCTAATGCTTATCAATAACTATTTTTTGTATTTTGACAGGCAAAGAAATGGGAAATCAAAATAATGATCAGCCTAATGACATTGCTAGTTTAGAAAATTTAAATTAGTGTTAGTTTAGAATTTAAATCCAAATGTTGTGTTTTGCCATGGCAATTCCTTTTTGGTTCTTTTCATATGCTATTTTTGGTGGTTATATGAAATATAGATGACACATGTTTTGAGTTTCTTTTAGAAATTTGGATGAATGTAACATTTGCTACAAAATATCATTTGTTTCATATTACTAATATTTATGTATGTCATTCTCTAATCTATATTGCATTGCTATGCTACTTCTCTATAATTTCCAATTCTTTATTTTCTGTGAGGCATCATCCCTTTAATATCTCCTACCACCACTTCATATCAATAGATGTTTTTTTTCTTCATTGAATGTTGAGGCTATTTATAACATACTAAAAGACAGATTATCTATTTATTATATTTATCATTGTATCTAGGCTTAATTGAACCTCTTTAACTCTTCTCCAATTTAATAACGTCTATTCTTTTTCTTCTTCATATAAGATATGATTCTAGTTCAAACTCATTTATAGTATTTGTTAAATTCTTCTAAAAAATGTTGCTATTCTCTATAGTCCTGCCAGTTCGAGAAATTAATCTTTAAAGTTGTGTATATAAAAGATATTTGATTAATACAAAATAAAAATATACATCAACAAAGTTTTCTCTTTAAACTTCAAATCTATCCGAACACGTCCATCAAATGCATATCCTATGAAACTTTACTTTGTTCATCAAAATTATGTGTTGCCTATTATACTATTGAGATATAAAAACCTCTTGTCTCTCATTCCAAAATAATAATAAAAAACTAAAATTTAGGGATTGAATTTCATCAAAAGTACTGTGTATAAAAACCTCTTGTCTCTCCTTCCAAAATAATAATAAAAATCTAAAATTTAGGGATAGAATTTCATCAAAATTACTTTGTTCCGATAGTGATCTCCATCAAACATGAAATAAAGAAACTAAAGTATTATATATTATAGTAGACGTCGACTCAACTAAAACAATATGAAGAGTAATTTCTTCCACTCACATTCATGCCTCTATTACAGATTATTTGCACGATGACCATGTAAAGGCAACATTCAAATAGAATGGGTGAAACATCACAATTATATAATGAAATTGCATAATAATATGTAAGCATATGATTATCACATAGATAATCACCCAATCCACAATTCACACTCCACACAAACCAATGATAATAATACAACATGTATGTAATGCAATGAGACTCCACTCCATGACTCAATGTATGTGGTACCAAATGTGAACTCTCAGGTTCACTCGCTCCTGATCCTCACGATAGGATCAGAGCACACCAGAAATCTTTATTATCATCATAGGTAACGTTTCACTGATTCCCACCTGGAATCAACTACTCGCACCAAATTCCCACCCTATGATTGAGGGTCACCAAAAGCGGACCACCGTCCAAACACCATGATGCATGATTCATAAATGACATGCAAACAACAACAACATGTACAATGATATTCACCGTAACCAATGCACCACACCAAAACTGGTCACCAAACCAAACATATACTGCAAGCACTCAACAATAGCATTATAGTAACATAGCAGGTAACAACATATCATCCACGCATATTACTACCACACAACATATACATAACATATCATACAACACCCATCACGCAACATTTAAAAAAAATTCAAGCACTAAAACAATTTTTAAATTAAAATAAATTGCGTCAGCTTTCTAACGCTTCCAACGATACTTCAAACGGACACCCGAAACTCAAGTTATGAAATATTTTAGTTTGACACAGCAGGTGTAACCGGTTACACCAAAACAGGTAACTCGTTACAACATGACTAAAAACAATTAGCAGACTTTCCTAGTGTAACTGGTTACACCAAAACTGGTAATTAGTTACATCCCTCAAAAATGCCCAGATCACGCTTTTTATAGATAGTGTAACCGGTTATACCAAAACCTGTAACTGGTTACACCCTTAAAAAATCAGTTTTTCTTTAATATGAGGTACGAAAATCAATTCCAAAAACTCCCAAAAACCTCAATTTTTCATGAAAAATCATTTACTCAAGTTTCATATTCTAATTCCCAACAACACACAACATCTCAATTATTCACTCATCCATAATTCATCCAACACACACCATAATAGCAACATCACACATATCAAATAATTCACAACATAGAGAAGAAATTGCAACACAAATATACTAAAACACCTAGCTACATGTTATCATGCAATCTTTTATACAAGAGGAATATCCACCCTTACCTTAGATTATCGCTAGAATTTGCTTCTCCTCTTTACTATAGAAGGATACTCCCTTGATTCCTATGTGCCTTAGCCTCTTTCTCCTTTCTCGCAAACTTTTCACATTCTAAACGTTATTCCCCTCTTTTCTTATTTAATTATATTATTTTTAATTAAATCTTATTCCAACTAAATAAAATAAATATTATTTCTACTAAATATTTATTTTAGTAATTCTAAATCAAATATTTATTTCATTACGTCACTATAATAATAATTAAAATAATTATTTAATTATAATTATCACTATTATTTATATAAATAGTCCTAATTCAAATAATAGCAACATCCGATACTTCTCCCACCACCACCCATAACTCTACATTTTTACTCACACGCCCCCAACACCTTAAATTCTAATATCTAAGGTTGTCACTCTACACCCAAGGGTTCCTATAACACATTAAATCATCAACCAACACATACAATCACACAATTTATTTACGAAAATTAATTAAATGAATGAGGGCGTTACACATCCCCCTTCTTTATTTCGAGCAAAACATGCAAACTCTTCTCAATTAACTTTTATGTTTTTTTACAAAAAATAGTCACTTCTAAATTTCATTTCTACTTCATTCAATTAAAATGGTTTGTTAATTTCTACTCTCAACATCCAATTAATCGAAGTGCTCAATATCAAACACATTAGGTAAGTATTTTAATCCAAGTATTTTTCACATTTGATGCAGATGTGTCAACTTATGGGATTCATGCATCTCCGACTTCGTCTTCCCAAAGGAGGTAGGTGTCACCTACTGTTGCCCCAAAAGCTCCCATCTGTCCAGGTTGATGCACCAGTAGTCGGAGCAGTCGTTCTCGAAGAATTTTATGGAGGCTCGTATGACAAATCACTCCTGCCTTTGTATGTGGGATATGTTTTCAGGCACGTGCGTAACGGGAGGTAAAGTTTATTTGTATTTATTATTTGAAACACATTTTTTATAATATTTCAACTTTCTGACGATAATGTATTTTCTTGCAGTACCACGATGCTTTAAAATGCATCAACCATGGCCGGAAGATTGCAAGGATGCATTAGCCTGAGGAGCAACGGTTTCAGGATTCTATACAACTATTTGGGCTGCGAGGTTTATACATGATCAGTTATACTACCATAATGAGATAACCATCACACTGAAATCTCATATTTTCATCTTCCGCATAATGAGATAACCATCACACTGGATGATGTATCATGCATGCTACATCTTTTGATCAAGGGAAGATTATTAGACCATTTCAAGATTACCAGATTTGATGCATTGGAGATGATGGTGAAATATTTGGGAGTTAATCTAAATGATGTCCTAAAGAAGATAGAAGACATCATTGGGTGTCATGATAGATTTGGATTTCTAGAGAGCATATATGAACACCACCTAGTTAAGGTAGTGTCAGTCGAGGGTGATGATGAACATGTTTTGTATTATAGAGAATGTACATTGAGGTCATACCTCATGTACTTGGTTGCCACGTCCATATATTATGTGGATGTGCTTTATCTTAGATATTTCACTAACTTGGAGCAGATTCATAAATACAACTGGAGATTCATAAGTCCAAAAGTTATGTAAACCAAATATATTAATGTATAACTTTTTACTTTCATTCAACTTTAATATATCTTGATTTTACTTTAATATAAATCTAAAAAAAATTACAATATTGTGACATTGGTGTTGTTCTGAAATGATTTAATGAATTTTCGAAGATGTATCTTTAAAATAAGTTTTCTTTGCTATTAACTCTCTTCCAGTGTGTGTTAAAAGTCTTCAGGAGATATTTCAGAAATACATCTTCAAATACACTCAAATATCATACGGAGATGTATCTCCAGACCATTCTTTGTTCAAATTGGAGTGTATCTCAGAAAAAATACTTGTTGGAGTGATTTTTGGTGCTTTCAAAAAATATGAGATGCAGGTGTAACAAACAATTTCTATTTATTAAAGCGGCATCCCATTCTATTTGTTCAAGTCATGATTGATACCGTTCACATTTAGTCATAAATTTTTAGACGAGTCACTCTAGATAAGCTCCCTTTGGTAAAATTCACTTATATTTTACATGAATTCTAAAAAAATTAACTAGATTTATTCTTATTTAATGTAAAATTAGTATTTTTTTTTTACTTAAAAATTAACTAAACTTATTCTTACTCAATGTAAAACTATTTTTTTTTCCTTATGAATATGATTGGATGGCACAACCTCAATATTATGGTCGCATTATATGTAATTGCGTTGTTTAAAAATTAATTCTTGAAATATTTTTTTAATTTATTTATCAAAAAAGTAGATTTATAATACAAACTTTTATAAAGGAAGGAAATACTAATTTCTTTCTTTACTTTAAGATAATTTTAACATTTTAAATATTTTAATACTCATCCGCACCTTGCAAAGATCACAGTCTAGTTGTATATTAGTGTACGACTAATTTTCACTAACTAACCGTTTCATTTCTTCTCCCTATTTTTTTGTTTATCTCTTAATGCTATAATAGAAAGAAAACAAAAACTTAAAACATGTTTAACTAATGTAACACAATTAAGAAACACTACAATTATTTTTATATATTTTTTCTACCTCGTAAAACAAGATAAAAACATAAGATAATTAGTGCATGTGGTGCCTGATGCTCCTGTGTTTATGAATTCATATTGAATGCAGAGTGATGAACCACACAGCTTGCATGGATAGTTTTACCTTTTACCAGAAACACTCATCGAAGTCATGTCAAAAAATTCAGATAGTAGAACACTATACAGTGGTGGTAAGATCCCTTCCAAGATAATCCTTTTACAGTGACAAGATTTCGACCAGAGTTTTGTCAGCTAATGTCAAACAATATTTAAAATATGCATATATCTCATTTGTTCCTAATGTGAAACATTCCTTGACAGGACTAATTGTTGATCTAGAATCTCATCACTACTACATTAAACATGCAGATATCTCCTCATTACTTTTGAAACTACCACAACAGTATTTGAAAACAGTGCAACAAATTAACAGTAAATTGCTACCCTAAGAATAAACAAAATGGGTTTTCAAGACTAGGGGGAAAGAGAACTTCCCAACAGTATTTGCTTCCAGTCCTCGAAATCTTACAGCCACTCAAGTTCCATCCACTATATGACGCTTGGAATCAATCAATCTTCACAGAAGAATAGATTTTGCGGACAAACCAGAAGCAAGCGTAGAATCCAATAGTTCCAGTCACAACAAAGAAGGCATATGAAACAATAATCATATACCCAAAGTAAAGGATGCCTGAGACCAGCTTTGTAATCTCCAATTTGGTAAAGAAGTAGAAAATTGAATAGAGGAAAAGGTAAACAGCTGATGACCCGGCAGTGAGGTAAGATCTCCACCACCAATTGTAGTCTTCACTGCACAACTGGAAGTAGCAAAGCACGACCGTAATCTCTGCACACGTGATCAATAGGATGATGAACACAATGAAAAGGAAGCCAAAGATGTAGTAGAACTGGTTCAGCCATATTGATGTCAGGATAAAGAAGAGCTCGATAAACACAGCACCAAAGGGAAGAATGCCACCAATCAGAATTGAGAAGACAGGTGTCATGTACCATGCCTGCTCAGGTACCTGCCTAGGAATTTTATTAGTCTTAACAGGGTCTTCAATTGCTGGCTTTTTAAAACCCAGGTAACTGCCCACAAAGACTAAGGGTACCGATATACCAAACCATAAGCACACTAGAGCAATCATTGTTCCAAAGGGGACTGCCCCAGAGGACTGCTCCCCCCAGATCAACGCATTCAGCACAAAGAAGATAGCAAAAAGAATGCCCGGGAACATAAACGCAGTTTTTAAGGTATTCCTCTTCCACTCTGTGCCCTTGAACATCTTGTACAAACGCGCCGAGGAGTAGCCAGCAAATAAACCCATGAAAACCCACAGTAGAACCATTGCAGTCATGAGACCTCCACGATTAGATGGAGACAAGAACCCTAGCAAAGCAAATATCATTGTCACAAGTGTCATTCCAAAGATCTGAACACCAGTACCAACATAAACACAAAGCAAATTTGAATTGATTGGTGGCCTGAAAACATCTCCATGAACAAGCTTCCACCCTGTTTCTTCTTGGGCCTCATCTTGGGTTTCTAGCTGGTTGTAATTGGCAATGTCTTTGTAAAGTGTTCTCATCATGATCATTGCCACCATTCCAGAAAGGAAAAGAACAATCATCAGAGAGTTAATGATGGAGAACCAGTGGATTTGATCATCATTCATTAGAAGATATGTGTCCCACCGTGATGCCCATTTGATGTCACTTTCCTGAAAAAGTACCACCAATCTTAGCTCATAATATCATATAATGGACGGGGTGGAAATTGATTTGTAGCCAAACTTTTAACCAGCAATACCTTAAAGGAAACATCATATGTGAATACTATATCTTTGTTTGTATCAACTTCTTGTGGCACAGTACTACCTTGCAACAAATTCTTGGTATCTTTATTGCATGTTGTAACCTGTGGATTCTTGTCATTCCACTCCTTGTATTCATGATTAATACTGCTCAGTTATAGAATTCAAGAGAGAAATTCAAGATATGAGAAAGAGGATACAGGTAACTAATAGCTGATTCATATGATATCTATGACAATGTTTTATTTCTTCAAAAATATATATATCACAACAAAGGTAAGATCTATTAGAGAACTAGTCACATGATCTGTTCATTTTCATTGTTTTGACCAACATCCTATTCTTGTTCCAGATATAACATAGAACAACAAAGTTCAAACATGTGATGCTAAATTAAGAATGCAACACCCCCTAAGCAGAAAGAGGAATAAGGAGAAAAGAACAAGACCTGTTTGGTGTAACCTCAAATCCAACAATACGAGCAGAACCGGTTTCAAGATCCTTGTGATACATGACTCTAAAACTCAAGTGGTTATTGATAAAATATTTCTCCTCCTTGCTCTATATGAAATTGGAAATTCTAAAAATTAGGGAGACTAAAATGTTACTAAAAATTTTATTATAGAAGCAATTCCTGAGTTAGCGAGTTATACCCCTTGATATTTTCCTTTGAACCCAACACGAAAACCGTGTTCATATGTTGTAGATTGACTTCCATCCCTTCTTTGTCTAAGAACAGCAACTGGAAGGTTATCCAAAACCCTGCAAGTTCAATTAAAAGCTTTAAGGCTCAAGAGAATAAGATTCGGAAACATATAGCCAAGCCAGAAATCGGCCAACAAATTTTACAAAAGTTATTTAATGAAACTCAAATTCATACTAAATAACTAAGCACCAACTTCAATATATTCATCACTTACATGTTCACTCGATATTCATCATCAATTTTTTCTTTAAAATTCTTTGCAGACTCAGCATCCAAAGTTTGATGGCAAGTAACAGTACAGGACTGTTCCGTCCTCATATGAAACTAAAAAGAAGAAAGAAAAAAAAAAAAACAAAATCACTTAGGCTAACATCACAAAACAAAACATCATGGTCGCTGAATGAAAAACTATCCGATGGATAATGGATGAGGTAACAGATACCCACCGTATATATTGAGTTTTCAATGCGATCACCTCGAAGAACCTCTCCCAAATTTTCTGCACTGTTCACAATCTTGGAAGGTTTGCAATACTTCAAGTAATAGTAGTCATAAGGAAGCTGAGTCTTTGTGGATGACAATTTGTTCACTTTGACATAGAGATCATCTCCCTGTTCCCACAAATGAACTCATAAATCAATATCTTCAAGCCCATGTAATAATGAAAAATTCTCAATCCACTCTTAAAACTCAAGGGCTTTCATCTAAGGGTCCTTTCGGTAGCGTATTTTGGCAGGCTTGAGCATATAGCAGGTGGATTGAGAAACTCCCTGCAGTAATACTATAAACAAAACAAAAATGGAAATAAAACGTTTTCCATTTCAACCAAACCCTCCAAAATGAAAAAGGGAACAACTACTATGTTTTCTTTCTTCTATTTTCTTCCTTGAAATGAAATTTTTTAAAAACAGTTTCACCACTCATTATCACATTTGAGGAGTAGCTTCAAAACAGAAAGAGTAAGATTGAAACAGCAATTAACAGCTAAATGTGTTTGGTTCAGTGTTGCATTATACCATAATTGATTTTGTCTATAACAATCCACATTAACGATAAGAGCCAAAATTGCTTCCAAAAAAAACAAATTAAAAACAAAATTATTCCAACACAAATCACTCCGCTCAAATTTCAACACTATAACCAAATCAATTATACAAAACCTAAATCATATTCAAACCAAACACAAATTAAATCTTCCATGACATAAAATCAATAATCAAATAAATAGAAAGAACAACGATTAGACGTAGATCAGAGCTAAAACCCTAGATCCGAACAAATTTAAAAGCGATATATAAAGGATGAAATGACATGGCGTAGAAATTGAAAAATGAAGGGAAATGGAGAGGAGAAATGGAAAACATACGGTTTGGAAATCGCGGGGAGCAACGCCGGGAAGGTAGAAGGAATGGACGGAGGAGATGAGGATGAGGAAAGTGGTGAAGAATACGGCGGTGCATCCCATCTTCTCCTTCATCTGAGGTGAGAGAGAGAAAGAGAGAGAGCGAAGAATGAAAAATAAAATGAAAAATGAAATATGAAGAAAATCAATTAGGTGAGTATGTTACTGCCTGGTTACTCTAACTCAACGCACTAGATAGAGACATAATATTCCTTCATTAATCCTTGTAATGAATGTTTAAATAATTCTAACAATTAGAAGTTTATAAAAAATATATATAATTTTTGTATAATCATTTTTGTAGTTAATGATATAATAAGAAAGAAAAATAGTTTTATTATTGAAAAAATCATTTATAAAAGAAAAACGGATTTGAGGATTCGCACTCTAAATATTTTTATAAATTAAGGGTAAAACTAAATATATTAAAAAGAAAAATATTTTTGTAGAACTTAAGTTTGTTTTTGTCAAAATCAAATTTTATATAAGAGTGTGTATATCTGACCACCATGTAAAATTAGTAACTAATAAACCTAAACTAGCTAATCTATCTACACAATGATTATCCTCTCAAACAAATATGAATAGTAAAAAATTTGAAATCTTTAATCAACAACAAACAATTGTCCTATCTATTTCGAAGCTTCCAATGTACAATAGAAGAGTTGCTAAATGTCTTAACAAATTACAAAGAATCCGACTCCAACCAGAGATTACACCAATTATGAAAAATAGTTTATTTCAAAGCCAAAATAGCACCTATAATTTCAAGAAGAAAAAAAACATTATAAGAAGGTAAATTGCAAGCAAAACTACCTAAATGATCACCACAATGAATACGGAACATACCACAACAAACCGCTTTAATCAGAGAACCACCAGAAGCACCGTCAACGTTAACTTTAATCCATCTGACTAAAGAAGAACACCACAAAACCTCCTTCAAAATAATAGGACTAAGAGGGTGAATTTGAACATCAAAATTCTTTAAAATTCGAAACTCCCACATATTAGAACTGGCAGCTGCATTACAAGAGTTTCCAGCTAAAAAAGTCAAAGAAAAAAATGGAAGCACAAGATGTTTTCCTAGGAATAACAACATTTTGAAATCGGGCCTGGTTACGAGCATGTCAAATCACCTTTAGCGTATTAACGAATGTTGTCGTTATGACGGCCTTGCATTGGGAAGCAACATTATTGCTCATAATATTCTTGCAGTCCTCCAAACAATAAATATTACACCGAATATCAAGCAACTGAGACAACCAATTCCAAGTAGCAGCTGCATATTTACAAGAGAAAAAAAGATGTTCCAAGTTTTCCTCACCTTTAGCAAATGTTGCACGTGGAGGGGAGAAAGAGGCTTCTAGTCGTGAGTTTATCGTCGGATGGCAGCTTAGCAAGAGACAATCTCCAAAAAACCAAAGAATTTGAGCGGTGTAGAAACATCAGATAAGCCTACCTCAATCTGAAACAGTGGGTTGGCTGCTGTAATGCTTGTAAGTGACTTTAGTTGTGAAAATGCCATTATCAGTAGAGCACCATCTAAGGGTATCTTCAGGCTTGACATTGGGAAGTAAATTCTCCACCATCAACGAGAGCTTCGGGTGCAACGAAACCAATATGTTAGGCAGAAGAATACGGTTGTTTACAATGATGTCACTCAACAAAGCTTTAAAATCATGGTGCTTGTCTTTTGGAATATGGATAAGAGAAACTAAAGACTAACTGCACCAATTATCTTTCCAGAGATTAATATTTTTCCCGTTACCAATATAGCAAATAGAACTTTATTTCACTTTAGGAATGTATGCTTTCGAACAGAACCAGATTGAAGAGAAAACGTGATACCGCACCAAATATATGACTTATTAAAAACATACCAACATTATTCTAGATTTGTTGCTTCATTGATAGATCTAAGTGATCTTAACCCCACGTAACCATTATTGTAAGTCTTACAACATTGATTCAATGCCACTGTAACGAGCTTCCTTTTATGGATGTCCGCATTCTAAATAAAATTCTGACACCATTTATCAACCATATGAATTAAACTAGCAGGCCAATAATATATCCTGACATAATAAAGGAGCATGTTGTGAATAACCGACTTGACCGATTGAATCCTACCGACAATAGTTAACAGACTGGCCTTCTAAGACGCAAGCTTGGCTATGATTTTATCTATAATCGAGAGAAAATGGATATCTTTCAGGCTTTCTTTGAAAATGGGGACTCCTAAATAAGAGAACGACAACTGCCTTTTCAAGAAACCAATCATGTTGGCCAAAAAAGAGTGTCAAGAAGCCGAAACCGAAACTGAACCAGCAAACAGAAAAGATTTAGAAGGGTTGCAAACCTGGCCTGAATAGGAGGCGTATTGCAAAAAACGATCAACAATGGAATCAAAAGAGCTAGTGCAGCCTTTGACAAAAATGTATAATACCGTCTGCATACAAAGTATAATAAAGAATTCTGCTAGCCCTGAAAGCTTGAATTAACTTGATTTTATTTGAAGAAACTAGTTTGACACCTCTACGACAACTAAAAGAAGCCTGCATAACAATACTGGAGAGAGAGGATCACTGTGTCTGACACCTCTGCGACAACTAAAAAAACCTTGCAGAACAATTACGGGGAGAGAGGATCACCTTGTCTGACACCTCTGCGACAACTAAAAAAATCGTGAAACTCGTCATTAATTGAAATGGAAACCTTGGTAGATTCAAGAATAATTTTGATCCATAAGTAAAATTCGCCACTAAATCCAAACTGCTCGAGAACTTTAAGAAGAAATACCCAATCCAATGTGTCAAACGCCTTAGCAATGTCAACCTTCAAAATTAAGTTACCTCCCACAGATTTTTGTGTGAATAATATTCGCCACTTCTGACGTTAGACATATGCAATCTTTTATAGTTATCCCTTGTGTGAAACCCTTATACTCGTTGGATATGATGAAAGGAAGCACTCTAGCCAATCTTTCTGCCAGGATTTTTGAAATGATTTAAAACTTAAAATGTGCTAGGGAAATATGAAGGAGGAGAAAATGTTAATAGACCCTCAGTCTTAGATGACGCCAACTATGACTATTGGAAGACACGTATGGTGGATTGCCTAAAATCTATGGACAGCAAAACATGGAAAGTTATCACTAATAGTTGGGAACATCCTATGGTTAAGGATAAATATGGGAAGGAGACTTTGAAGCCAGAAAAGCACTGAACTAAGGAAGAAGATGAAATTGATCTTGGAAACTCCAAAGCTTTGAATGCCCTATTCAATGGAGTTGACAAAAAATTGTTTAGGTTAATAAACACCTGTATTATGGCCAAAGATTTTTCTTGGAAATTTCTCAAGACCACTCGTGAAGGCACATCTAAGATGGACTTCAGCTGCTCACTATCAAATTTCAAAATCTAAAGATGAAAGATGATGAAAGCATTCGTGACTTTCACATGAATGTTCTTGAAATAGCAAATGCTTTTAGTGCTTTGGAAGAAAAGATATCAGAAGAAAATTTGATTAGGAAGATTCTCAGGTTTCTACCCAAGAGATTTAACATGAAGGTAACAGCAATTGAAGAAGCCCAAAACATTAGTAGCATGGGAGTAGATGAACTTGTTAGGTCACTACAAACTTTTGAATTGACTATCAGTGACAGAACTGAAAAGAATAAAAAAAGTATAACTTTTGTCTCCAACATTAAAGATGAAGAGGAATAATGTGACATGGACACTGATAAAGGAATGTCGAATGCCATTGTACTGCTTGGAAGGCAATTCAACAAGGTGCTGAAGAGAATGGACAAAAAGTAAACACCTAATGTCAAGAGCATCATATATAACATCAGCAAGAACTATGATTCTTAAATAAAAGAAAGAAAAGAAGAAAGGTCCAATCAAAGTAAACGGGTTCAAGGTCATGAATGTGAAGGCTTTGGACACATTAGAGCATAATGTCCTGCCTATCTCAAGAAACAACATAAGAGGTTGCCAATTTCTTAGTCTGATGATGAAAGTGAACCTTAGGATGAATATGCTAAACTTGCAACTGCTTTAAATGAAGGTGGGCTTATGATGAAGACTCGTGTGATGAAGAAACTCCATATGATGAACTGGTTGTCTCTTACAAAGACATGTGAATTATAAGGGACAAGCAGAAGGAAACTACTTCTCAACTACGGACTGAAAAGGAAGAATGTTTATCCACTATCTACGGACTGCAGAATGAGGTGACCCTGTTGACTTCCAAACTTGAAAACATAATTAAGTCTGTAAGAATGTTGAACAATGGTTCTGATATGTTAGATGAAATTCTCCAAGTTGAAAAAAAAGGTTGGAAACTTAAAAGGCATATGTTTTGATTATCAATCTCTGAAAGGAGACGTCATGTAACAAAATTTATTCCTCCTAAAAGGAAGCCTGAGCAAGTGATGTCTAATAAAATGTCTCAACATTGTGCCAGACATCAGAATACTCAAGTTGGAAGCAAGGTCTTGCACTGGAGATGTCACTATTGTTGTAAGTTTGGTCATATTAAAATGCTTCAAACTGTATGGCTATCCAAAAGGTCCAACACAACCTAAGGTCAATCTAGTAGTGATTAAAACTAGAAAATAATGGATACCCAAGGAAGCCATTACTTCTCTTATTGCTCACACATCTCTCAGAGCTTCAACTATAGAAGATTGATATTTTGATAGTGGATGTTCTAGACATATGACTGGAGTAAATAAGTTTCTAGTGGACATTAAGTTCCAATCCACCAGTTATGTCACTTTTGGTGATGGTTCCAAAGGTGAAATTAAAAGAGTTGGAAGACTGGCCTGTACAGGATTCCCTGGTCTTGATAATGTTCTCCTTGTAAAACGACTGACTGCTAATTTGATAAGCATAAGTAAGTTGTGTGATCAAGGTCTGAAAGTCAATTTCACTGAGTTTGAATGTTTGGTAACTAATAAGAAGGATGAAGTACTGATGAAGAGTGTCAGGTCTAAGGATAATTGTTACTTATGGACACCTCAATCAACAAAATGTTTCCTCACGTGTTTGTTGTCCAAGGAAGATGAAGTCTAGTTGTAGAACCAAAAGCTTGGCCATATTCACCTGAAAGGGATAAAGAAGATTGTATCTACAAAAGCTATCAAAGGCATTCCTAAGCTCAGGATAAAGGAAGGAAGAATCTGTGGTGAGTGTCAAGAATGTGGCCATTGAGAAGCAATTGGCTGATATTTTCACCAAATCTTTAAATGTGAATCAGTTTTAAAAACTAAGAGGTGAATTGAGAATTTTCATTTTTGAGGAATTATAACAATTAGTTTTGTTAGGGAAGGAGATAAGGAAGAGAAAGATGTTGTTGCTGGTGATATCACATATGCATTTGGTGTTGGCTAATTTATGGATAAAAAGGGGGAGTAACGGTGTTTGGTTTTATGCTTTAATATGTTGTAGGGATCTATGTGTGAGGAGGAGAACAGATTAGGGGGAGAAGCATATGAATGATTTCTCTTTCTTCGTGTTTTCTTTTGTGTTGTTGGGAGGTAAATGTTGGTGGTGCTGGGATGTCATACTATATGCCCTGATATCATTTATTACTTGGGAGAATTTATTTTTCTCTACTTGTCTGTGAGAATTTTTTTCTCTGTAGGATATGTTTTGTGTGTGTAGCACTTGTGTGCTTGTGTCTGGTTGGCTATGAATGGGTAATGTCGTGACTGTGCTCTTGAGCAGGAGTTTGTGATTCTAAGTGACAGGGGGAGTAAGATCTGAACTACCGTTCATGTCATTCAGGGGGAGTTTTCTTGTATGGTGCTTAGGCTTTATAAGTGTGGTTGTTGTGTTTTTTTTTGTGATGTCAGACATGGTGTTCTGACATTGTATTTCAGTTGTTTGAGGATCTTGGTTGTGAGAGTTTATTTCTCTCCGAGTGTTCTTTTTCTGTGAGGCTGGGTTTCTACCTTATTTTTGTTGCGTATGCCTCTGGTTTGGTCTACCAAGTTTGTGTGTGGTTTTTATCTTGTGGTTGTTGCTGTTGTGTTTGTTTTTATTTCTCCAGTATTTCATGCAAAAGTTTTTTTAGTCAAAATTTGCCAATGGGGAGATTGTAAGTTCTGTGTTTTGGGGATTGTCAGCAATTTTGTTAAAACAAGTATCACATCAAGATGTTGAGCAAGATGTCTTGACATGTTGGTCTGACATCAATTGCAGAGATGTCACGCACGATGCAGTGACATGTTATACCAAGTGTTAGGGTTTTATCTTTTTGGAAGATTTGTTTTTAAAGTGCGAGATTCTATATGGTTTTAATTCACACTCTGTCGCATTCCAATGAGGGTCATTTTAGGAACATCAGTTTTGTGCTAGAAGTGCATTTGTTTCATAAAAAGGATCTTAGAGACTTTTTAGGAAACTTTCTATTTTGTTCTTATTTTCATGCAAAAGATTTACGGCTGTTGTTTTGGGATATGCGTTTTATTTAGATGAAGAGTCCAAGCTCATGCTGATCTAAAGATATACAAAGAGCTGTTCTAAACCTAGTGAAGTATCGAAGCCATGTATTGAAATAAAAATTTTAGGGTTTAGTGTGTTCTTTGTTATTTGTGATCCACTGTTATATCACTTTGATATATGAGTTGAACTGTATTCATTGTTCATTTGTGAGCCATTCTTGTACTTCTTAGGTGGTTGAATTGGAATGTGTTTGAGTTGTAATCGCTCATAAGCTTTTAAGCAAGAGTGAATATTGTGTCATTGGAAGTGTGTCTTTTACTATTCATTGTTATTGGTTTAATCATTGTTGTGTGATTGAAGGGAAGTGAGAGGGGTCTAATATCTAGGAGTGTCTTAGATAGAAATATCATGGGTAGTGATTATGTGAGAAAATTGTAAATCGAAGGCTGTTTACTTAGACTTCAAACTAATACTATTATAATGAATTTACTTCTTGACTTTGATGCCCCCACATGTAAGTGATGTTGTACCGAACTAGATTAACAATTGACTGTATTATTTACATTCGGTCATTTATTTTAATTGCATAATTGTTTGTGTTGTCATGCTGTCCTGATCCCATTCTCGTGACATACTCGACATCTGGTGTTTGATTACCAGAATTTCATTATTACTTTTTAATTAATTATAAAAAGTTTAAAATTTTATAAAAATTATTAATTGCTAAATAAACAAACAAACAAACAAACACTAAGTTTTAAAAAAGTTTTATTACCCGAAACTTTTAATAAATAAACAACCACCAACTTTAAAAAGTTTAAAAAGTTGCTAAATCATTTAAGTAAAATTTGGCCAAAATTAAAATTGATTGAGTAATTTCATTTATTAATATTTATTTATTATTATTATTATTATTAGTATTATTTTTTTATTATATTTTTTAACAAATTATAATTATTAATCAAGCATTCTCCCAGTAACTTTTAATAAATAAACAACCACTGACTTTAAACAAGTAACCAATAAAATCTTTTATTTTAATTATCTTTATTTATATTTATTTCTTTTTAAAGTAAATACTAACTAACCAGTATATTTTACTTAACTGTAAATAATCATTATTAGTTTTTTATTTTATTTTTATATTTTGATTTCCTTTATATAATTTTTTAATAATCACTATATCTTTTTTATCAATTCTGTTTAATCATTTTTATTTTTTTATCTTATTATTTATTTATCTAGAAACCTAACCCATTTATTTAAAAACTTAACCAAGTTTTTAATTCAATAACTTAACAAGTTATATATATAAAATTATCAACATTTATCGTACTAATTATAACTCTAAAAATTTTTCTACTAAATTTTCCTCCAAAATCTCCAACTTCTTTCTCCATATTTCTTATAATAACTAATGAAATTTTCTTTTTAAAATTTAATTAAAATACATTATTAGTGTAAAAAAATTTTACACTGTCAATTAATTATAACTGTTTAAATTTTACATATTTTTTTATTTTATATATTTTTAATTCACAATTAATTCTTTAATCAACATATTTATAATAATATATTTTAACCTATTAAACTAAATTACATTAATTGTTAATTATAATAATAATTTTATAAAATTTATCGATTACATAAGGCCGTGATATTTTTTTTTACCAAAATTATCAATAGAAAAGCTAAGAATTATTGTTGTAAAAAAACAAAATAGCAGATATGTGCCACATGACAGATGCAAATAAAAATAAACGGCTGAGATTTATTCTTCACTTTCATTGTAAAATCACAATAACAAGCATTTCCGATTACAAAAACCTACCTGTATGTTTTGAGCCGCCGTGCACTGATTTCAACTATCCGGAAAACTCAAAGACAGTCCGAAAACGCCGGTGAGGTTGTTTGTAGGAAATCAGACTACCACAAACAGCGAGTAACTTCAGGTTTTTCTTTTTTTTCCTCTCTTTCATTTCACACATTTTCCTTTCCCAAGTTTGTAACGCGCGCGAGAGTGCGATAGCCGCAGATGTATTAGGAGACTTATTCATGTTGAATTGATTAAGAGTTTTTGATTAAACCTTGTGTTTTGATAATTTGATTTATGAATCTTTTATGGAATTATTATTGAGTTATATTTGTTTGATTTATGTTTATAGTTATTATTCATTGCCGACAGCTATGAAAAAAAGTTGTGTATGTGTAGCCGTATCAGGACAAGAGCCGTATTTGGGGTGTCTGTGCTTCATAGTTATTCCTATAATTTATCTAAAAGGTAATTAAATAGTGGTCATCCCGCGATCCGCCATTCCGGTTGGCCGCTATCCGGAATTGATAACTTTTCATGGTATAAAACTTGCATTTGTTTTTCTTGACCAAAAATTCAATAAGGAGTGCACTATTCTTTTGTGGTATATTCTTAGTTCATTACTCAGGAATTTCCTACAACATATGCTTAAATCGGATAGAAGTTTACTCAAGCATCTTTTGTTTAGTTATATCAAGAGAATAATGATGTTGAGAGGGGTGGATCACCTTGTTATTCTGTTACTGGAAAGAGTAGGGATCAGAAAGATTGAGTATCTACTTATAAGAGCCACTTGGCTAGGCTGATAGTTATTACACTATCAGATATCACTATTCCATTCAGCAATATTCATCCACAATTCCTTTTACAATTCTTGGTCTCTTATTATGAGCTGCCCACATGGCTACGGTTTCTTTGGAGCTTAAGTTTAAGTTTTTGGTTTTGTTTTATTAAGGACTGTTTTGCTTTTGCTGTTTTAGAATTTGGTCTTGTGGGTTGGAGAGTTTTGGACAGTCTGCTTCTGTTCTCTGCAGGGGGTGCTGTCATGTTTCAGCTGTTGCCGGTTTTGGGCGACCTTTGGTTATTTAGTTAGCGTCTTTTTCTGCCTTTCTTTGGCTTTGTTTTGCTGGGGTTGTGGCTAGAGGTTCTGGTTCTCAATTTTTCGGCTAGTGCAGTTTTTTTTATTTTCCTCCCCTTATCCAGGTTTACCTTGTGCTCAGGTCTAAGTGTATTGATAAATTTCGCAGTTTAAGAATAAAAATAACAATAAAAATGTAGTTACTTATTTTGGGTTCATTTAATTGAATTTTGCTTAAGACCGTCTCGGCTGTCGTTGAACTGTGTTGCTTACAAAACTTTAAAAGGGACTTGTGGGGATGAGGGAGCTAGAAGATAATTTGTTCCTGCATAATTTCTCTGAATTTGGGTTACTTGTGAGGACTTGAGTTATGATTCAAAATTAACCATGTGTACTTGCTCAGACTTCGTGTGCCTGAATCTACTTTCTATTATAATAAAATTAGTTTGTTTTTCCTTTTCAAAAGAATTTTAACCGGGCACGATCAGATCTCTAAATGATTGCCTTCCAATTTTACTTAAATTTATCTTGATCTATTATTGTAGACATATACAAATATAACCGCTAACTAGTTAGAAAATAAAAATATATATTAACTTGATTTGTTCTTAATGCTGTTCAGGTTTCAAATTGAAGACATGAATGCGTTCAAAGCATACAAGGCATGTGTCCCAATTGCTTATAGCCCCAATCTATACATTACTCTGGTGAGGGGTATTCCGGGGACGAGGAAGCAACACAGGCGCACTTTGGAAGCATTACGTTTGGGCAAATGCAACCGAACTGTCATGCGATGGAACACACCTACTGTTAGGGGAATGATCCAGCAGGTTTCAACACAAGCTCTATCAAATCCGTCGTGAAATGATCTATGTCCTTGTATACTAACATTGGTAAACTTTGTAATTAATATAGGTCAAGAGGTTAGTTGTTGTTGAGACAGAGGAGATGTACAAGGGCCGCAAACAGAAGGAGGAAAACCACCGAGCTCTCCGTCCTCCATTGGTCATAAACCATCAACCTGCTCCTGCTGAGGGTGCCTTGTAATGTTCAATGTGTTTTTAATGGTTTGGTCTTCTTACTACTATAACTTTCAAATGCCTAAGTTGTGGGCTGTGCCTCACACGTGGTTAACTTGCTTTGAAGGTCATGTTTTAGTTTTGAATCTATAATTTTGTAGCTGTTTCAACTGATGCAACAACATTAGTCAAATTTAGGCATCAACTTCAGTTTGGAATCATTAATTCCATAATTTCTTGTTTCTTTAGGAAACAACTTTACAATATAGTTGGGCTTTGTTATATACTACTTCCATCTTTAAATACTAGTATCTTTAAATACTAGTAGAAGACCCGTGCTTCCCCACGGATAATTTCATTCATATTTTAGATCATTCGATAAGATTTTGTTGTTGTTGATGATGATAAATCCAATATGTCTAATAACTACAAATATCATTAATAACTATAAATATTTAATATTTTGTTTATTAAAATAAAAAAGGTATTGTCGTGATAATGTCCCATGAAAATATCAGATTGCATGTTGTCAATAACATGTATCAAAACATTTTTATTATTTATCTATAACAGAATACTGAATAAGAACATGTTGTCAAAAAATGTATCACATAAATATTTAGATGCAAATGTCTCATTGTACGGATAACAGATCAAAACATACATGAGTTTAAAAGCTGCATTAGATTTACTGGTGTTTTTAATTCTGACAGCACTCCTAACCTGTTTTCCTGGATCATTTACATATGACAGTAAAGAAAGAAGGGATGAATTAAGTAATACAGAGATACAATATATTACCAATCCTATAGAGAAGTACCAGAATAAGGAATCTAAAAAGCATGAGTTTGCATATGTATTTTTGTCTTCCGAACTAAAATTAAAGGTTATGCATTCTTTCCCGAACTTACAGGTTTGAAACATTTAAGAAGCATGTGCAGGTACTTAAATACACCATTTATAATCCATGTAGTGATACTCACTTATAGAGAAACAATTTGTACTTTGAACGAACTCTCACTAAATTGATTCAATAAACTACCTAGTGAAGAACTGTGTCTGCACGCCTAAGAGCCATCATATCTCCCGTTGAGACAAGAACACCCATCTGAATCATTGCTTCAAGGACCTGCATAAATGCATAAGCTTCATTTGATAATAAACTTAGATTGAAAAAATGGAATTTCATGCTAGTATTCATGACAACTGAATAATTATGGAAGATAATATATTCTTGCTTAATATTATCAATTAGAATAGCTCCATGTTTTGAAAACTGAATAATTATGTAGATAGCAACAGAGGAAAAATATCCCATTCCAAAAGCAAGTTCGGAAAAAGCTTGACAGGATACAGTAGTATCAGTTGATATACCTTAATCTCTAACAATGGAATAACATAACCACACAAAAACTGACACTATATCTATGAAAAAGAACAAACCTTTAAGAATTACTGGAAGGGCTGCATGACATTCATTTTCTCATATCCATCATCCTTGACTCCTTTTAATGATAGTGGAGAGACTGAACACTGGTCGAATGTAACACCCCCTTATATACCCCCAAATAAATGCATATACAAATTTATCAGAATGAAAATTTTAGAATAAGTTATAAAGGAAGAATGTCATAATTTCACCAATGAAACACTTTAACATTTGCTCCATAAAATATGTAACATTTTCATGGTTTAGAAATCACATTTCAACATTTAAATTTAAGCGGAAGATAAAATCATTTAATCATTTCCAAAATATTAATTCACATACAGATAAGATATCCAGATTGATACATCATGTCAGGTAATTACAAAACCACATCAGCTGATACATCGCAATGTATCACAAAAGAATAACTATACTAGTCTAACTACCCGGTGTTACATATCAGAGCAGCCGACTCAAAAGAATGAAGATAACTTCACAAAAAAAAACTCCAGCATCCTAATCTGCAATGCCTCATAGAGCATTATAAAACAGCAGAAGAGTGAGAAATATAACCATAATAATCAAAGCATAAGATTATATATATATATATATATATATATATATATATATATATATATATATATATATATATATATATATATATATATATATATATATATATATATATATATATATATATATATATATATATATATATATATATATATATATATATATATATATATATATATATATATATATAGGTAATCATATAACTCAACTCCATATTTCTCACCACAATTCACCCTCTTAGTCATATATATTTACCACACATATATAGACAACATGAATATTCACAAAGCATTCCCACATCATGCATACACTCACATTTCCACAATCTTATCATTCACACATAAGCATCTCTTCATGCATATGTCATATATCAATGTGACTCAACAACTCAATGCAACTCATGCAATGCGGTACCGACTCTCGTTATCATTTTTTGGTTTTTACATTAAACTGGGTCCACTCTTCTAGACCGATAACCCGTTATCATTTTTCGGTTTTTACATTAAACCGGGTCCACTCTTCTAGACCGATAACAACAAAGGCCCGTCCTCTAAGCCTTCAAACTCACTCTTCTAGGTTTGGGACAAGTCACTAGTCTCCACGAAACTAGCAAGCATTGCCTCTTGACTAAATGATGCATATGCAATCGAAAATCAAATGCACTTAAGACCGACATCTTAATCTCATGCATTCCAATAATTCATCTCTTCAAGAATTACAAGATGATTGCACACACAACATATTCATAACAATTCAAGGTATTCACATTAATACCATTAACGTAATTCGCAAGTCATGCACACATATCCACAATGTTCTCATGCATACTTATCACACAATTGCGCACAACATTAGGCATTCACAATTTATCAAACAATGCACACATAACCTCTATTATATTCTCATGCATTTCCAATCAATACAAACAATATACACATCTCAAAACCTAGGATTCACGCCCGAAGGCTACCCACAACATATCACAATAGTACATAAACTATGTGATTAATCAGGCAATAAACCATAGTCGAACCACACAATCAACCTATGGATAAATCTCAAATAAAACATCAACCTGTCATACTCGCTACTCCTTCGCTAAGCGAACTCCTAGCGAGTATTCGCAACTTGTTCGCCTAGCGAACATGCTAGCGAATCTCAACAGAAGTTACTGACTTCATTCGCTACCTGCTCGCTACAGCGAGCTTCCCAGCGAATCGTTCGCTATCTCTTCGCTACACTTTCGCTACCAGCGAACACACCAAAATCCATTCTGTCCAAGTCTGGGACCATTCACTACTTGTTCGCTGAGCAAGCTCCTAGCGAGCATTCGCGACCTGCTCGCCTAGCGAGCTGCTAGCGAGTGTCTGCGTATTTTGTTTTTCACTTACTGTTATCCAACTCAACCAAATCCAAAAACTCCAATCTCACCAATCCAATTCCAATACTCTTAGTCTAACATTTCTAGACTATTCTACATCATCTATTTCAGATTTTAACCGATTAAATTGAGTTCTACCGATTATTCCAACTTTTGCCCTAAATGGAAAAGGATGGAAACTACACCAAAACCTCAACCCAACATATATAACATCATGCAATGATCAAATAGAAACATTTCTCACCCTTACCTCGATTAATCGGAGCTTTGATGTTGGTTTTTGATGATTTTCCACTTTCCTCTTCTTCTCCTCTCTTTCTCTTCTTCTTTCTTTCCAAATGTTTCTCTCTAACTTTCTTTTCTTTTCCTTCTCTATTATATATTTCCTTTATTTTCCTTCCTTCCAATTTCCTTCTCAATTCTCGATTAATTCCAATTAATAAAAATTAATTTCCAACATTAATAAAAATCCCACTAAATCAATTAATTACTATAATTAATTATTTAATGAAATTCGGGCTGTTACATCGAATCTGCAACATCATATCTCAAAATATCAGACATACAAAATACAGGAGCAAAATAATGCAACAAACTATGATAGGAATCCTATCACAGGATCAACATTCTTGAAATGTACACCCTTGATCCCAATTTCAGCTGTTGTTTGCCTGAGAACACAATAACTATATAAGATGACTCACACTTTATCATAAACTACTTCAATAACTAGACAAAACATGTGTAGAAATATTAAAAACCTGTCATCTATGAAAGTACAATATGCTGGATTAACTTGAAGATGCCTTACAACTTCCATATAGAATTCACTATCTGGTTTCCTCTTTTCTGAAACACAATGAAAATGGCTCAAAAATATTTCTCATGATGTTAATTATTTTTTGTTTCTAAACCAAGACCTCGTCTAATGATCATTGTCTTTCTCATGATGTCATTACATTGGGCAAAATACTCATGTCTTAAAACTTGTTCAACATTAATCCTACTCCTTGGGTTTACTGTTAGACACATGTCTATTAAATTAAACAGTGATTTCAGAACTTGATCCAAATATTAATCTTTTTTCAAATTCTATATTAACAAATTTAAAAGTAGCTTTCTTGCTTCTCTTCCTATTATATATGACACTCCTAAATACTTACCTATTCCCAACACCTTTTGAACTCCTAGAGTATCAACCAAAGAATTCCTAATAATCAGACCAATATTCCTACTACAGAAGACTTTAGATTTTTTGAAATTTTATGGCTTGTCCTGAAACTTCCTCGTACGTATTAAGAATATCCTTCATCACATTAGTTTCATGCACAACCGCTATAAAGAAGAGAAAACAATCATCGGTGAAAAAAAGATGAGATATGACAGGAGCATTCTTACATATTTTAATCCCATGAATATCCCCCTGCCTTCGGCTTGCTTGATGAGAGCTGATAACCCTTCAGAACAAAGAATAAATAAATATGGATCTAAAGGGTCCCCCTTCCTCAAACCCCTACCTGAAATGATCGACCCTACCATATTACCATTCATCACACAAAGTAGTCTACAGTTTTCACACATAACATGATTCACCATACCCATTTCTGAATGATGCCCATAGTAATAAGAACATCCTTCAGATAATCCCAATCAATTTTGTCATAAGCTTTGCTGATATCCAACTTAAGAGCTATATCCCCTGTCTACCTTTAGTTTTAGTCTTCATATAATGAACCACCCTAATAGCTGCCATGGAATTATCCAGAATAGATTTACTGGGAACAAAAGTCGATTGATTATCCGAAATGCACTTATCTAGAACTCTATTGAGACGATTAGCAAGAACCTTGGCTATCACTTTATACAACACATTACACAAAACTATCAGTCTCTAATCCTTCAGGGATGTTTGGACTTCTTCTTTATGAATAAGATTGATATTAGTCGAATTAAGACTGGACGGGAAGTCACCACTTTTCAACCAAGAGTAACTGGCATTAAAAATTTCACTTCCACAAGTATCCCAAAACCGGTGATAAAACCCTGGATTGAAACCAACCGGACCCAGACTCTTGTCAACTTGCATAGAAAAAATAGCTTCTTTAAATTCCTCCAAAATAAACGGAGCTGCAAACAAATCATTATCCTCTTCTGAAATGGAGAGTCCAATATCCTGTAGGACCCGATCACGAAAACTATTTTTCTTCTGAAATAAATTCGTAAAATAATCAAGAGCAATTTTATACATTTCTTCAGTTGAAGTACCCATCTCTCCATTATCATTAAAAAAAGGGAGAATAATGTTTACTTTTTTTATAGCAGAAGCTGAAATATGAAAGAATCTAGTATTGAGATCCCCATCCTTAAACCAGTGAACTTTGGCTCTTTGCTTCTAAAACATGTCTTCTTTGACCAGTAGAGAATACATATGACTTTTAAGGGCTGAAAAGTAATTAATATTTCCTGCACCCACATGATAACAAACTCTATCCATCTTCCTACTTATGCTCATAATTTCCTTTTTGATCTTATGACAATTATCCTTGCTCCACTTCAACATGCTTTCACTACAAAGTTTTAGTTTACCAATAATATCATCCATCTAATTTTTGTGCCATTGCTCAATAACAAAGTCCTAGAAACCTGGTTCGGTTAGCCAGGCATTCTCAAATTTAAACTCTTTAGGAGACTTATGAATCCGTACACTGGCATCACAACAAAGCAATATAGGGAGGATGTAACACCCTTCTAATCCCCGCAATTAATTAAAATAATCAGAGTAAAATTAACATGCATTCAACCAAGGGTGTCACACTTCAAACTTTCAAACACCTGTCATGCTCATCAACACTTCAATGAATGATCATGTTTTACAATTTCAATTAGCATGTAGCAGCAGATTCATTTATCCAATGATTTTTCATAAAAGAAATATTTGTTTTCATCACATAAATCAACAAGGCTCGAGCACTAAGGCCAACTTCTTATTATTTCAATAAACAAGAAAACATAGTATATTTCTAAAACATAAACCAAGCGATCTCAGTGTTACACGACCAGAGCATGACTCGACCCAATATAAATAAATCGCTAAATAGCTACACCAATAGCGGCCTCGGGACTACAAGCAGCTCTACTCTGAAATACCTGCACAATGTCATGTAGGACATCATTCCAGCAGAAGGGTGAGAAATATTACCATAATAATCAATGCATATAATTATGTATATAAGCAATCATAAAATACATATATGCCACATTTCTCACCACATTTCATATTCAATTCACACATACCTCTCAATTACCTCATCATATAAACTAACATGGTTGATCATCAAGCATATTATCATGCACATAGCATACTTTCATACAACACTCACATACTCACCACTCTTAAATCAACATATCATGTATATATGCACACTTCTCCTAACAATCACATATTCATCATTTTCAATTACACAAGTCATGTACACATACGCAAGCATAACTTTAATCAACAATTTTATCCATGTCATATGGCTCACATAAAGCCCATCAATTCTACCAATTCACTATTACACATTCACATTTCTCAATTACACAAGTAATGCACATACGCATATTCCACAATTCTCACCATACTTCATCATAACTCGTCATATACTTTACAAAGCATACTTATATAAACAAATATGGACAATCATCAAGCACATCTCTTCATGCATATTTCATAAATATTCAACAACATATCACCCACAAGCATTTTTCATATACCAATGACGTTATGCAATGTGACTCAACATAACTCAATGCAACTCAATGCTATGTGGTACCAACACTCGTTATCATTTTTCGGTTTTTACATTAAACCAGGTCCACTCTTCTAGACCGATAACCAACAAAAGCCCGTCCTCTAAGCTTTCAAACCCACTCTTCTAGGCTTGGGACAAGTAACTAGTCTCCACGAAACTAGCAAACATTGCCTCTTGACTAAATGATGCATATGCAATCAACAATCAAATGCACTTAAGACCGACATCTTAATCTCATGCATTCAAATAATTCATCCTTCAAGAATTATAGCAATGATTGCACACACAACATATTCACATATATCATCAATATATTATCAAGCAATGCACACATATCCACAATATGTTCTCATGCATTCTTCACATACAATAGCATGCAAATAATATGCATTATCAACATCATCAATACATTCATAAAGCAATGCACACATATTCACAATATGTTCTCATGCATTCTTCACATACAATAACATACAAACAATATGCATTATCAACATCATCAACACATTCATCAAGCAATGCACACATATTCACAATATGTTCTCATGCATACTTCACACACAACCGCATACAACAATATGCATTCACAACAATGTATACCAAACGGAAATCGAACACCCTAATTATTTAAGTCTCACTTACTTAAATAATCAATATCGATTAATCGATAAAATCGGCTAAAAGTCGGCTAAAAATAATATTTCTTTTCACCAAGTTATGAAACATATTATTAGCTTCAGTTTGATATAAAGAACGTCAAAATCCGATAAACGGTGAAGAAGTTATGAATTTTCGAAGTTTTGAAAATAATATTTTCTCACATTTACAGTGTTAATCGGTTAACGCATATGGTTAACCGATTAACCACTCCAAAAACTCAGTTTTTAGGCCATAAACTCAGTTTTTAGGCCCCCAACACTGTGTTAATCGGTTAACGTATATGGTTAACCGATTAACACCTGAAAAACTCAGAAAAACAGCTACGGGTTCGACACTAAAACCCTCAAAAAGTCACCCGATTCAATTCTTTTCTCCCGATTAAATACCTACTCATCATTACCAATCATATAGTGACATTTTAGGACCATAAAACACTAATTCTACGACTTCCGAATTTCACCCAAAATCTTAACCTCCAATTTCTCCAAAAATGTCAAAACTCATAAACTCGATCAAATTCACTCCAACGAAACTCAATACTCTCGGCTAAGCATTACCCAACTAAACTATGCAACTTATTCCGAGTTTGAACCGTTAGAACTCGATTTCTACCGATTAAATCCGTTTTTGGCCTAGAATTGAAAATGGAGAAAAACATCCAATAACTCAAACAATCCATACATAATCATACACATTGATCAAATAATAATGTTTCTCACCCTTACCTTAGATTAATCGAAAGCTAGAAGTCATTCTTGGCGATTCTAAGCTTTTCCTCTTCTCCTTCTCTTTTCTCCTCTTCCTCTTTCTTTCTCTTCTCTTTCCTTATGTTTTTATTTTCTTTTCTTTTCCTTCCACTTCCTCATATATACCTTTCTCTTTATTTCTTTCCAATATATTTACTCTCTCAAAACATCTATCAATCCATTAAACAAACATCTAATTATTCAAATAATTAGAATAATCCAAATAAATCAATTAATTAACACAATTAATTAATTATTGAAAATTGGGCTGTTACAGGGGGGTGATCACACACTTTGGATTCCAATCTCCGAACTAATCATCTTCAACAAAACCACTTCATAATCGAGACACTCCATTTTTGTCACATAATTAGTCTCGATTTCAATCTTCGTTTCATAGGTTCGACTTCCAATCTCCATATTTACCATTTCACAATGTATTTCACTCTTTGAATGAAATTAAAATTATTATTTTTTGTTGATAAAAGTCATTAATTAATCAATCAAAGTAATATAAATCAAAATATAATAATTATTATGTATACATAAATGCCATAATGTCAATATAAAATGTTAGTGTCATAATCAATTCAATCACAAATCATAATACAAAGTCATCAAAATTAACAAAATAAAACACCATTGTTTAGTATATCGGACACCCCGTTCCTCCTCTGCTAGCGGTACTACAACATATTTCGTGCATATACTAAGATGGCTTGTAGAGTTGCCATATGAGGGATGCCCTCAATAAATTCGTCCCTATATATGACCTTTATTTCAATAGTCACGATATGTGACATGCAAGTAAAACATCAACGACATGGTCTGCTATCGCATGTTCCTCATCTGATTTCTACTGATGAACGAGTCTCGGGGAATTTCCCTTTGAATCTGATGTCATGAAAGGGTGTGACAATGTATAAAATTATTGGTTGTAGTTGTATGGACGAGGAGTTAACACACATCATCGTATACGAGACATCCTATGACACCATGACCAAATTACGCTACAAAGATCTCATAAACATTTATGCGGAGGACAATGGCATGAGTAACAATGGCGGGGTTTCTATGTATACCATGTATATATCCAAATTGGCGCATGAATCGCTCATGTTGATGGGGTACATAAGTCGAGACCCAAAGGCCAACTATCAAGAGTACAATACCATCACATTCAAAGGTCGTGTCTCAGTGATCACCATATGACATCTAGTTAATATCATCCACCATGATGCGTTCAAGAGCAAGTCGAAATGACTTAGCTGTTTGGTTCCCTCAGAGCGGGATGATCGAGCACGCACATGGCAAGGCCTCTGAGTAGTCATCCACATACTCCCAATCGGTGAGACATGGAAAAAATTGGTAAATACATGCTTGAAAATGGTTCAAATGAAATATTAGTAATAGAACATTGTAGCATAAGTATTATGATGTTAATATCAGTAAAGGTGCAAAAAACAATAAATAGACAATTATTTTCAATCAACTATTGAGTGTTCTACGTACTACCCTTAGCTAGTTTGGAGTATAGGTATACCAAACAAGATACACTTAGTTATACTCATGGATCCTCTCTAAGTCAATAAAATATTTGAGGTAGATAACATCAACATAGGTCGCACTTTTGTCCACAAAAATGGGCGTGCTGACCAAACTAATAGGTATGACCTAAATGTACATAATTTGTGGTATGCAACCCTATAATCATCACCATCATCCTTCATAGTTGCAACAACATAGTTTTCATACATATCAATACAAAATGAAAACCTATAATGATATCCTCTGGTGTCATCTAACTCTTTTCGAGTTTTCATTGGGTCAACTCTCAAATACGTCACCATCATGTCCAATGCCTCACGTTTGATGGTTCTAGAGTAGTTTAATAATTTTTCCTAAATGGGGAGACAAGGAAGGCATGAGACATCGTTAAGTTTGATGGACATCTCACCTATCAGAAGATAAAAATACAACATCTTTGTGTACCATCTCTCCACAAAAGTAGATAATAAGTCAGGGTTAATATAACCATAACTAGTCCTTCTTAAGTATTGCAACCCAGATAAATGCATGACATCTTGGAACCATGGCTCATCATATTGCACCAACTTTGTAACCTTCCTACCATGGTTGATACACTTTAACGTATCACAATATTGCAAAAAATAAATACATCGTCAGAAAATTAAAATGACAAATGTTTAAAAGAGTAATTAATTTTTTTTTTATATTACTTCTCTGTTCCATATGTGTCTAGCCTCTTGGTCTGGATACAAAGGAAGTAGTGAAAGATCTGAAGGGTCTTTTGGGAAGCCCTTTATGGCATCTGGGGCAACAACGTCTTCTTGGGCAGGAAGGGCTACAAGGGCAACATCAGACACGTGAATCCTGAAGGACGATGTCAGAAACCAGTGAACACGTGAAGATGATTCCTCACAAAAAAAAGAAGTCTCTCCAATAGTAGATCACGAAGGTTTATCTTTTGAGAATGTGGTATAACAATTAGAAATTTTTATATCTAATCAGAACCATTTCTCATTCTCAAGTTTGCCTTGGTCATATTATGGAAGGTGGACGTCTCTAGGGACCGTGCCCGACCAAGGGTCGGCCCCCTTCCCATGCCCTAGGTGTAAACCTGATTTGAGATTGATATATTGGAGGACCTATCACGACGACATATAGAGTGGCTAGCTACCAAGATGAGGTGTATTGGAACGCGTTCACTATGCTTGTTTGTCAGTGTTGTGAGCTTTTAATAGTTTTTTGTCGTACGTCATTGGCGTTTATAATAGATCCCCGAATACTTGTAATGGGATTTCGTTCTTTTTGGTCATACCCCGAACTCATTGGTACCTTTCATGATAAAAAGGGAAAAGGAAATTTAGTAACCAAATATTTCTTTACTTCAATGGTTGTAATACATTATACATGGCATAATTTTTATTATACAATAAAAGGACTATAAAATTTAACAGAACCAGCTGGTCTTACCTCTTCTTATTTTATCATGGGGTTGATGCCACATGTTTTCCTTTAAGTGAGCCACTTTTGTTCATCAGTCCAGATCACAGTGTTTTTCTGGTTGGAGGTTGAATGACCATACCTTTGAGCTACTTGATTAGTGGAATTACATTGATTTCCATGGATGTGGCCCCGCCTTTCTTCTGATCCTAATGTAAATCCTGGTAAATCCTTTTCGCTCCTAACAAGTCGGTGCTAATATTGACTGACTGTTTATTGATGTTATGATATTTTATCTTTAGGTGAACTAGAGAGGCAACTACATCCAATGTCGCTGCAAAGGGTCGACCTAAGATGCACTTGTAGACGCTCTGGCATGGGACGACCATGAATTGTGAGTAAACTATTATAAGGAATTTCTTAATGCACCCTATGGTTTACTAACATACCTTATACAAATACAATAATACCTCTAGATTCTAAATATCCATCTCTGAATGCACCCAAAGGCAATACATTTCTGAATTAAACCCTAAGTCAATGGGAAAAAAATATGAAGATGCATCTTCGTGTAACTTATAGAGATACACCTCCGGACGCTGTTTGTTCAAAAACGCGCCAGAACCCTTTCTCTTTCCTCAGTTCTAAAAAACATTTTCAAGATTCTCAAACTCTTTCAAATCACATTATCTCAAAATCATTCAACCAACTTCAAAGCTTCTTCCATCAACATCAAGTCCATCAAAAAGTTCATTCAACACCTAAGTACTCACAATTTGTAAGTTTTTTTAAAATATTTTTTTAAACGTTTTTTAGTTTTTGTATAAATTTGTTTTAATTGACGACTAGGTTATGAAATAGATAATTTATACACAATGAGAAACATGTTTGATGGTTAGTTTTATTGATCAATGCACAATTAACTCAAGGAAAATACATTTGAGACCTACTTGCTAAAGTCAACTTACAAGAAGCCAAACCTCTACCTTCCCCTAATGTGGCTGGTTCCAAACTCTCCAAAGATGGTCCTAACATGTTTATTGATACTAACATTTACATATCAATTGTGGGTGCTCTTCAGCATGCTACAATAACACGACCATACATATGCTTTTCAACAAATAAGGTATGCCAATTCATGTCTCAACCTCTTGAGTCTCATTGGATTAAAGTAAAAATATATTCTTAGGTACCTAAAAGGTACTATCACTTGGGGACTTCATCTGCAATCCATCACCAATTCTATAGTCCCTTTGCTAGCATATTCTAATGCATATTAGGGCTATGATCCTGATGACAGAAGTTTAACATCAAAATCTTATATCTTCATAGGACCTAATATCACTTCCTGGTGTGGCAAGAAATAAACTGTTATCTCTAGGTCAAGTATTGAAGCTGAATATAAAAGTCTTGCCCTTGCTGCCTCATAATTGCTTTAGGTTAAGGCTATACTAATTGAATTCAAAATCCCTTACTCCACTCCTACTGTCCTATGTGATAAAACAAGCACCATTTCTCTTGCTTACAACCCTGTTCTTCATGCACGAGCAAAGCACATGGAACTTGACTTGTTCTTCGTTAGAGAAAAAATGCTCAACAAGCAGCTCAAAGTCACTCATGTACCTCTTCAGTCTCAAAATGATGATATACTCACCAAGGCACTTCCTCCCTCTAGATTTAAAAAACTTAGAAGCAAGCTCACAGTGTGCGATTCTCCTCAAATAACCCATAATACAACTTGAAAGGGGCTATTAAAAAATTCAATCATGTGATATTGTAAGATTTATTAAGTAAGCTCATATGAGCTTACTGTAGGATTAATGTACACTAGTATAACCTTGTAACTAACTATTAGTTACAGTTAAAAAAATATATAACATATTGTAACTAACTAACTAACAAGTGTCACTTAGCCCTAGGTCTTACTAGCTACAGCAGGTCATCAGCAAGATCTATAAATAAATCTAGTCTGATGTAACTAACAATCAATACAATCACAACTCAGTTTTATCCATTGATTCCAAGAGAATCACGACTAATATTTAAAACTCTAACACATTCGCTACATATGCCATTTATCAGATTTTAAGGCAGATTAATGAAATAGTTGATGAATGCCATAATAAAATAAAAGATCGTGGTAGTAAAAGAGTTTGCGAAAATTCGTGATATTTTATTATCTAAGTGTGACGATTTTTATTCTATAGCAAACTATTTAGGACTTAAAAGAGAGTTAAAATTAGAAAATTATGTAACTTCACGGACATTGCATTGGTATTCACCGACATTAAAGCCACATATGAAAGATGATAATATGAAACAATGTATTAGATTTTACTTGAGCGTGCTTGAGGAAAATTCCTCGTGATCTAATGTTTATATCCATATATAACTTTGAGCGCATAGATGAAAAATGATTCTACATGTCGAAAAAGTCAACAAATTATTACTTTATTGCAAATGAGGATGACCAATATCAAACTTGTATTAACAAAAATTACATTGAAAATGTTAAATTTTTAGTAGCAATGGTTAGACCCAGATTCTATGATGAAGAAAATGTAACATTCACGGGAAAAATTAATGTGTTTCCTCCCGCTAATAAAGGTCCACAAGAATGTCAAATGTTAATCAAAGATTGGAGACACTTGAAAAAAAATCAATTACTTATATCACTAAAGAAGTTAGCTAGAAGTTCTTGAAAAATGATATTCGATTACCATTTACAATAAGTAATTGGTGGGCTGACTTATTTGGTAGAAGTGATTTTTTTTATAAGTAATTTGTTTCAACATTTGACTTGAACAAAATCTCCGTTATGAAGTCTTGAAACACTTGACCTTATTGAACATTTTTTGGACTTTATTGGCCATAGAAGTAATTGGTTCTTGTTTCAAGTGTCCTTACATTTTGATTGACCTTCTGGATGACACTATATCAATTAGAAGAAACACACCATTTTTTCTGCGAATGTCACATCGTCTTCATCATCAAATATGAATTTGGCCACTGCTACTAAAAATACGGCCTTTTAAATGTAATTTTTGTTTATGCAAGTATGATATGAGTAATCTCATTTAAAAGAAAGTAATAATAATTCGTTGATTTTTTGGACTTGTAGAACCATTTTTATCTATGTGAACAATGTTATACAAAAATTTTAACATTGGATCACGAGGAATGCTATTTTCATCAAACATGTTCAAACACAATTTACGACATTTCATATTATCATTTTTGATATGTGATTTTAACGCGCTTGAATGTCAATGTAATACTCATTCATTTACATATTTTCCCAATTTTGCCTTGCTTCTAATACCCACAATTTATTTTTATAGATAAAAATATGCTATGATTGAGGAATAAAATATCACAAATTTTCTCAAATCCTTTGTTGCTATTTAGTTCTACAACACTTTCCACACCAACACCGAAATATTTGTTGACATACTTTCTGCCAAACCCTGGATAAGTTAGGGTTTTTGTTAATTAATTCTTCACTACTCTAAGATTACCTACTTTCTTATTTTTATTTCTAGAAAGCAAAAAAAATCATTTGAAGGAAATCAACCGAATCCTTATGTCTTTTTCTTCCAAAGAAAAATGCTATTTTGACACCATTTCTTACACCTCATACATATACCGTATGCACTGTTTACCGTATTTATACGGTGAACAATGTTTTTTTTATTAAAATAATATATTTTTTTAAAATATTAATTTTTTTTAAAAAAATATTTATTTTTAAAATTTATTTTATAACATAAATATAAGATTACGCATTAACCAATTTCACAGTTGCATTAACCACAAAAATCTATATCATTAACCAATTATTTTACCTATAATTTATTAACCAAGTTCACTACTTCATTAACCAATAAAATACATACCATTAACCATGTTCTGAGTATTTTTTTCATATGTTTATGAACAGTAAATTGAGTGTAAGGTGTAAGAAAGGGTGTAGGAATAACAAACCTGTTCTTCCAAAATCTCCCTTAAATAATTACATGATGCAACTGTATTCAAATTCTTTTTTAAATATAAAATGGAGTATAGACATGTGGGGGAATTGGGATCATGGAAGACATCAAGGACGAACCGAAAGCAACAATGTGCGATAAAATTTCTTTTGTTTGGGCGGTTACTCAGTGGGTCCATCTTCACCGCCACACCTCCTCCTATTTGAAGGTTTCAACATTCTTCAACTAATAATATTATTATTTTCTATAATAAAAATATTAATAATAACATTGTTATACTTTTTCTAAAAGAATAATAACAATATTTTTCAAATAATAACAATAGTAGAGTCATGCTGACCAATGCTAAAAAGCTATGAATTTAATTGAAATAGTGAGGTTTAAAATCTAAAATAATTTTATATTATTAATTAATTACAAATATTGAATGATGAAATTTGTAAAATAATTTAAATGGATAATATTGGTGAATTGAGAGTATAAAACTTTTTATACTGTCAGTTCATAATAGTTAATTTAAAAAGTATTATATATTCTTTATATTAATACATATAATATATTTTTTAAAATTAATTATATTTATTTTTCAATAAATTAAATACATATATTTTAAAAAAAATATTTTTTAATTTAATTTATTTTTAATCTCGTAATTAAAGTCTGAAACAATGATTAACATTTCTCATAATAATAACAATAATATTATTGTACTCGTTATTATTCGAAATAGTGTTTACAAACTCATCTACAAATTAAAATTAAAATTTTGATATTAGTATCCAGTCTAAAAATTTTATATAATTTTGTTAAATGAAATAAGATTTATGAACAAAATACTATATTTTTATTAGATATTAGTGTAAAATTAGAATTTTTTTTAAACTAGCAATGTATTATTTTTTATTTATCAAATAAATCAAGTTTTTAAAAATATTATCAAAATGACAATGTTTCAAATTGCATTAACATGCGTTCGTCAGACCAATTGGCGAAATAAGTCAAATTGGGTTTGAACCAATTCGCCAAACCAATTGGCGACAGTGTGTATTTGTGGGCATTCGCCACACCAATTGGCGAAATTGGTGTGGCGAATGCCCATAAATACACACTGTCGCCAATTGGTTTGGCGAATTGGTTCAAACCCAATTTGGCCTATTTCGCCAATTGATCTGGCGAACGCATGTTAATGTAATTTGAAATATTGTCATTTTAGTAATATTTTTGAAAATATGATTTATTTGATAAATAAAAAATAATACTAAAAAAAAATTCGTAAAATTAAGTATTACTATTTTAGATAGCGTATTTATACATCCATAATTATATTTATTTTCCCTAAATAGAAATAAAAAATCAAAATTAACAGTAGCACTCGAAAAATTATTTTCAAATAGAAAAAAAGTCAAGAATAAATTAAAAAAAATAGAGGAAAAGGAAAGTGAAAAAAGAAAGTATACGTGTGTGTTATGATACGCTAATGGTAATGGCTTTGTGAGCCTCTTCTCTTCTCTCTTTCGATCGCTCATTGCTTTTCTCTCTTACAATCGCATTTCTCAACAACAATCATCGTTTCCATTTCCACGCTCTAATGGGTATGCTTTTCAATTTCGATCCAATTTCGATTCAATTTCATTCTTTTCTGATTTCTGATTTCTGATTTCTGATCCATTTCATATATACTTTTTTTTTTCTTCTAATCACAACGACAATTTTATTGTTTTTGTCAGTTTCCCCCTTTTCTAACTCACATCAAAGTTTCATTCTTTTATGGAAATCGTTTCTGGATATTAATGGAAACTAACAGTTACACTTGCGTGCGTTTTTTGTTTTGTTTTTATGCATTTTTTCTCCAACCGTTGTTTTTATTTATTATTATTGTTGTTTCAGCTTTGATTTTTGGGAATTGATTATGTGAATGTGGTTACGATTGATAACTTGATCCATAATTTTGTGTTTTTATATGGATACGTAAATTGATTTATGGATCCAAGGTTAAGGTTTAGGTTGTTAATTATGATGATTTTTGATTGAAGAGGAGTTAATTAAGAGAATGTTAATTAGAAGGTTGGTTAATCTAATTTTTCTATGGTATTGGGATTATCAATTTAGTATCCTCTTTTAGAAGTATTCATCAATGGAGTATGGAATTATTATTTTTCAATGGAGTTGGATGATAATGTAGAGTTTAGATTGTTCCGATCAAGTGTGTTTTTTCACTATTCGTTTGTCATAGCACAGTGCTGCAAATGCAATCACATTACAAGGTTTCTGTTTTGCTTGTGGATCTTAATTATTGCTATGCTTGATATTCGTGCAAGTTTTTTTTCTTTCTTTTTGTATTCGATTTTCCCCGGACTAACATTGTGAGTTTTTGCTTATTCAGCTACTGATGAGACTTGTTGTTCAACTCAACTAATTGATGGAGATGGCCTATTCAATGCTTCTGGGATTGACAAGTTTATGAAGGAGGTGAAATTGGCGGAATGTGGGCTTTCATATGCTGTAGTTTCTATTATGGGGCCACAGAGTAGTGGTAAATTTTCTTGCATTCATAATTTTATTGTTTTTTCTTTCCTTCGTATGTATATTGGATTTCATGATTAATTTTAGTCGTCTTTGCCCTTGAGATTTTTTTTTCTTGATATGAGGTGATTGTTGTTTCAGATTCATGGAAAGCTAAATTTGTAGTTTATACCTTATAATGTAATTTTTGGTAATAAATTCTATTTGAATTTGACATGGTTTATGAGTTTATTATCTAACTAAAACACTCCTTTATGATGGTTCAGTCTCTTTTAGCCCTTATCTTTACTCTTTTGAGATTTTTATTTATTTATTTGTGTTCAAATTCAATACATTCTTTTGTATTTGCTTTAGTTTATTACTAATGAGATGTGAGCTATTTCAAATAGACGGTTTTTTCTATTGTTTAATTTGTTGTTTTCTTTGCACTGGGCAGGCAAGAGCACACTATTGAATAATTTGTTTAACACCAATTTCAGAGAGATGGATGCTTTTAAGGGAAGGTATGATCTTGCTATATCGACATATCACATTAGCTCAACAAACAGGGTGGTAACAGATGTTATGTGCTTGTTTTCAGGTCTCAAACAACCAAAGGAATCTGGATGGCTAGATGTGCTGGCATAGAGCCTTGTACGCTTGTGATGGATTTGGAGGGTACAGATGGAAGAGAACGTGGAGAGGTGTTTTTTCATTTGTTAACCCTTATCTTGAACGCCATGGTTTTGTTCTATCCATTGGCTGACCCCCGCCTAATGGGAAAATATTTTGATTACTGTTGATTTACCTTAACTTAGATATAAAAGTGACGACAATTTAATGACTATTGCCGATATCTAATTTACATTTTAAAATCAGTAATGCGTATATGCCATCGTGTCTCTGGTCCATATAGAACATAGAAACATTTATTATAGAAATTTTTGGAGTATCCGATGTCCTATTATTCAAGATATAATTTATCATGAACATAGGTACACACCTTCTTCCAGATATGTATAAATAATTCATACAACCCCTCTATTTTGTAAAAGACATTGATGTCCCCAGTTACACTCACACGACCGTCCCTTGTTTTGTTAAAAAGTGGATGGAGTTTGTCATTTGAACAGACCTAAAGGGAGGTGCATGAGTGAAATTTCTTCAATAATTTAGGGCGGCAAGTGTTTGCTCTAAATAAGAAATGGTGTGTTTGTCATTTTAACATACCTCAGAGTAGCTGACTGCAACTCCCCTTTTAACATCCATTTTCCCTTGCAAAGTAATGTGTTCTTTTAGCTTATTCTTAATGGAATTTGTTAACTGAAAGCTTCACTTTTTTCTGTCTCTTAATTTTATGAGGTTGTGAAATGAACAAAGAGTTCCATAATAATTCTAATCCTCTGTTTGCACTATGTGGGTTGGGAATAGTCCATAGCTAGGACTTATTATTATTAAATCATAAGTCTCTGCCACTGACTAAAATTTGAACTAAGGATGGGAAAATGGGTAATTCTTTGGTTGTTTCCTTGTATACTGAAATTTTCTCTCTCTCAGGATGATACTGCATTCGAAAAGCAGAGTGCTCTGTTTGCTCTTGCTGTCTCAGATATAGTGTTAATAAACATGTGAGTTTTCCCCCTCTTATTCATTGAGACATCTTCTGTATCGGCTAATTTCAAAATGTTTGAATTCTATTTAGCGGCATTTACTTCTTGTTTTGATATTTTTCAAGTTTATTATTCTTTCCACAAATGATTTTCTCTTTCTTCAATGCTTGTAAAGGTGGTGCCATGACATTGGCCGTGAGCAAGCTGCAAATAAGCCTCTCTTGAAAACTGTCTTTCAGGTATCTTTTGTCAGCAGCCTATTGACTGCAAGCGGTTATATTGAATTCAAAACTTGTCATTTATCTGATTGTATACTTTCAGGTTATGATGAGACTGTTTAGTCCGCGCAAAACAACAATGCTGTTTGTCATACGTGATAAAACAAGGGTATTTAAGCAAAAAGCTTTCATTTTATTTTAAAGTTTTTACTGTGTAATTCTATACAGTTTCATCTGTTGTTGATGCAATTAACCTTTTCCTTTTAGACACCGCTTGAAAATTTAGAACCTGTTTTGCGAGAAGATATTCAGAAGGTAGTGCAATGCTTTCACCTTTATATGATATTTTTTAAATTATTATTTTTTCTGACCTTTCTTGCTTTATTTTTGTACTCTGCAGATATGGGATTCTGTTCCTAAACCACAGGCCCACATAGAAACCCCACTAAGTGAATTTTTCAACGTACATGCCTTTTTTTCTTTCACATTGCTAATCCTATTGATTTTCTCTTGTGTGTAACAGAACTTCATTGTTAGTTTTAGTTTATATTAACTCTTTGCTTGGCAACAAATGACCAGGTTGAAGTTGTTGCGCTTTCTAGTTATGAAGAAAAGGAAGAGCAATTTAAGGATCAGGTATGAAAGGCACACCAATTTCATTCTGGTTTACTTGCTGATGGTATTCCCTAACCCGATGTTAGGATTTTTGGGTGTATGTATCTCCATATTCTGCATCTTTGTTAGTGTTCCCTTGCAACTTAATATGTATGTATGAGTTAATAGCATATATTTGGGATTGTTATTGAAAACAGATACTTCTGGTTTAATTTTAAAAGATATCCATTACTAGCTAACTTGCATATATTTTTTGTGTTGACATAATTTAAATGCAGGTTGCCCACTTGAGGCAACGCTTTCATCAGTCTATTGCTCCTGGTGGCCTAGCAGGGGACCGACGTGGAGTGGTTCCTGCTTCTGGATTTTCTTTTAGCGCCCAGCAAATATGGAAAGTCATTAAGGAAAACAAAGATCTCGACCTTCCTGCACATAAGGTTAATATACATGCTGCAATGTTGCTGCATTTTCTCTCATGTATGTTTATTTTATTAACTATTGTAGGGTCAACTCTCTTTTAGGTTATGGTTGCAACTGTACGTTGTGAAGAAATTGCCAATGAGAAATATGCCACTTTTGTTGCAAATGAGGTATGAACATTTATTTTTGTATATTTCTCCGACAATTTGAATTCCTCAGTTACTAATGCTGTGGAAATAACTTGCAATTTTCACTCAGGAATGGTGTCAAATTGAAGAGACTGTGCAATCTAATCCTATTCCTGGATTTGGGAAAAAGATCAACTCACTCCTTCATGCTGGTTTGTCAGAGTGAGTATAGTCCGATTTATGTGACACCTATAATTGTTACTGGCTCAATTCGTTAGTTTCTTGAAAACTGTTGCCTTATAGTTTGCTATCTTGATGTTACATGTTGTTGCATCATGTAAGAATGAGGGCAGATGGTTAATTGAGTTATTGCATTTTCTTTAGGTATGACGCAGAGGCTACTTATTTTGATGAAGGTGTGAGAACTGCAAAACAAAAGCAACTTCAAGACAAATTGTTGCAAGTAATTTTTCTTAGCCCGGCTCTTAGGAATCATGGCCATGAAACCTTTCTTTTTTCATAACATAAATTATTTGATTATTATTTAATCAAAATGACTATTTTATATACTGGATTGTTACTTTGTTTGTCTTTAAAGCTTTTGTAGATTTGTAAATATGATTTATGTGGTTTATAAGGGTATGTAACACCTTTTCAATTGGCCAGCTCGTCCAACCAGCGTACCAATCTGCACTGGGACACATTAGATCTGGAACTTTGGAACAATTTAAGGATAAACTCGAAAAGGCTTTGAAAGGAGGGGAAAGGTTTTCTGCAGCTGCTAATAGTTGCATTGGGTCTTGTGTGGCTCAATTTGATGAAGCATGTGCAGGTAATGAAAAATTTCTTTATGCTGTTTATTAGTGAAGATAAATTACATTGAAGGTCCTAAACATGCAATGAGATACACTTGAAACGGAAATAAGAGCACATGGATACACAGGAAGCAGATTGTATACAATGATTGATTTGGTGTTGAATGGGATCACATTTACTACATTTTGGTTCATTCTACTGATTTACTGTCTGAAAAGTTAACTTGATAATGTTTGTTGCAAGTATGAATATTGTTATTCAACTGACTAACATGATATACCATCACTGCAGACGTTGTTATTGAAGTAGCGGATTGGGATACATCTAAAGTACGAGAGAAATTGTTGCGTGATATTGATGCACATGTTGCATCTGTGCGTGAAGCTAAGATTTCTGAACTTGTTTCTTCATATGAGGTTTGTATTCAGAATTAATTATTCATGGCTTATGAATCTTTGAGTAACTGTCTTTCATGATTAGTAATGATGCTAGTATTCAAATTGTAAATTGTTAGGATATAGGAACAATAGTATTTGGATTGTAAATTTAGATTCTTAGGATTGATTTTCATACTTCTTTTTATCGAGCCTAGTAAAAATATAAATAAGGGTTTGTAAGTTGAATAACTAACCTCTTGGGAAGTTTTCTAATAGTAATACTGTTGCAGGAAAAACTGAAACTGGCTTTGTCTGGCCCAGTTGAAGCTCTTTTGGATGGAGCTAATAGTGATACTTGGCCATCAGTAAGGAGCCTTCTTAAGCGTGAGATGGCATCAGCAGTTTTAGGGTTCTCTGCTGCGCTTAATGCATTTGATATGGATGAAGAAACAAGACAGAACATGATTTTGAGTTTAGAGAATTTTGCAAAAGGTGTTGTTGAAGGAAAGGCTAAGGAAGAAGCTGGAAGGGTTCTGATCCGTATGAAGGACAGGTACTAAACCTTATGCATCATTGAAGTTGACTTTTTTACCCTTTGAAGTTTACTTTAGTGACACTCACCTTAAATTTGAAAACAGGTTTACAATGTTATTTAGCCATGATTCTGATTCAATGCCTCGTGTTTGGACGGGGAAAGAAGATATTCGAGCTATCACTAAAACTGCTCGCTCTGCTGTATGACATGATTACAAATATTATTTTGCTACCGAATTTGCATTGCAGTTTGTTATCTTTTTAATCAAATTTAACTCTTTGCAGTCCTTGAAGTTACTATCTGTTATGGCTGTACTTCGTTTGGATGATGGTGATAAAGATAATATTGAGAAAACATTAGCAGTTGCATTGCTGGATTCATCAAGCGGTGTTAAAGATAGGAGTATTACAGCGGCTGATCCACTAGCTACTAGCAGTTGGGAACGGGTGCATTTTTTTGTCTTCGCTATTTGCAGTTGTATTGGATAAAATGAGTGATTGATAAATTGGCATCATATAGTGTTTTGATTGCGGTAGTAGGAATACATCTCAAGAAGTTTTGACATGAGTATATATGTTGGGCCTAAATAATGCTACTGCTACCCCGTTTGGGTTCCTTGAGTGATGTTGGAGAGCATTTTCTATCTTGGGCACTGATCAGTTGTTGTGAACGAATTTTCTATGCAGATTCCACCAGGTAAGACACTGATTACACCTGTCCAGTGCAAATCTTTGTGGAGGCAGTTCAAGATGGAGACAGAGTACAGTGTTTCGCAAGCCATTTCTGCCCAGGTACAGTGTTTCCCATTTTTTAAGAGATTTTGAAAGTTCCTATGGCAGAAAATGGAAAATATGTTGCGACAAAATTAATATAAGTTCAAATCCTATGACATTTTTGTGTGGAAATTGTAAATTTGAAACTTTTAGCTGGAGCCATCTAGACCGGATGTGTTTTCATGCTCTGTTTCCTGTATGTATAAAGTTGTCGGCATGGTCCCAAATGTTTTGCTCTGTAGTATTGTTTCCGTTCCAGGTGGCATCAATACATAATGATATGTCCAAAGCTATTATAGTTAGTTTGATAAACATCATGGATGACCATATGGTCAAGGCATTCATATGTTGTAATCATTGGCAAATACTTTAGTTGTACGATTTCTCTTACTGATGCAATTTTTTTGTTGCATTTTCAGGAGGCCAACAAGCGCAATAACAACTGGCTACCTCCCCCATGGGCAATACTTGCTTTGGTTATTTTGGGATTCAATGAATTTATGACCCTTCTAAAGTGCGTGTCAACTGTACTATAAATTGATGCCTATTTTCTTGCTTTAATTGATTTATATTTTGTTTGTTTTCATTTGCACTTCTGCATCTCTATCTCTCTCTCCTCTCTAGCAGTTGCACAGCATGAAAATAGTAACTTCAAAATAAATATATGATGTATGTGTTGGACATAAAACATATAGGAAAATCTCTTCACGTTTGTCGTATTATTCAATTGATCTAACCCAAGTTTGGCATTCTCTGTGGCAGAAATCCTTTGTATTTGGGTGTCATCTTTGTTCTTTTTCTTCTTTTGAAAGCCCTGTGGGTGCAACTTAACATTGCTGGTGAATTTAGCCACGGAATAGTGAGTATATTTTATTATGATCTTTATAATTTAATCTTCTATCCCAATGTTCACATTTGGTGTGTTTCTCTTGCCTTCTTGAGCTGTGTTTGCAACCTATAGCCAGTTATTGCCTGCTTGATGTTTATAATTGTTTTTTGCTTTCAGCTTCCGGGGCTCATTTCCTTGTCGACCAAGTTTGTTCCAACTATCATGAACCTGATGAAAAGACTAGCAGAGGAGGGGAGTGACTCTGCAGCTAATCCTCAGAGAAACACATCACAAAACAACTCCAATGCTGTTCCTGTTTCATCTAGTTCTTCATCCAACATAACCTCGTTGGATAACAGAAACAGATATACCAGTTCATCAAAAGATGAGTAAATGAGGAAATTCGATCGTCGACTAATAGTGATTTCTTCCACGGTTCTCTGCCGGTTACATGATGTATTTTTGGTTTGATTAATTTTATAAGTATTGAGCTTTCAAGACATTGAGAGGCATTATTTTTTGTGCCAAAGTGCCATATACATGGGGTAGTATTGTCTCCCCTTTGAAATAGGTTTCTTTTACAATTTGGGTGCTTCAATTGCTTATAGAAGTTAGCTTATTTTTATAAATATATGTGCTGGTTTTGCAGTCAATTTTGTGAGTATTTTTTATTTTATTTGTTGAAAATTATTATTTGGACCTGTATTTTTATTTTAGATTTCTGAGATTATATTTGCGCAATATTATTATTATTGCATTTATATATTATGTTTTATTCTACTACTAGTTACTTTTTCAATATTATTTTATATAATTAGGTTTCAAAAATTAAAAACACAATTAGGTATATTTGTCTCATAAGTCCACATCTTTGTCTTTATCGAATGGGTCCTTTAGATTTAGGGTGTGTTTGGTAATAAGAAAAAAAAGTATAAAGAGAGACATACATGAAAAAGAATGCAAAAAGAGAGAAATATATGAGAAATAGAGTAGGTTTAACATTGATTGGAACAAAAAGAGAAAGAAATGTGTTTAATATTAGAAAAATTTACATGTATTTGTACTAAAATCATCTAATTTTATTATTATAGTAATTTAATTTCATAATTAATTTATTATTTTAATTCATAAATTAAATTAATTATTTTTACATAAAAAATTAAATTAATGTTTAATCAATTCTTAAAATATTTTAATTTAATTAAATTAATTTATTATTTAACATTGAATTAACTACATTAGCATAATTTTATATTAAAAAAATAAAATGGCATTGTGTTAATCATTTATTAGCAATGCTATATTTGGAAAAAGGATTCAAAATTACACAACCTTACGCGATCTTTCATGTTTCTTTCTTTGCTCACGAGGAGAGAAAGTGTTTTGACGTGGGTTCTAGTTTTTTTAATCTCTCCTTTGCTATTTCTCTGCTCATCAAACTTTCCTCCATTTTTTCTCTTATTAACTTCTATTTTCTCTTTTTTTCTTGCCAAACAAATATATCCCTAAAGGAATATTTTATTCTATTTTATGAGCGGAAAAAACATATGCCTCTCAAATTTTAAAGATGTATTTACGGACGCACATTATCTTAAATCAAAATGTTAATTAATTCGAAGATGCATCTGCATAATATTTTAACACATATATCATACATCAACTATGAAAGACATTTTACACGTGATCTTACCTGATCAGAAGGGAATCAGTGACCTGCCACGCGTCGTCAATCTGAAGGCTGTTCACCGGAAGTAGGGAGGAGGGGGGAGACCCCAACGCAAGGCCAACGGTCACTTACGTTGGGTTGGATGGCCAGACCCAACCCAAGTGACTACTAGGGCTTATGTGGCGTAGTGAAGACCAGCACATGGTCTTCATCCTAGATCAACTGTCCCGTGATCTCCGGAAGGTGGGTTGACCCGCTCTTTCAGAGGTGGGTAGTTGTCTGATGACGTGTCCCCGCGGAGGGGGCACGTGGAGACGTGTTGTTCTGCCCGACGGGGGAAGGAAGCCTGCCCGGTGTGCATAGACCCGTGCCCGACACTGGGGATTTGGGCCTTCCCCAAATGGCATTGGGCTGGGCCTGCCCGGCAGATGGGCAGACCTGGACCCAAACAACACGTATATTTGTTTTGAAGATGCATTTCCATTTATTTTACGGAGATACATCTTCGTAACATATTAGAACAATGTATGTTATGTTTTGTTTATTTTATTTAGATAAAGATTTATAAACGTTATGTACCATGTTATGTGACGAGATTTAAACCATACAATCGATATGCAAAATATGACATATATTAATTCAGATGGTCCAAAACTAACATATAAATAAAGTCGAAATACACGATAAAGTAGCATGAAGTGAAAATAAAATACAATCAATAATGAATCTAAAGTACAATTATTATATACTACTGCATTACTGTGCATGTCAGACTACATTTCTCTGCCTCCTCTGACTTCTTTGACTCTTTCGGCTCCTCGGCCTTCAATATCCCCCATTCTCCAACGCTGTCTCCGGTACATCAATGCCTCTCATGTATCAGTCATGATGACATCTAGGACCTGCCTCACACCAGACCCATCAGAGAAGATATTTCTGTCAATGCTTGTCTGCACAATCTCTATTATGCGACGACATCTAGGTAATACACCATGAACATGATTTAACAGTGTTTGTTCTTCCTCTAGTATCTCCTGATTAGTTGGCCTCAGTGGATCTCCTGATTTAAGAGTGATTGAACTGTTGCTATGACTTTGATAAATCGCCTAATGGTAGCTTGTGACACTCGTTGCATATCAGTGTCTGCTTATTTGTGTATTTCCCATGTTTCCTTAGGTTTCAGATTCAATTGTGTATCTGATAAGTTGAATTAAACAACCTTAGGATAAACCCTTCCGCATGATAACAATAAGATAACTTTCCTTTTTAAGCATGATCTTTAAAATCAATATATTAGGTTAGAATTCCAATGCATAAAACAAACTAAAATATTCTCCTGATTAAAAATACAAAAATATTTTAGCTGTAATCTCTAAATGTCATTATGCATTCTTAGTTTCCATAACGCTTGACATGACATATACTTGATTTATGATATCATATCTTGCTTCATAAGTTGGTTGGATGTTATATTGTATGTCTTATATGTTGAATATTCAATCATAACTTATAGCTTTAATATTTGATGCTTCTATTAGTACTCCTTTTAATAATATGATTGATGTGTCTGTGTCCAAGGGAAAGACTTGTGTTTGACTATTATGTCATATGCATTTGCATCTCATTTGTATTTCTCCTCTTTCCTTTTGTGCCTTTTACGCCTCCTTTAAGTTGAATACCTTAGATAACTTCCTTTAGGATGATTAGAAAACCTATAAATTAAGTTTTCTTTCTCTCCCATGAGAGAATTAGACATGAGTCATATATGTAGGTAAGATGTGATTCTCCTATCCACAACATAGTTAAGAAAAGTGTAGATTCTTTTCCACTTAATAGAGGTATGTGGCATACTCGTCAATCCTATATCCGAGTTGTAGCCCTTCTTCTAATGTGAAGTAAAAGTCCATCTTCCACCAGTTTGTGGTGGTTTAAGTTGAGTATTCTCCTTAAGATGACAACTTGTCTCTTCTTCTAAAATCAACCAACAAACTTTGTTTACCCTTTGAGGAGAACTACGAATTCTCTGATTCCATTTCCGTCAAAATACGTAGGCATGAGATGCGTTGTCTTGGCGAGCATACTTAGAAATAACACCTTAGGTCTTCCTTTACCCTTTCACCCTTTTAGCAAACAAATTAACAAATAACACAATAAAACAAGAGGTTCTTATAGAGTACTACAAATACTTAGGATGCTAGCACCTTCCCTAGGTATAACTAACCCCCGAACCTTAGATTCTCTTTTGCTTTGCATTGCATTGTATATTTTGGGTTATTCTCTCTTTTTCTCTTCCCTTGGATAAATTAAAGACTGATGGTGAATTAAGATTTGCGATTCAAGTTAATCAATATCTTGATATCCAATTCTCACCGCGACACAAGAATGAATCCAACTAATGTCACCTCTCCGTCCCAAATATGTATGACAGTATGGTCTGGATACAGAGACAATAGTGACAACTCTATAGGGCCTCCTCCAAATGCTTGAGGTGGCTCTGGCTCATCATCCTCAACAACCTCACCATTCAAAGGTAGTACTTGCTCAGCAGCCGGAGGTGGCACTGATACAGAAACATCATCTATTGGAGGTAACACTAGTGCTTCCGATACCACCAATGACTTAGGTACCTCTGGCATATGAATAGGTGAAACTTGGCACTCGCGGGAGGATGGAGGGAGTGATGCGTCGATAAGTGAAATCCGTCTCTTAAGGAAATAAGAGGATGGTGAAGCATGAGCCTCAAAGTGAACAAAAGCCTATGAAACCTAATCTTTTCTCGCCACAGTGATGCATGTTGTGCATTCCTCCAGCGCCTCAATATATAGTGTCTATCTACTATAATGTATGTAAATAAACCGGACAATTAGTACAAGTAACTACAAGAAAAAAACAAAAAACAGAATGAGATTTTTTGGAGATGCATCTCTGGTTACTAGGAAACTAAATGTTAAAAAATTTGGGAGATGCATCTCCGAAATTTTCTACAACTCTTCAGGTCCTTCAATGGCAGCAATGCAGACATGCAAACCTAACAAAAGGGCTTGGTCGTGATTTTCGAAAAACAAACATGTTTTTACAGTATGTATAAACTAACATTCTTGCATTTCCTATTCATTTCTTACCCGAAATCATCATTTTCTACTCATTTACACAAAAACTAAAAAACCTTATCAAATAATAAATTTTTTATAAATTTAGACTTTACTTCAGTGTTGGATGATGTCTCTGATGTCTTTGATGTTGATTGAAGTTCCTTTTGAGCTTGGTTGTTTGATTTTGGACTTAGCTGATAGGAACTTTTTAAGAGTTTGATAAAGTTGAGTTTTTTTTAGAAATAAGGAGAAGTGTTTTGACATGATTTAAGTTTTAATACTTTTCGGAGATGCATTTTTGAAATAAATTTGAAGAAATATCTCTAAAATATTTTAACGTTAAATCGAAATTAAATGTATTCAGAGATACATCTCTAAAATCTGAAAATATTTTAATATTTTTAAAAAATATTTTAAGTAATATATAGAGTACATTAAAAAATTCACTTATATTTATAGTTTCCAAAATTATATATTTTCTGAGGCAACAAAATATTAATGGTATAGATTTTGTGTACCATGAAAAATCGACACATAAGTTCAACACCTACCAGTGCACACCTGTTTCTTTCTTTTTCTCACTTTATTACACAAAAGCTACTTCTATTCCTTGAGCAATGCAAAATTTGGGTTCATATAAATGTATGTCTGGTAGTACAATATATTTGTCTTTGTTACCAAATGTGCATTTTACAGAACTTGTGTGACTAACCATGATGAAAATGGATTGTTAAATAAATAATTAATGTAGTTCAAGATTTAATAGTATTATCTTAGAAATTAAAAGAGATAAGAAATTCTTATACATTGTTAATGTAATTTTCTGTTTTTGAATTCACCTCTGTATATTCTCTCTTTGCATCAAATAGGAAAGGGGAAAATTTTATAAGACAAAAAAGTGGACAAAAAGAAAATGCTTATGGGTAAGATTGTACGCGTTAGAAACTTAATTTTCATTTAAAGACTTGTGAATTTTTTTATCAAATAATTCAATGGCAAAAGTTACACATAAAATATAGAGAAGTAAAGAACTCTATGTTCAATTCTGCACTAAACATATTAAATGTCCATCACCACTTTTAGTTTGCATTGCTCTAAGATGCTCATATGTATATATCATTTTCAGGAATTCAAATCAAGCGTGAGTCCTTTTGATTCTCTCCATCTCAGTCATCGCGACCTCTGAATCAACTTTTAGATAGTTTACCATCAATTCAAGTGCTTTGTCTTTGCTAATTCTCTCATAATCTAGAAGTTTATTCTTGATCGGAAGATGTAGTAAACACACGATACATTATTGAGTGTGATAGACATCTCACCAAGCGGGAGATAAAATGACGAGGTCTCGGTGTACCATCTCTCTACAAATGCATTCTAGCATCCTGTGGTTGACTGTAATATAACCGGTCATGCACAAGCCCTTCATCTCAGACAAGGACAAAACTTTCTGAAACCACGTCTCGTTCAACTGAGGCAAGCCAGTAATCTCCCGCCCGTGATTAATAAACTTCAACGGATCACGGTCTTGAAGAAAATAAAAATCAATTCCAAAAACTTGTAATATATTAATAAACGTAAATTACAAAGAATGAATCCAACTAATGTCACCTCTCCGTCTCAGATATGTCTGACATTATCACTACTACAAAAAATATTTATCATAACGGTTGATAAAAGGATACCACAATGTTAGACCAACCGTTGTGAGGTAAACTGTGATTGTATGTATGATGCTTTCCACCACGGTTGTGCGACAATGATTATAAACTATGTAGCATGCTATCTATCACAACAATTGCTTTAAACAATCGTTATGATATTCTTTATTGCATAACATTTAACAACGGTTGGTATAAACAATCGTTGTGATATATACACTAAATTTATTATAAATAATGTGGAATATTTATTTCGCCAATACTCACTAAACATATAACCTTTCAATATGAACTAGAACATTATAATATGACAAATTAAGTTATATTAGAAGAACAAGTTCTTGTTCAATGCTTGACAAGAGCTCTTAAACTCCTTATCTGCATTTTGCTATTTAACACTTAAGAATTTTGTTTAATGATCATAGTTCTTCAACTGCCTTTGCCTTCACCTTTAGTTCATTTTGCAAAATATTATTTACTTTACAAACAAAATTAGAGATGGAGAGAGGGGCAATTGAATAACTGCAATCATTAAATAAAGTTCTAACAGTTAAAGAACAACATGCATATAACGAACTGAAAAATTATTGTCAAGAATTAAACGTGTACTTGTTTTCTAATATAACTTTATCTATCATATTATAGTTTTCTAATGCAATCTAAAATGTTATATATTCGGAAAGAGATTGAAAAAAATACTCAAACTACATAAGATATAATAAAATCATCTTTTAAACAAACATTAACAACAACCTTCATAAAAAACATTCATCAACAACAAACCATAAACAACATACATGATACAACAAACATATCAAGTCATAGAATGTTTCAGAAACATACATGTCCCATAATGACGTGTCCACAATGAAAGAATGGTGAAACTGAAGTTAGAGCTGCAAACTTGTGTCTATTTTGAATGAATGTCATTTTTGGGTCTTTCACACAAATTTGCAACACTCGCTTTAGTTTTGTCCTCGTTATTGAAATAAGCATTCGTACTTACAAGTCAAAATAAGCAGAAACTTCAAACATTATGAAACAAGCTATTGAAACATAAAAAATAATAAATAAATAAATTTTGAAACATAAACTATAGTGAAGACGAATCTGTAAAGTAGCTATTTGATAAGATTTGATGCAATAAAGATATCTTTCGAAGAAGACTAGTTGGCTACATAAATTTAAGGTTTCCATATGAGAGACGAGTGATAGAGATGTTAGAGTTTCGTTTTGAGAGAGACGAGTGAAAGAGATGTTAGAGTTTTGTTTTGAGATAGGCGACTGTAATATACTGAATCGAGTGATAATTTCGCTTACATATAAATAAGTAACACCTTTCACCACAATTAACAATACAAATCGTGATAAAATAATTGAAACTTACACCATATCTGATTATAAAAACCGTGGTGATAGACAGGGTCAAACCCATTATATATGTCACGATGAATGGAAAATTGTTGGTGTTGGGATTCAAACCATTTCACTCCAGGTACATTTCACTACGGTTGGTACCTATGACCGTTGTGAAATGTCGTTTGATAAATAAAAAAAGCAAAAAAGAACTATTACTACGATTAACAAGAAGACCATTGTAAAATTGGTGTTACGAAAGGTCTATTTTGTAGCAGTGTATGGTCTGGGTACAGAGGCAGTAGTGACAAGTCTACAAAGCCTCTCTCAAAATTCAAGAGGTGGCTCTAACTCATCATCCTCAGCAGCTTCGCCATCCTGGAGCTGACACTGGCTCATCAACATCAGCATCCAGAGGTGACATTGACTTAGAAGCATCATCTGTTGGAGGTGACACTGGTGCCTATAGTACCACCGACGACTTGGGTACCTATGGAGTCTGAATAGGCAAAATTGACACCTGTGGGAGGATGGAGGGAGTAATGCGTCGGTAGGTGAAACTTGTCTCCTACGAAAAGAAGAAGATGAAAAAACATTAGGAGAAACATGAATCCCAGAAGTAAATGTCTCAGCATGGCCAGAGTGAACATGAGCCTCCGGAACCTGAGTTTTCTCCCGCCACACTAATGCATGTTGTGTATTCCTCCCATGTCTCAGTCTGTCGTGTCTATCAATTATAATGTTTTTAAATAAACTAGACAATTAGTACAAGCAACTACAAGTAAAAAAAAAGACTGAGATTTTTCTGAGATGCATCTCCAGTTACTGGGAAACTTAATGTTGAAAAATTTCGGAGATGCATCTCCAATTTTTTTTGCAACTCTTTAGGTCCTTAAATGGCGGCAATGCAAACATGAAAACCTAAAAAAAATGATTTTATCGTGATTTTCGACAAACAAACATGTTTTATAATGTATAAACTAACATTCTTGCATTTCTTATATAAATCATCATTTTCTACGCATTTACACAAAAACTCAAAAACTTATCAAATCATCAAAAACTTACAAAGTTAGACTTTACTTCAGTGTTGGATGATGTCTATGATGTCTTTGATGTTGATTGAAGATCCTTTGAGCTTGGTTGTTTGATTTTAGACTTGGTTGATGAAATTTATTTTTAAAGGTTGATAAAGTTTTGAGTTTTTTAAAAATGAAGAAGGAGAAAAGTTTTGATGCAATTTAAGCTCAAACATCTTTCAAAAATGCATCTCCGAAATAAGTTTGAAGATGTATATTCAAAATTTTTTTAACGTTAAATAAGAATTAAGTGCGTACAAAGATACATTTTCAAAATCTAATCACATTTTAATATTTTCATATAATATATAAGATGCATTAATTTTTTTTTCTAGATATATGATATTCAAAAGTATATATTTTTTGAGTCAACAAAATATTAATGGTCTAGATTTTGGATACCATGAAAAATCGACACATAGTTCAACACCAACCAGTGCACACCCGTTTCTTTCTTTTTCTCACTTTATTACACAAAAGCTACTTCTATTCTATGAACCATGCAAATTTTGGTTTCATATAAATATATGTTTGGTAGTACAATATAGTTGTCTGTTATCAAATGTGCATTTTACATAACTTGTGTGACTAACCATGATGAAAATGGGTTGTTAATTAAATAATTAATGTAGTTCAAAATTTAATAGTATTATCTTACGAAAAGAGATAAGAAAATTTCTTATTCATAATTAATCTAATTATTTGTTTCTGAGTTCACCTCTGTATAATATCTAGAAACTTAATTTTCATTTAAAGAGTTGTGAATTTATTTTTTTCCAAATAATTCAATGACAAAAGTTACACACTTAAAATATAGAGAAGTAGAGAACTCTATTCAATTCTGCATCCAACACATTAAATGTCCATACAGTTTTAATTCAGCAAGAAGACAACTTGTGATTTATTTTAAAGACACTATTTTTTCATTAATCATTTTCTATTATATTTGTTAACTTTTTGTCACCTAAAGAAACATGAATCCCATCCCATGACATGAATCATAGGATAGAAAACAAAAAGTGAAAAGTTAGTTCCATTCTCGCACCAAGATTGTTCCAACCGTTCAACTATTGTTGAATTATAGGTGTGAGAGAGAAACTTCCATTGTTGACATGGTTAAAAGAATTATAGTAAATGTGTGAACGAAGATAAAACACATCAAAAGGACCATTAATGAGAATTAGTTTTCTTGTTATACAAGCTCTTTCATTAGCTATGATATTAAAAATAGTTTGGTATACTATAGAGTGATGAACGAACCTTATCAGCATTTATGGTGATAATGTGAGTTTATAGGTGAATATAGGAGAAACGTGACTCTCATAATTTATATGATACAATTTATATACTCTTTTGCAATGTGACAGAGGATTGTGGTTGCTGAATAGCTACAAATTAAGAAGGTGAAATAAAACAGCAGCATGTGTAAGGTATGAGCGGTTTACAATAGCTTTAACTCAAGTTTGGTTGTATTCCTTCAATAACTCGTGATACAAAGTAGATGAAAGTGAAAAGTAATATATATATATATATATATATATATATATATATATATATATATATATATATATGAAACATATCATATGATAATGTTATTTTTACGTGAGAATAAGAGAATAAATCTGAATCATTAGATTTTAAAATAAAGGATAGAAATTATATGTCAGTTTTTTTCTCTCTTCTTCATCATTTATTTTAATAATAAAATTTTAATAATGAAGGAGAGAGAAAAACAAAAACCACAAATAATCTCTACTATTTATTTTAAAGTCTAATGATTCGAATTCATTTTCATGTTCTCATATAAAAATGATATTCTCATATGATACGTTATTTATATATATATTGTTGGGCTATTTTATTAAATTTAAAATTTGAGAGGAGTATGAATATATGATTAAAAATCATCTAACATAAAACATTAGGGATTTGACTTAAATTTGAAATTTTAAAAAGTAGAGGATCAATTTCAAAATATGAAAATAAGGACCGTTTAACAATTTTGAAAATTTATAAGATCAATTTGTAAATTTTAAAAATATATATGAATCAATTTTTGAAAATTTGGAATATAGGGACCACTTTATAAAATTCGATAAATGAATAAGGACTAATGTATACTTTTGTTTTGATATACAATAATACAAGCGATTAGATTTCAAAGTTCATATAATCAAACAAATATTTAAGATATAAAAAATACTATTTTTTTATTATAAAATATCTGTGTTAATAAAAATCAATGTATTTGATTTAATATTTAAGTTAATACATCAATTATTATTATCTTAAATATCTCTTATAAAAATGTCCAGAAAGAATATTATCATCCAATATTTAAAGAAAAATTAAGGTTTAAAAACTATATTGATAATCTCATAAAAATTTGCTATTTATTAAACAAAATTGTAAATTATGATCCATTTAGAGACCATGTCTACTCAATTGGTATGAGGATATGTTTCACTTTATTTATAGTTAAATAACTATAAGCTTCTACACAATCTTAGGTGTCATAAACAATACAACTCAGCATTGGAGGCTTTGTACAACCAAGTAAGATGTCATTCATGAGGGGATGGAGGTGGGGTTTCTATTACTAGCTTTTGTCTATGGGAATTAATCAAATGACATAAAAGTTGGTTGGTATTATATATATGTAGTAGCAATTGCTCAATTGAGGAACATAAAATATACTTGTAGCATATTTTTATGTCATACTTGCATGTGCAAATTAATGTTACCCGGTTGTCAAAAACAATGAGATAAAAAATAATTCATATGTTCCTTATAACTAGTTCAACTAATATATGTCAATAATATTAATACAAAAGCAGTTAATGGTATGGTAAAAGATTTTTTTTCTTATAATTAGAAGTCATACATTTGAATCCATTCCTAAACACGCAATAATGTTATTAAAATAACTATATATAAAGTTTGAATATGAAATGTCTCGATTGCATACATATTTACTAATGTTTTGTTTTTTAATAGTTATTATTATTTTTGATCTGACCTCATCAGAAGGGGATTACTGACTGCCACGCGTTGTCGACTGATTGTCTGTTCACCGGTGTTGAAGAGGAGGAGGGGGTGTACCTGCAAGACACTCCGATGCCAAAGTAAGTAATTTGGCAGAGTGATCACAAGTACAAAAAAAAGGGGTAAGAAGAAATACATGACCCTCTTGTGAAAGAGGGTATTTATAGAGAGACCCAGCGCAGGGCCAACAGTCACTTAGGTTGGGCTGGATGGTCAGGCCCAACCCAAGTGATTGCTAGGGCTTACGTGGCGTAGTGAAGACCAGAACGTGGTCTTCGCCCTAGTTCAACTGTCTCGTGGTCTCTGGAAAGTGGGTTTGACCTGCTCTTTCGGAGGTGGGCAGTTGGTTGGTGACGTGTTCCCGCGGAGGGGAGCACGTGGAGAACGTGTGAAGGACACGTTGTCCTGCCCGACAGTGGAGTAGGTTTTGCCCGACGGAGGCAATGTCTGCCCGACGGGGAGTCTTGCGTTTGATACAGATGAGGCGGGTTCTGCCCGCGGAGGGGAATTACCTGTCAGTCGGGGACCTTGTGCTCGACGGCTGCGGCCCAAACTGGATTGAGCTTGGCAGAATATTATTGGGTTGTGCCTGCCCGGTCAAGCCGGGGTCTAGGCCAGAACAATTTTGTTTTAAAAAATAAAAAATTAATATTTTTAATTTTATATTAATTAAATAATATTAAATCATATTTAGAGTTATTTAGAAGTTGTAAGATATATTTGCAAATTCTAACTCAATTAACTGAAATTATATTATTGAATTGAAAGTGATCACTTCTTCCTCTTGTGTTACTCTCATATTGATTTCCTTGTCTATATTGTTCATGTTCAAGTTCTCTTTCTTTATTTTTTTCCTATTGATTTTAATTTTCTATAGCTGACACAATGGTTCAAACAGATCCCAGAGTTTTTATAAGAATACAATATTTTCTGTTCACGTCATTATATTGTTAAATGAAGAAGAGTAGTACTTGTTTTTAGAGCATATATTCACAACACTATTTTGTCAATATGCAATTCATATACATTTTATTCTACCGATAAAAATAAAGTCTTTTATATTAATTATAATATTGTACATTTTTTAAGGTGCTCTATTCTATTGATTCTATGACTGTTATTGTGGTTTATCATGTTTTTTCTTTTTTGTTTTGATCTCTTTTGTTTGTACATTTTAATTAAGAGTTTTTTTATTGTATTTTTGTGAAAAATAAAAAATATATATTTTAAATTGTTTAGAGTTTAAAATTCGGATGTACAACGCGCTATAACAAACCAAGTTAATCAGAAAAAGCATCCATTACAAAAAACAAACAAACAAACATTTGTCTTATAGTTATGCATGAAGTGAGTAAAAATGGTGGGAACCATTGAAAGAGAGAAGAAGAAGATGATATCCTGAACGAACTCTATTCCTCCTATGCATAAAGTTAGTTACACTTAGTTTATCTAGCTACATGAAACCTAACAAGCTCATAACTAACTATTAATGACTTATGATTACACTTATCATTACATACATCACAAAGCTATATGACTTGTACTGTAGGTAAACTGGTTACTTGTCATGCAAGGAATAAGTTCAACATCCCCCCTTCAAGTTAAACATGGTAGATGTCAAGCATGTTGAGCTAGGAAATGAAACTGTGGAAAATCTTGGGTGGTAATGATTTTGTAAAGAAATCTGCCAGCTGAGCTTTGGTATGAATCGACAACAACTTGAACATGCCCTTCTGAATTCTCTCATGAACAAAATTGCAATCATCTCAAGGTGTTTTATTCTTTCATGAAAGATGAGATTGGATGCGATGTGTATAACACTTTGGTTGTCACAATACAAAACTGGAAGTTTTGTAGTTTTAATGTGAAGATCTTCAGATAAATCAATCATCCATTGTAATTCATGTGATACGAAAGACAAGACTCAGTATTCCGTCTCAGATGAACTTCTGGAAACTATATATTGTTTCTTAGTACGCCATGAAACTAATGAAGTGCCAAGGAAGAAACAATATCCACTATTGGATCTTCGAGTATCTAAACACCATACTCAGTCAACATTAGTAAACCCAAGGAGTTGGAGTTGTACATCTCTTCTGAACAATAATCCTCGACCTGGTAAGCCTTTGAGATATTTGATTACTCGACAAGCTGTTTCATAATGAGTACTCGACAAGCTTGAACCCAACATTCTTGAGTTTTAGCGTGGTTATATGTGGCTGGTTCATTTTCAACAGTTAAAGACAAGACATATTTTGATGTGCATGTGAAATGTTAACATAAAAATGATAATGTGAAGTAGGAAAGATGATACCTAAAGATGTTGATCCAACTGGAGTTAAAAAAATTGCATATGTAATCATTGAGATGGCTAGATGTGTGTTTGATTCTGGCATATTTTCTAAGTCCTTGTTCAAAACTTGGTTGTGTGAGAACTTGGTCAGGTGTATCCGAATTGTCTAGTATTAATTCATCAGGTTCATCATTTTGCAGAGTGATGGATGAAGGTTCTATATCAATGTTAGGCGAGGTAGTATTGTGGTCAAATTCATAGTTGGTTATTTCATCAGGTTTTGAGGTAATAGGATGAGATGAATGGTATGAACAAGTGAAGGGTGAATTGATATTGGTATAAGGTAGAAATGTTCATGATAGGTAACGTGTCTAAAAATAAAAATGGATTTGGTGTTCAAGTAAAGCAAAACCGCTCCTTTAACACTTTGCTTTTGTCCTAAGTAAACATCATTTCTTGCTCTTAGGTCAAGTTTAGTTCTATGGTTTTGAGTGGTTGATGCATAATAAAGACAACCAAATACTTTTATATCATTCAAGTCAGGATGTGCATAAAATTTATGAATATATGAGAACTTATTTTGAAGTGTATGACTAGGAATTCTGTTTATGATGTATGTGGCTTGGAGGACAACATATGACAAAAACTATTTGGGCAATTTTGAATGAAATAAAAGGGATCTCCCAACGTTAAGGATATGTTGATGCTTTCTTTCTACGCAACCATTTTGTTGAGGTGTTTCAACACAATTAGTTTGGTGTTCTACCCCTTTGGATGCATAAACGTTTGGCATTAAAAATTCAAGGCCATTGTCACTCCTTACAATTTTAACATGGTTGTGATATTGGTTTTCAATCATAATAAGGAACTTTTGAACAATATCAGATATTTCAAATTTGGATTTGCACAAAATGACCCAAGTAAATCTGCTATAAATATCTAGTGCAGTCAAAAATACTGATGGCGATGAATAGAAGAAATAGAATGTGGGCCCCAAGTATCAAAATGAAACATTTCATAACATTTTGAAGCTTTGTTTGTACTAATGGGAACTTTAAATTTTCTATGTCTAGCATAATGAAAAATGTTACAAACAACATTGTGGTCTACATTTACAAAGGGAAAACTATTATGTAAAATTGAAAGTCTAGAATTGGATAAGTGTCCCAATCTGAAATGCCATAGAGCTTCTTTAGGAATGATGGTTTGAGATGTGGCTATGACACTTGATGTTTCTTGTATGGTAAGGTAGTACAATCCTTCAATTAACTCAGCCAAACCAATTATCATCGAGGTCATCTTTTTATGCATCCAACACTTATCATGCTTAAAAATCACATTACAATTGTTATGAAGATAAAAATTTGGTACAGATAACAAGTTCAAATGAAAGTCAGGCACAAATTGAACATCAGATATGATCAAACCATATGAAAATTTGACAGTTCCAAAAAATTTAGCTAAAGAGATATGACCATTAGGGCATCTTGATATGAATGGGAACTATGTAATAAAATGACTTAAGGAAGAGAAAATATGGTCATTTGCACCCAAATTTACTTCCAAGATCCTAATGATGAGTGATTCATAGAAAAGGACACGTGAGTGATACCTGATGTGATATTTGTACCAGTATGATTGCTACATTCACCTTGTTATGAATGAAGTGAGTACCAGTCTGACTTACAATTTCCAGATACATTCTCTAGATATTGAAATTTGGATGCACTCTTTTAAATAACACATGTTTTCCCTTTTCCATTCTCTTACATTTGAAATTAAGTAAAGAAAAGCGCATAAAAGCTCTAAATACGAATTGAACATTCTTTAAAAAATCTCTTAATTTCTACTCATTTTCATTTAAACTAAGTCCCTTAATCAATTTCAATCATTCATTTCGTACATTAGAAGAATATTCAGTAACTTTCTCACTCACACCTTTATTTTATGATTTTGATGCACACAATTTCTTCATGAATTCTAAGATACAATATAATCCATCTAATAAAGATGTTATATCATTTTATCCTAATTAGTCTTAGTTTGTGTTTAGGAAATTTGAGGGGTTAGGGCTTATGCTGGAATGATTTTTGATACGTCAAATATGAATTTCAAATACTTGACTACTAATAAGAAAAAAAAATTTGGACTGTTTGTTTAAATGAGTTCTATTTTGAGCTATTTTAAAAAAATAATGTTTGTCATTTTGTTTAGGATTTATTGGGTATCTGTTTCTCAATTTTTAAATTGTACCCTTATAGTGGTTATGGCATGCCTTGTTTTATGTGATTATAGAAAAATGATGGTCAAACATCCAAGGTAAAAGCATGGTCGGTTGTCTCAACATGCTTCACTGCATAGAGAGAAAGCTAAATCCTCACATGTTGTTGGAGAATCATCTTGTGCTACTAAGGGATCACCTTCTCGTGGTCATGAATCTCCAGCTCATGAAGATTCACCTGTTGCTTTTATACATGCACTTGCTACATATGTAAATGTGCATGATCCACATTGTAACACCCCAAATTTAATTAGAATATTTTATTTAATTGTTTAAATAAGAATATTCATTTTTCAGTGATTTTCAGTAGTTGTGGATTATTAGAAAAGTGTGAATTTTTGGGTTATTTATTTGATTAATAGTATATAATATTAATTTATTAGTATTATTATTATTATTTAAAATGAATATAAGTGAAATAAGGGCAATTTAGGCATTTGGAGGAGTTGGTAAGGGTAATAAGGGAAAAGCCCAAATAGTTTGACCCAAGTCTAGGTTTGACAAAAAGGAAATTCTGAAGGGAATTAGGATTCATTTGTTAACCGTGAAAAGTATTGTGGCCAGAGAGCTCTGAGGAGAAGATTGGAGGCAGAAGATTCCCGGAGATAATCGTGAAGGCTTTAAATTGACTAAGGTATGAGGAGTATAGCTTTTCATGATTTTCCAGGTGTGTCTTTTAATATAATTATGGATGATCTTAGGTTTAAGGGATTTTGGGTCGATTGTGGAAAAAAGGAAAATTGATGGTGAGGACCCTGATGGTTGTGGTTAGTGGTAAGTATTTCTGACTGTTAAAGCATGGATATGAGAAATAGTGATCTTAGGCCTTCGTGGCCAAAACTATGATTTGAACCTGTCTGACCCTGAAGGGATAGGAATATTTGATAGTGAGTAACTCTAATGTCTTAGGGTGTAATTGAAGGAAAAATTGTGATTTAGGACATGAGTATGTTACGGGATTGGCCTGATAAACCGTAGGTTTTGTGCCTTTATCGCCGTAGGACCTTAGAGATGATTTAGAGATGTTTTGGGGGCATTGGGTAAGTGAATCGTATGGGCATTTGAGTGGATTTAAGTTCTGGTGCGTAGTAGATTTTGCTGTCATCACACTGTTCGCCTAGCGAAGAAAGCCTCGCCTAGCGAACCATGTTGTTCCCAGACTCACCTAGCGAAGAAACTCACCCAAGACTCGCCTAACGAACATGCCAGCGAATGTAGCAGAGTTTCGCGTATGTTGATCGTGTGCAGTGATGCCTTGGTGTTTGATTCTGTGATTTCTGTGATGAATTACCTTGGGGGTAACTATGATTTTTATGTGATTAACATGTGATATGTATATGATTACATGATGGTTTATATGATGTATTATGATGATATTACCATGACTTTGATGAATTATATGATGACATGAGACATGATAATGATTGTGATGATGATGAATAATGATGCACCTATGTTGTTATTATGAGGATGATTATTGACGTGTGCATCATGCATTCATGTGCATTCGGACTTCGGTTCAGGACTTCGATTACTTTGGCTTCAATCCCATTATATGGATGTGAAGTATTTTTATGTGCTCCGGTTCTCTAGTAGAATAGATCCTATTGATGGGGATCTATGGAGGGTTGATGGTCCAGTGTCCATCGAGCTGTGATGATTGATACCACATGCATTGAGTTGTGTCGCATATGCATTTATGAGTCTTTTTGTATGAATTATGATGTTGTGGCCTTCGAGACCTATTGATGAATATGAAGATTGAATATGATTATGATGTCATTTATATGTTGATTTTCATACATTGATTATTATGAATTGTTTTACTCACCCTGCCTGTTTGAATGTTACCTCCACGCGGGTAACGTGCAGATGACCAAGTTTAGCCGTGGACGCCGTCGAGGATTATTTTTGAAGTTTTTGAGTTGTTAGCTTTTTGGTTAACTTAGAGGGTCTTGCTCTGATATGTAACATCGGGTTGGGTTCTTTTGAGTTAAACTATATACTGTTGAGTTATTTTGCTTATGTTCCCTGATGAGGAAAACCTTTACTTATGCCTTTTGAATTCCGCTGTTTTATGTTGTTTGATGTATTTTGGGAAAAACCCGTTGTTTACGGAGCCGTGACCTATTTTGATGACATTGGGAAATGTACGCCCTTTTAGTGGTTTTTTGTGAAATTTAATAATTACTCTGATATCTATCTTATTTTGCCTTATTATTTATGGGGTAGAAAAGGGTGTTACACACATCCTTCTGCCATACATGCTGCTTCCGCACCTGATGGTTTTTCTAGAGGCCTAGATAACAATGTCATTACTTTCTAAATATGAAAACAATATTGCTAGGCACATATGGGAATGAGAGGTAGCATAAATATTTAATTATACTTTTAATTATCTTTTTATACGAACTAAATCGTCAGACATTGATGTATTTATTGTTATAGTACTATGCCACAGTAAAGTGTATAGACCATGCTAGGATGACAACAAAGCTTCACAACCCGATGAACCATGGTTTCAAGAAGTATTGAAGCTATTTGGATTGAAGAACTTTTGTAGAACAACATATGGTTATATTGACCATTGCCTTCTGTCGATATTTGTTGAGGTATGACACATAGAAACTTCATCATTTCATTTTCCCATTGGTGAAATAAATACTACTTTTGATGATGCATCATGCATCCTCCATCTTCCAAAAGTGCTACCTATGTCGATGTTGACTACCTTAAATACTTCATGAATTTAGAGAGGATTCTCGAGTATAACTTAGGGTATCTTGTTTGGTTTACCTGTACTCGATGTTAGATGAAGCTAGTCAATGAAGGAATAAATATATCACAGGTAATAACTATTTATTTTAGGAAATTTACTTACATGTAAATTATTAATTTCATCATACTTGTACTACAACCTTACTAATTTTCATCTTAATCATTTTCAAACATGGATCCTCTAGTATTTTGGGTGGGAGTATGTTTTCAACTACGCTGAAGAATTGCCACGTGCTTGCTCAACTTTCCCACTCAGAGGAATCCACCAAATGAGTTGTACATATTTGTTCTTGACCATATTCTGGAGGATGTTATTTGTTTTACATCATATGGTGAGCACAACCAGACATAACCTTTGGATGTGATATGTTGATACTCTAGATGGCTGCCTTACGGGTCTCGACATATGCACCCACATATACTTGAGCGAGTACTATAATAATTCAAATATTTTTAGGGTATAAATAAATATCTCATATTGGTTTCTTTTGGAAATATCCTTAATAGAGATGTTGGTGGGATATTTAGAGAGTACCATGAGCATCTAGTACCAGAGAATGTTTGTAGTGTGTCAGCTCCACGTCCATGGAGTATGATAAAATGTTACATACAATTGTTTTATAGAGTTTCCCATCTTTATACACACTAACTTCAAATGGAGATCCTCATAAGCCAACTCATCAGAAGATACTACAAGAGGAACATGCAAGGACGAGCCATGTCGTGGATGTCTTGCCTATATGCCAACATATTGTTGCTATTGGAAGAGATGACATAAGTAGACATGAGCTTCAGGAAGGCACCTCGAGAGGGTCACTTTACAAGCGATATTATCAAAAACGCAGATGTGCAATACTATATAGGAGGCATATGAGGAACAAAGGTGTGCACTATACTTGGTAGTTATATTTTAAATTGTATTTTGATATAAAAGTTTTGAGTTATAGTCTTAGTAGTTTTTTTATGCGAGTTATGAATGACTCATATATGACTTATGCATGCAACTTATGTATGTGACTTATGAATATTCATTTTGCGTTAGAAATGTGCCTTAATTATAGTTTATGTATATATATAAGAGTAAATTTTTATAACTTACTTCACAATCATAGACTTTAAATTAGATTTAATCGAATGGTTATAAATAAAAGTGTTAACTTAACCATTATAATATATTCAATTTAAAGGCTATGATGTGGAGTAAGTTAAAAAAACTTACTCTTAAATTAAGTTGATCCTCACTTTTATATATATATATATATATATATATATATATATATATATATATATATATATATATATATATATATATATATATATATATATATATATATATATATATATATATATATATATATATATAAAATTAAAATAATACTTTATACGCGAGACAAATTATATATATATATATATATATATATATATATATATATATATATATATATATATATATATATATATATATATATATATATATATATATATATATATATATATATATATATAAAATTAAAATAATACTTTATACGCGAGACAAATTATTGAATAAATAATAAAAAATTTAACAAAATAAAAATATTGTGTATACAAATATCGGGATGTTACATTCCAGATATAAAGGCAATAATAATAAGTCAAACAAACCTCCTCCAAACCCCGGGTGCATTTCTAGATTTTTGAAAAATCAAATACGGAAGTGCATTTCGGTATTAACTTGCAACTCAAAAAAACACGAAAATGACAGAAATGCATGGAAATCTAACATGCTTAAAACCTATTACTCATCTAAACTACCTATCAAACACATTGATCAGTTAATAAACCTATCTAAACTACTTATTTCACAACCTAAAACTCAATTTCTACAAATTTAAATAGAAATAAAAAATGTATTGAGAAATAAAAACTTATCAAATGTGAGTTTGATTAGATATTGAGAATAAAAGTTTGAAAGTGAGTTAAGAGAGGTTGAGATTTTGAGAGGGTTTGAGAGAGTAAAGATGAAATAAGGAAGGAGAAAAATATGACGCATATATGATTAAAAACGTGCCCGAAAGTGCATTTCCATAAGTTATATGGAGATGTATTTCTGTAGTATTTTTTGACATACAAGTAATGTTTGACTAAAAAACGAATGAATTGTAGGGTGCATCCGAAAATTCATTTTTGTAATTTAGGTGTAGTTTTCGTTTTCCACTAGCTTGTGAGAGCAAGTTTTAGAGCGGGAAGAGCAATTCCCTTAAACAAACTTCATATCGAATAATAAAATAATTTTACAATGAAACACAAATATTCTAAAATTGCTATCGAATTGTACCTAATACATTGATAATACTTATAAAAAAAGTATATAAATTTTTTTTATTTAAAAAAGGAAAAAAATCCGATACAAAGACTACACACCACAATTCATTGTCGACACATCTCTGATACACCACATATACGGTCATAATCAATCATTTTCCTCTTTAGTTACTCTTCCCTCTCTCAACTTTAATTACCTCATGAATGTTCAATATTCTATAACATAATTAAATTTTCATCCCTTAAAATTTAAAATATGTTGTCTCTCTCATTTATAATTTTTGACTAATCATTTAACATTCTCTCATGATTACTACTTTTTTTTAGATTGATTCGTGTTTCTATAATTCTTTTAAAACTATTATCAATATTTTCAAAATTAATTGTTTATTATTAGATAATAATTTAACGAATGAATAATTTTGATATTTATATACATATGTAAAACATATTACATTCTATATTTTTCAATGGATGACATATCATCGTATCGGCTACGATATATATATATATATATATATATATATATATATATATATATATATATATATATATATATATATATATATATATATATATATATATATATATATATATATATATATATATATATATATATATATATATATATATATATATATATATATATATATATATATATATATATATATATATATTCATAGCCTTTAAATTGAATTTAATCTAGTGGTTAAATTAACATTTTTATTTATAACCATTCGATTAAGTCAAATTAAAAAGCTATGATTGTGGAGTAAGATATAAAAACTTATTCTTAGAATAAGTGAATCCTCACACACACACACACACACACACACACACGCACACACGCGCACACACACACACACACACACACACACACACACACACACACACACACACACACACGCACACCACACACACACACACCACACACACACACACACACACACACACACACACACACACACACACACACACACACACACACACACACACACACACACACACACACACACACACACACACACACACACACACACACACACACACACACACACACACACACACACACACACACACACACACACACACACACACACACACACACACACACACACACACACACACACACACACACACACACACACACACACACACACACACACACACACACACACACACACACACACACACACACACACACACACACACACACACACACACACACACACACACACACACACACACACACACACACACACACACACACACACACACACACACACACACACACACACACACACACACACACACACACACACACACACACACACACACACACACACACACACACACACACACACACACACACACACACACACACACACACACACACACACACACACACACACACACACACACACACACACACACACACACACACACACACACACACACACACACACACACACACACACACACACACACACACACACACACACACACACACACACACACACACACACACACACACACACACACACACACACACACACACACACACACACACACACACACACACACACACACACACACACACACACACACACACACACACACACACACACACACACACACACACACACACACACACACACACACACACACACACACACACACACACACACATATATATATATATATAAAATTGTTTATTCAATGAAACTATATCCTTCAATTTTTTTAGATTTAAGTTGCATGATATTTCCCTCGTATCCGTGTAAGTTACTTCGTTTTGAAACAGTGGTTTTCTAAACCTCGTCCCTATACCAAATAATGCATTTGCATTTTGAATACTACTCCATCAACATTGTCATTGGTCATCTGATATCAAAACTAACTTCCTAAATAAACTAGTTAGTAAATTCATAAATTTTGTGAAACGATTTCGCCAATAACAGAACAAAGTTATGAGATAAAGATTGAGTTTTTTGAACAAACACAAGAAACTCTATTAGGTTTTACGAAAGAGAGAGAAGAAAGAAAAAGATGAATAAGAATTGGTTAAAACTGTTTTACTATTCATTTTCTTAATAAGGGTTTAAATATTACAAGTGAATATCAACAATTAACCTCTCTTAACAACCTGAGAGAACTGGTTTATTTATAGATTACTAAGCTAACTTAGGCTACAATATAACTTAACAATTGAGCTTACAAGCAAGACTCAATTCAACATGCTAACTTAAATACTAAGCTAACATATTTCGACAAAAGAGTTCGATCCAAATACCCTTGGAGACACTAGAGTTCGATCCAAATACCAAAAATCTCCACCTTGGAACAAACTTTATACTAACAAGAGAACAAATTAGCTTTCATCATGCAGCTTTACCAACTGCATACAATGGAAAAACTTGTTACTTGACAATGTCTTGCTGATCATATCAGCAACATTGTCATCATTCGAAACCTTCAGATCTTTGACTTCTCCACACCCGATTATCTCTCTGAAAAAGTGCAGCCTCACGTCGATGTGCTTGGTTCTCTCATGATAGGATGAATTCTCTAAAATGTGTATTGTACTGTGACTATCACATTTAACAGTGATAACTCGACCTTGAAGTTTTAGCTTTTTAGCAAAACCTTCAAGCCACAATGCTTCTTTCACAGCTTCAATGAGAGCGATATACTCCGATTCAGTGGTTGATAAGGTAACAAACTTTCTAAAGTGTTGCATTTTAACTGATTGTTGTGCCAAACATAATGAACACATATCTAGAAGGCTCACTCAGTACGCCTTCCCAAGATTGGTCATATACCTGCTTACAAGGCTCACTCAGTACGCTATGTCTGGCCTCATACAAACCATAGCATACATCAAAGACCCTACTATACTAGCATATGAAATGCTATTTATATAGGCTTTTTCGACTTAAGTACTATGACTTTGAGTCGTACTTAGCTTGTACTAAGGATTAGTCAGTATTACAACAGACTTTGAGTTCGACATACCAAACTTGTCGAGAATCTTCTTCAGGTATGTCTATTGAGATAAGCATAATCTCAACTATTTTCTCTCTCTCTGAATGCCAATCCCAAGAATTCTAGAGGCAGCTCCCAAATCCTTCATGTAAAATTCCTTATTAAGTCCAACCTTCACCTTCATAACAAGTTCGACATTGTTGCTTGCTATGAGGATGTCATTCACATAAATCAATAAAATAACAAGTGAATTTCCAGGTTGAAATCTGAAGTAAACACAGTGGTCAAACTGCCTCCTAGTGAAACCAATGTGTGTCATGAACTTGTCGAATCTCCTATTTCATAGTCGAGGAGATTTTTTCAGGGTATACAAAGACCTATTCAACTTGTACACATAATTTTCATTTCCCTTTTCTGCATACCCTTCAGATTGCCTCATCAGGATTGTTTCATCTAGATCACAATAAAAGAAGGTTGTCTTCACATCCATATGTTCAATTTCTAAGTCAAACTTCGCCACCATAACAAGCAACATTCAAATGGATCTATGCTTTATAACATGTGAGAACACATCATTGAAGTCAACATCTCCTTTTTGAGTGAACCCCCTAGCAACCAATCTTTCCTTAAATCTCTTCGACATAACTCTTTCGGTTCCTTCCTTAACCTAGAAAATCCACTTACAACTGACTTACCTAGCCTCTGCATGTTTCTCAATTAGATCCCAAATGTTATTATCATGAAGAGATTTCATCTCATCATCATCCATATCTTTCAGCCCTTTGTTCTTATTTTGACTCCTCATAACTTCCTTAGAGTCTCTATGTTCTTCTTCAAGAACCTCACTTGTAGAGATTAAGGCATAAACTATCAGATATGTATAACCAAGTCTCTAAGGTGGCTTGATGACTCTTCTCGACTTGTCTCTTGACAGCAGGTAGTCATTATGATTTTCCTCAGCTTCGAAAATAGCTTATGTTTCTTCTTCGACTTCATCTGGGTTATGCAACTCAACATCAACATGCTCCACCTCGACATGAATCCATTCCTATTCCAGATTTTCTTCAAAGGTCTTCAAACTTCGACCAATTTCATCAGCTTTCTTAAAAGCCATCTCAGCTTTATTGAAAACTACATCTCGACTTATGATACACCTCCTATGACATGACTCTAGGCACCACAACCTATAAGCTTTGACTCTTTCAGGGTATCCAAGGAACATACATCTCTGAGCTCTAGGTTCGACCTTGTCTTACCTTACACGCATAGGCTAAACAACCAAATACTTTAAGTCTGTCGAGACTAGGTAGATGCCTCGACCAAACTTCTTGAGGTGTCTTCATTCCCAAGTCTGTCGAGGGACACCTATTTATTAGGTATGATGCATTCACAACAGCTTCTACCAAAAACACCTTCTTCAATCCCACACTTACAAAAATGCACCTCACCTTTTCCAAAATAGTTCGATTAAACCATTCAGTCAAACCATTTTGTTGGGGAGTACCTGTAGTAGTTTTGTTTCTTGCAATACCAGACGTCTCATTGTAAAATTCATGAGCATTGTCGGTCCTCAACCTTTTGACCTTCCTTCCAATTTGGTTTTCGACCAGAGTCTTCCGACTTTTGAAAATTTCAAAAGTTTCATCCTTAGTCTTCTGGATGAATACCCATAACTTTCTGGAATAATAATTAACTATGGATAGAAAATACCTTGCACCTGAGTATGAATGATTCCTTATAGACCTCCAAAGATTAACATGAATGTAATCAAGGGATCCATATGTCAATGTTAAACTTTATTCTGCAGAATTTACTAAATAGACAAGGTTCATCGAACTCCAACTTTTTGACCTTGTTACCACATAGTAGATTTTATTTCGATAATTCGATCAGGCCTCTTTCACTGACATGGACAATTCTCTTGTGCCTTAGCTAAGTCTTCGACCTAGGTTTTATGGATGTCACATCTGCTGAATCACTTACAACCTCAACCTAAAAGGTATACAAGTCTTGTTTCTTCACGCCTCTCAAGATTTCCTTCAACCCCTTCATTACCCTTAGGACACTTTGCTCTCCTTTGAAAACATATCCTTTCTTGTCGGGTTCACCAAGAGAAGTCACATTCCTCTTAAGATCATGTACATACATAACATCAATCAATAGCCTTATTGACTCATCGCGGAGTTTGAATTTCACAGATCTAATACCTGCAACTTTGCAAGCTTTGTTGCTTCCCAGCAATACTGATCCACCATCTTGATCACATTGTTCCTCTAACACGTCTCTATTTGAAATCATATTTCAAGTACACCCTGAATCCATAATCCACTCCTTGATAGAGTCGCTGCATGAAACCACCAGGACATCAGATGATTCATAACCATCTTGCACAATGACTGCATTACCATTATCCTTTCCACCATATCATTCAGACGATCAAATCATACTTTTCTTATATGAGCCTCATTTTTACAATGACAAAACTTAATAGTAAGAGCATTACCACCATAAGAATTATGTAAAACTTTACCCTTCTTCTTATCAAACCTACCATCTTTCTTCAATAATTTCCCCTTAACTGACTAACCTTCACCAACAGAAGATGGCTTATGCTCCTTTTGTTCGTTCAAATCCTTAGAATACAAGACAAATTGAAAATCTTCAAAGGTCAATGACTCTCTTCCATACAAGAAAGTTATTTGAAATGAGCACGAGACTTGGGTAAAGAACACAACAACACTTGATCTTCATGATCAATCTTTACCTCAATATTCTTAAGATCAAGAATCAACTTGTTGAATATATCCAGCTGCTCAGCCAAAACTTTGTCTTCACTTATCTTGAATAAATAAAAAACTTGCTTCAGGTAGAGACGATTAACCAACGATTTAGTCATGTACAAACCTTTAACTTTCGTCCACACATCTGCTACAATTTTCTCCTTGAAACCTATTGGAGAACCTTATCACCAAGACTCAATACAATGACATTATGGGTTTTTTCAACCACCTTGTCTTCTCCTTCTCCGTTAGGGCAACATCCATCTTCTCTGATCCTTCTAATGTTTCTAACAAACCCTATTGAACAAGAAGAGCTTGCATCTTCAAGTGCCACAAACCGAAATCATTCACATTGGTGAATTTTTCAATCTCATACTTTGTTGACTGCATCTTCTCTTCCGTGCTCACCGCATCAGTTTGTTGTGAAACACTATTGCCAATAACAAAATAAAGTTACGAAATAAAGATTGAGTTTCTTGAACAAACACTAAAAACTCTTTCTGGTTTTACGAAAGAGAGCAAGAAGAAGGAAGAAGAAGAATAAGAATTGGTTAAAACTGTTTTACTATTCACTTTCTTAATAAGGGTTTAAAGATTACAAATGAATATCAACAATTAACCTCTCTCAACAACATGAGAGAACTAGTCTATTTATAGACTATTAGGCTAACTTATGCTACAAACTAATTTAATAATTTGACTTACAAGCAAAACTCAATTCGACATGCTAACTTAAACGCAAAGTTAACATATTTTGACAGCATACTTGAACAAATTTCAACTACAACATTTACGATTCCTGTCAACCACACACTAGACATAGTCATTTACATCAATTTCCATGATAACAACCTATGATAAATGTAGAGTACCTTTAGTTGTGAACATTATACCAAGATAAATTTATATTGCCGTGATCAATTCACAAAGAAAGAAAGCAAAAAAGAGATAAATTTACTTTTTCTAGCTATACCATTAATTATTCAAACTTCTTTTTGTTTTTCCATATTTTTTCTTCACTATGGTCCTTCTTACTGTAGTTGCTGAACAATAAAAGATGGGATTAATGGCTGTTAAGTAAGTACAATGGTTAGTTGAATAGACAATGTCTAGACAATGCTCTATCTAATTACATATCAACCATAATAAAAAGAAAAATATTAATAGAATTTGTATAGTTTTGGTTGCATATTAAATATACAAATTTACTACTATACATTGTATAGCCTAGTGAATGAGCTGTCTTTGTACAAGCTTCATCTGAAAAAACACTGTCAAATCAAACGGCTGTAGATGCTTGACTCTAACCGCAGCATTCATTTCATCATTAAATGCTTTATTCACTTCTAGTTACAAGTGTTTTTATGAGCACAGTGCTTTTTATAATATGAATAAGGTTTTTTTTTTAATAGAAAATTTGGTATCTGTCCTTCTCTCCGATTAATTCGAAGAGATTAATTTTATCGTCCATTAATAGAAAATCTATTTAAAATAAGAGTTTAATTTATATGAACTAATCTAACACAAAAATTATTGATATTTAATAGAATTTTAAATCTAAGAGCACGAGATGAGTATTAAATCTGTAAGAATTACACTAGACAACAAAATTTTTCTTTAAAAAATTTAACAAAAATTAAATTCAAACTCAGAATCTCGCATAATTATAAAAGAGATTTTGTTATCTCATTCTAGTGCTCTTGTGATCTATGAATATAATATTTAGATTAATTAAAAAAACTAAAATAAATACTTAGTAGAATCATCTTAAAATTTTTTGGAGTCATGATCCTACTAGTTAGTTATGTTGTTAATTTATATTTTGCTTCTAACTTTTCATGCTAATACTAATTAATTATGTTACTATCCTAATAAAGTTATAGTAGTTAGGTCTCATATATTTTAAAGTATTTATATGATGTACACAGAAAACAAGACCAACCAGAGGAAGACACTTATACTTTTGGAAGAAAGAAGTTCTTGAGTGAGTGAGTGAATATTTTTGTAAAAGCCCGTGAGATTCTTATGGCTTCAATTCATACAGTTAAATTCTCACTGTTGTTTGTTCTATGGTTCTGGAACTGCAACTTTCTACCTCTTTCTCAAGGTTCATTTCTTTCTCATCAATCACTATAAACATTTTTCTTTCATTTTGCATGTAATTTTTTCTGAGACTAAAGTTGGAATTTTCATTTTGATTTGCAGGTAAAGATGATTACCCTTATATAAAAAAAGCGAGTTCATTTTCATCTCCATCAATTTCTGATACATCATTGAACAAAGCTTATGATTATATAGTAGTTGGAGGTGGCGGTGCAGGGTGTCCTTTAGCAGCAACACTTTCACAGAATTTCAGTGTGTTGTTGCTTGAAAGAGGTGGTGTACCATTCACTAATCCAAATGTAACATTTCTTGAGAATTTTCATATTACCTTGGCAGATCTTTCATCAACTTCAGCTTCTCAGTACTTCGTTTCTACTGATGGAGTTTTTAATGCAAGAGGAAGAGTCTTAGGTGGTGGCACTTCTATTAATGCTGGCTTCTATACTAGAGCTAGCTCAAGGTAAATTCAATTCTTCATACTTGTTGAATCTGAATCCGAATCCCCGTCTTTATATCTGATATTTCTGCACAGCTATCAACTGAACTGGTTTACCAGATCAGAATTAATTTGTATTTGAATGAAGAAAAATTTGAGTGGAAAAAAATATTAAACATGTTTATTTTAATTATGTGAGTTATAATTTATAAATTATAAACTATAAGCTATAGTTTAAAATTTTGTTTTATTAATATTTTTTTTTTCAGAGGAGTACATTGCATCTAGTTGAGGTATGTGGAAGATGATGATGTATTAATTCTGTCAGTTTTTTTTTCTCAAGTGTTTGTCAGTGTTTTATTCTTCCATGTTTAATAATAAATATATACATTACTCAAATTACTTTTTTTTGGGTTAACTAAGGTTACATTTTTTATTATTAAAGCTGCTTAAGATGGACTAATTGCTAAAATTTCTTATTTATCTAAAAATATTTGTATATAGTAATTATTAATAACATTTAGATCGTCAAATCAGCTCTAACAGTTGTGCAGCGACATTCGATTCGATAATAGAGATGCGAGATAGAATTCACATTATCTTAATTATTCTTAAAGTGAGGTGAAATTCAGATCATTAGAAATATTAGGAAAAAAAAATATATTTGTGATATAAATAAATAGTATTTAATTAAGAATGAAATAGTGGTTACAAATCCATGCATTAGAAATTTATTAGTTTAGGCTAAAATAGTAAATATTGGCCCTCCCTTTCATATTGGTGACACTTGTGTTTGCATTTTTCTTATATGAAAGTCTTGTCAATTGAATTAAATGCTAGTTGTGGTCCTTTTAATGTGATTAGGTAGGAAGATAGATCTGAAGAAAATAAATACATTCATTGTCATAAGAAAAAAAAAACTCCAACTTTGGTGAATCTCATTAAGGGTGCCCTTTAGATATTAGGGTCCATATTAGGACATATGAACCTCCAGGGGCTGTTATGTTACATTTAATTTAGAGAGTTAGGTTATATAAGTGGGTTACATTACATATGCTAAATATTTATTTATTATGCATTTTTCTCTAGCATTTTCAAAAGTGGTTAGTATTAATTAGAAGCTACAACTAACACATGAGTTTAGTTGATAGAAAGCATTTCATTTTATATGGGTTTTTTCAGCATGGTCCCAACCTTTGCTATAACTAAATATAACAGTTTTCCAACTACAAAATTTAATTTAATTCATTATATTAATTGGCAAAATCTTTTTTATGCAATTCATTTATACTAGTACAATTAATTAGTTCTCCAAATATATCTGGTTAGGGTTGTCTTAATCTATTGGAATTCCGGTTTAAAACCGTAGCAAAACTTAGCCATGGTTTAACCATAGTAAAATTTGGATCTATGCTCTAGTTATGGATGGCAAACGAGTGTGTCACAAGCATGTCTGTCCAGTTTAGACTTGTCATGCAAAAGTTCGAATAAAATAAAAATAAAAAACTAACATAGTAGAGGGTGCCGACCAGATACCTTGACTCATCTCGCCAAAAAATGGGGCGGGACGGGCCTTGGGGCCTGTACTTCCAAAGCCTAAAAGTAGCACAAAACCATGTTTTCTCTGTTAATGCCCTCGTCCGCAATATCCGCCAAAAAAACGTGGCAGGGCGGGCCTGGCAGGACCTGCAATTTCAAAGATTAAAAGTGGCAGAAGAAAAACTATGTGTGCCTGTTAATGTCCACGCCCACAATAGTGTCAAGAATTCTTGGCTTAATCCTTTTCTCATTATTATTTCTCGTATATATAGAGGTTACAGGGCTATATTGGTAATTACACTAAATAATTACATTTTAATGAGAACAAGTCAATTTCTAATTTGTTTCCTTTATTCTAGAAACAAACCCTTATTCTAGGAACAAACCCTTATTCACATCCCCCCTCAAATTGATGCTGCTTGTCAATAAGCATCAATTTGCTAACAAGAAACTGATGACGTGGACGCGGAACAGCCTTGGTAAGAATATCTGCAATCTGCAACTGAGTACTGACATGAGGAAGTGATATGATTCGGTCATCATAAGCATCACGAATTGAGTGACAGTCAACTTCAATATGTTTGGTGCGTTCATGAAAAACAGGATTCGCAACAATTTGGATGGCACTTGTATTGTCAGCATAAAGCGAAGTTGGCTCTATTTGAGGAAATCCAAGTTCAGCCAAAAGACCACGAAGCCAAATTATTTCAGAACAAGCAGCAGACATGGCACGATACTCAGATTCAGTAGAAGATTTAGAGACTCTCGCTTGTTTCTTACTTTTCCATGAGATCAATGAAGAGCCAAGAAACATGCACCAACCAGTGACAGATCGTCGAGTATCAGGACACCCTGCCCAATCTGCATCACTATAAGCACTCAATTTAGGAGCAACTCCACTAGGAAAGAATAAACCACGATGAGAGCTTCCCTTCAAGTAACGAATTATACGACGAACTGCTGCCAAGTGAAGGTGGCGAGGAGAGTGCATGAATTGACTTACTTGTTGAACAGCAAACGATATGTCAGGGCGAGTAATAGTCAAGTAATTAAGGCTACCCACGAGTTGACGATACAATAAGGGATCAGGCAACAGATCACCATCATCACGATGATATTTAACATTAACCTCAAGCGGAGTATCCACTGGATTAGCCGATTGGAGACCAGCCATGGAAATTAAATCTGTGGCATACTTGTGTTGATGGAGGAATATGCCCTTGGATGTAGAATGAACCTCAAGACCAAGAAAATAATGCAAACTACCAAGATCTTTCATATGAAACGCTGCTTGTAACTGCTGTTTAAGGCTTTGAATGGAAGCATGATCAGAACCAGTAATAATCATATCATCAACATACAGAAGAAGTAGGACAATTCCAGTAGAAGTTCTATGAATAAATAGAGAAGAATCATACTGACTCTGAGTAAAGGAGAACCCAAGTAGAGTGGAGCGGAATTTTTCATACCATGCTCTAGGTGCTTGTTTCAAACCGTATAAGGAGCGTTTAAGCTTGCACACACCCTTAGATGATGAAAATAAACCTTGAGGAGGAGTCATATAAATGTCTTCCGCGAGGTCACCATGAAGAAAAGCATTTTTCACATCTAATTGATAAAGAGCCCACCCGTTAGAAGCAGCTATAGAGAGTACCGTACGAACGGATGTCATTTTAGCAACCGGTGCAAATGTCTCATCATAATCAATTCCATATTCCTGCTTGTTTCCTAAGGCAACCAAGCGAGCCTTGAAACGGTTGAGGGACCCATCCGAATTCAATTTCACAGAATACACCCATTTGCAGCCAATGGGTTTGACATCTGGAGGACAAGAGACAATATCCCATGTGAAATTCTCTTGAAGAGCTTGAAGTTCCTCATTCATTGCTTTTATCCAACGTACATCTTTAACAGCCTGTGAATAACAAGTAGGAATAGATATGCCAGAGAGGGTGGCAGTCAGAGAAGTATGTGCTGAATCATACCTGTCTGGTGAATATCTGTCTGGTGCTCGAGATATTCGAACAGAACGTCGTGGTTCAACCGTTACAGGATCAGGTGGCGGTTCAGCGTCGGGAAGGGGTGTGGGAACCTGCTGTTTGTGTTTTCTGACATATACATGACCTGGTTTATAACGCTCTATAGATTGAGGCATAATAGAGAACTTAGGAAGAGTAACAATATCATTCATGACAGGAGAAACACATGGAAACATAAACTGATTATCAAAAAATGTCACATTCCTAGAAATGCGAAAACGATGGTTAGTGACATCATAACACACAAATCCCTTATGTGAGTGACTATACCCCATAAACGCACATTGAACAGACTGTGCTCCAAGCTTATGTCTTTCAAATGGAGGTAAGTGCACAAAACAAACACATCCAAAAATATGTAAATCATTATAACTAGGCTGAATTTTAAAAAGGCGAAAGAAGGGAGAATCAAAATCAATAACCGTAGAAGGAAGACGATTGATCAAGAATACGGCTGTGGAAAGAGCCTCAACCCAAAATCGGGATGGCACAGAAGCTTGAAGAAGTAATGTGCGTGTTACATCAAGCAAATGACGATTCTTTCGCTCTGCCATCCCGTTTTGTTGAGGGGTATTGGGACAAGACCGTTGAGACAAGATCCCTTTTTGTTGAAGGTATTCCTGAAATGCATGAGACATATACTCACCTCCCGAGTCAGATCGAAAAATTTTAACACTTGCTTGAAATTGATTTTCAACATATGTCAAAAACTTCTGAAACATAGAAAACACTTCAGACTTAGATCTAAGAAAATATATCCAAGTAAAGCGGCTGTAATCATCAATAAATGTGACAAAATATTTATAGTGAGCATGAGATGTTGCAGGAGACATTCCCCACACATCACTATGAATCATCTCAAAACAAGTAGAAGCACGATGAGCGCCTGACGGAAAAGGGAGGATTTTACTTTTAGCCAATTTGCAAACAGAACATGAAATAGGAGTAGTACACGCATGTTTATTTCCCAACAAACCAGTTTTAAATAAATGAGACAAAACAACAGAATTTGGATGGCCTAATTTTCTATGCCAATCCTCATAAGAGTTCAAAACAGTATTACATGCAAAGGATAAATGACTAGAACTAAACTGGAGTGGAAACAATCTTCCCACTTTAGGCCCCTTCGCGATCACCTTTCCCGACACCTGCTCCTGCACAAGACAACCAACACGAGAAAAACTAACATTACAATTGTTATCCACCAATTGACCAACCGACAATAAGTTGGAAGCAAGTCCGGGTGATACAAGCACGTCACGAAAGTTTGAGTCTATGTCACCAACATCAGTGATAGAAAGTTTATTACCATCAGCAATTTGAATTTGCTGATTACCATTATAGGAATGTACATTTTGTAAGTATTTAGAGGAACCCGTCATGTGATTGGATGCACCAGAATCAAGAAACCATGATTGAGAATTATTAGAAGACTTACCCTGAATTCCCAAGGCTGAAAGAGCAGAAAGTACCATTTGGTGAATCATTTCAGGTTGTAGAACACTACCGGTACCAGTACTGAGAGGACCAACTTCAGAGTTGGTAGTGGCATGGAATGCTTGAGTTGGACGTTGTACTGGTCGGGGAGGACGTGTGGGACAGTCAGAGATGATATGACCCTGTTGTTTGCAATAGTTGCAAAACTTCTTACTGCAATTGCGAGCTACATGTCCAAATTGTTTGCAAGAAAAACATTGAACTTGTCGCATATCACGACCCTTTCCTCTACTTTGAGCAGCATATGCAATTGCCACAGGTTCGGAACTAACAGCATCATGAGACATGGTTCCTTGCGTAAGTAGACGTTGTTCCTCCCTTAGAAGTTCACCGACACAAGTATCCAAAGAAGGAACAGGATTCCTATTGAGCAAAGCGCCTCTAACAATCTCGAATTCTGGACGAAGTTTCATGAGAAATTGATCTCGCCTACTTGTGTCGTAGACCTCTTGAACAGCAGTGAGAGAGGTTTTGGGAACATTAGCATGTATAATAGCAGAGTGTTCTGTCCAGAGATTCAGAAAACCAGAATAGTATTCTTGAATAGGTAGGTCACCTTGTTTGTAGTTGGCTATGTCTAGCTCCAATTGAAAACGTTTTGCCGAATTGTCCTGGTTGTAAATGCGCTTAAGATAATTCCATATTTCTTGAGCAGTTGAAAAGGAGCGCAAATTATTTATCATCTGAGGATCAATACTATTGAGAATCCAAGTGATGATTTGAGCATCTTGAGTTTCCCATACATCTGAAGCAGTTTTATCCGTCGGGGCCTTAGAAACACCATCTAAGTGACTCCATAATCCCTTTCCTCTAACATACATCTTGAATTGAAATTCCCAAGCCGAATAATTCTTGCCGGTGAAACGAACACAGAAGTTATCTCTTTCTTTTTCGGAAGCCATTGAAATTATGTTGTAATTAGATTCAACCTCACTATTGATGTATTACTATAATAATTATTATTATTATAATACTTATTATTATTATAATAACAACCTGCAACCAAAAGGAACAAAGCTCGTGCAGTACCACCAATATATCCCAAGAACAGTACCACTCGTGAAGCCGTAACAATTCCAATGTTTCAATTTGGAATTAGCGGCGGAACCAAATTATAACCACAAACCACAAACCAAATTAAAACAAAATTATAACCACGAAAAACAAACCGGTCACGACCTAGAATCAATATTCGTGAAAGGAGGATCGCAAACAACCGAAGTAAGCCGAAGCCCTAAACCCAGAATCACGATGGCAGTCGACGCTAAACGAATTCCACGGGGAACGATCAAGAACCAGAAACGAAGAAACAACAAACTGAATTGATCAGGATGTTGTCACAGAACCAAGAGAAAAAAATCAGAACCAGAAAATCACAGGTTTGATCTACGAGGCTAATACCATGTCAAGAATTCTTGGCTTAATCCTTTTCTCATTATTATTTCTCGTATATATAGAGGTTACAGGGCTATATTGGTAATTACACTAAATAATTACATTTTAATGAGAACAAGTCAATTTCTAATTTGTTTCCTTTATTCTAGAAACAAACCCTTATTCTAGGAACAAACCCTTATTCACAAATAGCCCGCCAAAAATGAGGTGGAGCGGATAAATTAGAAGATGCAGATCTAAAATCTTGACTCGACCTTAAAATATTGCAGGTAAAACGGCCATGACTGGCTTCTATACTGGCAGGCCCTTAACACCAATCAACCTTCTTTTCTCAACCTACTAAGTATGTATGAGTTTTAAGATAGATTTAATTAGTCAAATATGTTAAATAATCTAACGATTATAAATGATTAATACTGTAAGAAATTTATACTCTAACAAATGCAAATTAAACCCGAAAGTTTATACGGAATATGAAATGCAGGTTTATAAGTAAGGTAGGGTGGGATGCAAAGCTAGTAAATGAGTCATACCCTTGGGTTGAGAAGCAGATTGTTCATCGTCCAAAGTTTTCGCCTTTTCAAAGAGCAGTGAGGGACAGCCTTATAGACACTGGAGTCTCTCCTTTTAATGGCTTCACTTATGATCATATTTATGGAACAAAAGTTGGTGGAACCATTTTCGACAGATTCGGTCGTCGTCACACAGCTGCTGAACTTCTCGCTTCTGGAAACCCTGACAAACTTACCGTTTTGGTCCATGCCACTGTCCAAAAGATTGTTTTTGATACAACAGGTACATATAACATAAGATATCTAAAGTTAAAAAGTTACAGATAGACTTGAAAGTTATGTGAAGTTTTGACTGCAGAGAATCCGAATCCGAAATTATGGCAAATTAAGTAACTTATGACTCAAGTAATATGCTATTGTTGCAGGTAAAAGACCAAAAGCTGTAGGTGTTATTTTCAATGATGAAAATGGGAAACAACATGAGGCAATGTTAGGAAATGGTATGCGAAGTGAAGTGATATTGTCTAGTGGAGCAATTGGTTCCCCTCAAATGCTATTGCTAAGTGGAATTGGGCCAAAAGCTGAGCTCGAAAACTTGAACATCTCGGTGGTTCTTGACAACCGTTTTGTTGGAAAGGGAATGATAGATAATCCAATGAATGCACTTTATGTTCCTTCTAAAAGGCCAGTTCATCAGTCACTCATTCAAACTGTAGGTATCACCAAGAAAGGCATATACATTGAGGCTAGTAGCGGATTTAGTCAGTCCAACAGCAGCATTCACTGTCATCATGGTATCGTGTCCGCTGAGGTAATGCAATAATGTTTCCACTTTCACTTTGTTTCTTGATTTCAATGATTTGTAGTTGTTTCGTATGTTTCCTATACATATCTTTAAAATCGAGAAATGAAGTGAAAACAATAAGACTTGTGTACGTAAGAACGAAAACAGAAAATGTGCGAGGTAGATTTGAAGCTAGCAAGAAGTGAAGTAATATTTCATTTTTTCAATGATAATCCAGATTGGACAACTTTCCACGATTCCTCCGAAGCAAAGATCAATAGAAGCTATTCAGGCTTACGCAAAGAACAAGCGAGACATACCGGTCGAAGCATTCAAGGGAGGCTTTGTCTTGTCAAAAGTTAGCAGTGCTTGGTCAGTCGGTGAGCTCAAGTTGATCAACACCAATGTGAATGACAATCCTTCCATTACCTTCAACTACTTCAGTCATCCACACGATCTGAAGCGCTGCGTCGACGGGATCAGAATGGCACTTAAAGTAATCCAGTCGGAACACTTCACAAACTACACATTATGTAAGAAAAAAACTGCTGAGAAACTTCTTAACCTTAGTGTGAAGGCGAATGTCAACTTCATACCGAAAAATGCCAATGACACAACATCCCTGGAGCAGTTCTGCAAAGACACTATAATCACGATTTGGCATTACCATGGTGGATGTCATGTTGGAAAGGTAGTTAGTCCTGATTATAAGGTTCTTGATGTTGACAGACTTCGAGTTGTCGATGGTTCGACGTTTACAGAATCACCAGGAACAAATCCTCAAGCCACTGTGATGATGATGGGAAGGTATGTATGCAGAAACGAATCGTATTCATAACACTGATAAACATGTGTTGTAGTAAAACAGTGTTAAATATATTCTGTTTATGTTTGTGACAGGTACATGGGAGTGAAGATTTTGAGAGATAGGTTGGGAAAATTGGCTGGTATATAAGGAAGAAATAATGTGATGTGTGAAGATCACTTCAAGTCTTATAGAAACAAACAAATGTGTGTAATATGAAGATAAGAGAAACCGTAGCACATCAAAAAAAAAACAACAATTGGCTGTAGGATTGGAAATGGATGTAGTTTATTTGTTGTGATTTCTAGAAAAAAATGATTATTAGTAATCAAGAAAGTCTTGGTTTTGAGGAGGAATAAGTTACTTTGGTGAAGTATTTTAGCTTCTATTTCAAGGGAAATAATAATCATTTGTTGTAACTAAAATGAATATTTTTGTTTATAAAAAAGGCATAAAAACCTAAAGCCAACTTAAAAAAATAAAATTGAAGAGGAAGCAAAATGGTAGCATCCATGTAAATATATGAGAGTGTATAACTACTACACAGAATTACCATAAAAGTTGTTCTTTTGTAATGGCTTGGCATTAATAAACTGCATGATGGTGTTCCATATCTGAGTATATTACTTTAGGAGCTGAGAAAATACATGATACACATGGTAACATAAAATAGTTTATACAAGGAAACAAGTTTATTCATTTTGCTTCATAAGATTCTGACAACAACGTGACTGATTTTGGTGTTGAGAATGAAAAACAAAATCCATTTTTTATAACAATAAGATCAACATCATGATTTTTTTTTTAAGTGGTGAAAACTTAATGGGATCCTGGCCATAGTTTAGTTGAAAATCCATGATCATTTGTGCTGCTACCTTTAGACAAACCTCTCAAATTTGTCCAGAAATGCCTTTTTTTCTCGGTGGTAAGAGGCCCCGAAGTTGATTTCCTCCTGAATGACTCAAATTCCCGGCCTGAAGTACTGAGCAGCTCTGAAGCCGATAATCTTACATTTTCTTCACCAGACTGATATCCATAAAGTGATTTTTGACACTCTGAAAACTCCACTCTCTCATTTGAAACCTCCATAAACTTCCCTTCCATATTAGTTATTGCAAGATCGTCTTCGTGAAAGTTACTTGATTTTATATAGTTTGTTTCCTCAAACTCACTGCATACAAGCTGCAAGGCTTGAACAACTTCTCCCATGAAAGGTCGTTGAGATACTTCTGGTTGCACACACATGGATGCAATTGCTGCAACTTTTACCACTGTATCGATAGATACATTTGACTTTACATTTGGGTCTATGATTGTTTGCAAACCTTCATTGCTTGTGAGAAGTGGACGAACCCAAGTCACAAGATTTTCTTGACCTGGTGGTTGTGACAAATCCACAGGCTTTCTACCGGTTAGGAGCTCAAGGAGCACAACTCCATAACTGTAAACATCACTTTTGACGAGAAGATGGCCAGTCATTGCGTATTCAGGAGCTAAGTAGCTGCAAAAACAAGATATCAATGATATGGATTCAGTTTTCAATATGAGGAATTACTGTTACATATGAAAAACGCATATACCAAACACATGATGTTTGACCATGGAGTTTGGGCCACTATGCAAATATCAAATCATCAACAACAATACATGAAAAGAAAGTGTTAGTAAGGGATTATTACCCGAATGTACCCATGACATGTGTGGAGATGTGCTTGTTTCCCTCTTCTAGTGCTGTTCTAGCCAATCCAAAATCTGAAACCTTGGCTGTAAAATCATGTTCTAATAAGATGTTACTGGACTTGAAGTCTCGGTGTATGACATACGGATTGGAATCTTCATGCAGATAAGCCAATCCTCGAGCTGCACCAAGAGCAATCTTCATCCGGGCGCTCCAATCCAATGGATCACTTTCCTTGTCAGCACCTGGTAAAATAGAGATTACTGACCATTGGCTTACATAAGTATTGGTGAAATTATTCAAGTGTTTTTTTTCTTACCATGCAAATGGGATTCCACACTTCCATTAGGGACAAGTTCATACACCAGGCAACGAGTCTTTTTCTCTATGCATATACCTAATAGTTTAACTAAATTTCTATGGTGAAGGCGGCCAAGCATCTCAACTTCTGCCAAGAATTCACGGCCACCACGCTGATCATCTCTTTTGAGAATTTTTACTGCTACATCCCTCCCATCATTCAGAACACCTTTGTAAACAAGTCCAAAGCCACCTTCTCCTAATATTCTAGAAGAGTCAAAGTTATTTGTTGCTTTCTCCAAGTCATTCAAGGCAAAATTCTTGGCAGATCTTGTAAATGCTATCGTTCCCGAACCGAAGGAACGTGATCCAGATCCTGACACGATCCCATGATTTAATGGTCCAGCAGCCCCTGCCACATTCAAACCAAATTCTATAAATTCCATTTTTGTGATGCTTAAAGAAAACAAGATCTTTATTTTGTATTGTATCTAAACTATGTATAAAGCTTTTGCCGAGTCAGTAATTGGACTTACTTAAATGTTTTGAAGAGGATGACATTAAGCTATCTGAAGCTTTTTCATGTTGATGAATACAAGAACTGTATTTCAACAGACAAAGCCAAGCAAGTCCAAGGAATAGTACAAAAACAGTAACCGATGACAGCACAATTATAAAAACCATTCTTCCATTGCTCCCTTCTTTCTTTTTCTTTGGTATAGCTACTCCTAAAGGTTTCATCATCATTCCATTGTTGTCACGACCTTGATTCGGTCCATCATCTACATTAGAAACACCCGAGGGAATTGAAGGTGGAGATGGTGGAAGACCTGCATGCATGCATTATCCAAAAGTATGAATCTAGAGAGATACCAACTAATGAAACCAAGCATACTATATAAATTCACTTTATATATAAATAATCCTAACAAAATTGTGATCAGTGTATAACCTGGATAATGAACATAGAGTACTTCATAAGTACCGAAGAGGGAATCATCTATTAGAATCTCCCTGTGCCAGAATTTCTTGTATATTAATAATGCTGCGGTATCATCAAATTTTACTCCTTTTGGTACCAGGTTAATGATAATATTGGTTCTCTCTAGTTGCTGATTAGCTGCATCAGCTCCCACAATACGAACTTGTGTATGGTTCAGCATAGCACTCGCTGCAATTTCATCAGCTAGCTTTGAAACCAGAGGAAAACACTTGTATGTTGCAATGCTGACACGGATTTTAACTTGAAGTGGCCATACACAACCACAAGGTGATCCAGGTGGTGTGTATGTCAACGGCTCTGAGCAAGTAACGGATAAGCAATCTGCAGAAGGATCAACATACGATAGGTTTATTGAAATGATTGTAAACGAATGAACACGTGTAACTTAAATAATACTTTGAGCTAATATAGATACAGGATTAAGTTTAGAATACCTTTATTAGGAGGTGGAGGGGGAAGAACCAATGCATATGCTGGCGGCGGAGTCTTAATCTTATTAAATGATGAACCTATAGGTGAAATTCTAGGTGGAAGAGACGGAACTGATGATTGATGAACAGATGATTAACAAATAGTCAGGTGATATGTATAAGAAAAGGTAAATGAAATGAAAGAATAAAATTTAAAGCAGTGATATAAATAAATAAGGATCTATACCATCTAGATGGCCTGACCGAGACGCTGGTGATGGTGCAGGTGCAGACACAGGTGCATGGATAAACTTGCTCTTTGGTGAAGAGAAAGGAGGCTGTGGTTTGAGGAATGAAGGGCCTATTTATTCAAGACAATTTTTAAGAATAAATGAAATTATTGAGATTTCAGTGTAAGAGCTGTGGAATAACTTCATTTAAGCATTTTTGGTCAGAGAATCAAACCTTGATTGCTGTAAGTAGGCGCTTGTATTGTGGAGGTCGGTCCTAGAGTTGGATTGCGGTTATGTTTTCCAGAATAGTGATGCTTATGATGTGATATTGGAGAATCCAAAGAACCATGTTTTGGTTTCTTTGTATGAGCTCTGGCAGTTGACTCGGAAGGCGGAAGTGCAATACTTGCAGGAACGCCCGACAATGACTTTGCAGGTGGTAGCGCAATACTTGAAGATAGTGTTGGTGGGACTGCAATACTTAAATGACCACTGAATCTGAAATGTGGTAGGTTGGTGTCTGCAGGTGTAAAAGATAAATTTTAGTTTCGGATACTTAATAGGATGAACTTTTGTTAGAGCAACAACCTTTTAAAAGAAAACAAAAAAAACAAACTGAGAACACACAAGATTTAATCACGGTGTTCAGTCAATTTTACCCACATCTCCCCTCCAGAGTGGTTGCGGTGCCTTACTATTATTCAAGCTTATGTTTACAAGATTACTCATAATTTGCAGTCTGACTTGCACAAATCTATGCTAAGCTAAAACATTCTGAGCAAGATAGAAACCAAATTGAGTTAATTATTTCTCCCCACATTACTTGCATTGCAAAGCTTGCTTTCCAACTAATGGCTGCACATTCACTATAAACTAACCAGAAACTATATCCTGTGCCTATGATGCTAAATGCATACAACTAATTCTAAAGCATACGGTGTTAGTCTAAGATCAAACCAATGATGTCAGATAGTGCCCATAGCGGCGCTACAGCATTGTAGTTGAGATGAATTTTAACAAACAGCTTTTGTTATGTGATAATCAATTTAGTACGAAGTGCATGTCGTAGCAGAATTTGAACAAAACGCATCTGCGTCTGATAGCATTGGAGCAAACCAGCTAGATCTTTGATCTTGATCCAATGTTCACTTCAAATACATTTTTAACAGTAATTTGAAACCTAGAAATTAATCATAATTGTTCAACGCTGTTGAAATGTTTAATACCAAAATGTAAACAATGAAAGAATGGCATAATTAACATCTACATTACACTAACAGAGAGAAAATCACAATATAAACCCATATCATTATACATTATAAATATCCAAAAATTATAGAACCAGCTAATATCCCAAATATGTGAATTAGGAAGAACAATTCATTTTTCATCAATAAATTTAGAACTCAAAACACACTCATTCATACCTGAATATTCATGAACATGTTGAATACAGAGGCCAAAATGTAGCTTAATTAGCAGTAAAATCAACAACAGTCCCATTTTCAACTCAATGAAAGCTAGATCAATAGCAAAAACCTCTCAGCTTTCATAAAAAATCCAATGACAGAACAAATTGAAGTGAATTTAATGGAAACAGAATCATATGAAACAAAACATGAATGCATGTGACAGTAAAACATAAACCTAAGTTTTGAGACACCAATGGTTCATCAGTTTTTTGAGAAGTAAAGTTTGAAGACATGAGAATAGTGAAAGTACTGTGATCATTGTTGTTGAAAGAAAAGGAAAATGAAAGAAAAAAGTACAAGGGTAGAACACTTTAACCATCAAAGATCAGTAACTCTTCAGTAGAGTTGGTGGGGTTTGTGCATATGTAGTATGTGAGTGTGTTGGAGAGAGAGAGAGAGAGAGAGAGAGAGAGAGAGAGAGAGAGAGAGAGAGAGAGAGAGAGAGAAAAGTCATAAATACTGGGCATAAAGTTAGAGATTTATTGAATTTAATTGATTAATTAAGACCTTAATCATTGACTTTATTTTCAGTTTATCAATGTAATGATTCACTTACAATTACTAGGATTTTGGGATTTGATATTTTGATGTATTTTTAATATAAGTATTGCTATTTCCAAGAATTAATGGGAATGGATTAAAAATAACTTAATTACACTTTAGTCCTTTATGTAATTTGTTGGTTTTACTAGGGCAGTTTAATTTTTTTTTTCTTTTTATAAGTGAGATGCATTATTACTAAAATGTAATGTTATGTGAAAAATAGTTTATGGACTCAAACCAATAAGGGGCATAAAGTATTAAATTGTTTAACATATAGTATAAATGAATCTTACAATAATAATAAGACAGTGATAAAAGACAAGTCTGAATTAAAACAAAAACAAAAAAAAATTAAATATATTATCTATGCAAAAAAGAGTATTAAAAAAAATCTCGATTGAAATTGATCATAAACAATGGTTAGGAATATCATATTAAATAATATATAATTTGTCAAAATAACCAGTGTGCTATAAACTCTCATGTTCATATAACTTTGTCCTCAAAATTAGGTATACATCATAGTTAGATATTATTGGAATGTTGGTCCGTTTTATTAAATGGAAAAACAGAGTTAGGTACCCAACTTTGTGATCATATAAATCTACCATCTTATTTATTTTAGTCTACCATTTTTTTTCCTGAGTTTTGAAGATTTTTTTCTTAATGTTAAGTAACACTAGTTTATAGTCTCTCGAGGAAGGGACAAAAAAAAAGGATGATGAAGACAAGAGACAGTGAGTTCCAACACATAAAGAAAATATGAGACGACAAATGGGGCACGCGATGGAGGTGTTTTAAATATATTTTGTAAAATATAATTAATAAATGATAATTTTATAAAACTATATATTATTTTTATTTTATATATAAAATAAAATTATGACGACCCATTCATTTATGTGTAGTAGTAATTCATGAACCAACTATTTATTGTTGCGCATTACTATTGCCTTTTTTATTGGCAAGGGACATTACTATTGATGGTGACAATTAAGGACCTATGTTACTTCATATTATTAAATCCACAATATTTCAATGTTATTTTCCTTTTCAAACTCTGGAAATCCATACTCGGTTTTATTTTCCTTATAAAGACTTGAGCTGCATCATTCCCATACTATGTATTTATTTAAACAAGGTCATAATTAATATGTCAACTAATAATATTAAATGAATAACCTCAAATTAAGAAACGAAATTAAGGAAAATAATTGTTAGACAATCTGATGAAATGCACATGGTGGTCCATAAAGTGACCCACCAAAGATAGAACTGGATTTGGTCAGTTGTTTTAATAAACAGGATGGGTGCAAACTTCAGTTTTGTCGCCTCCTTAAGAATTCAACCTAAAATTTGACAGAGGATTAAGGTTTAAATTCAGATGTAAAAATAAAATTGATTTCCCTCCATAATTATGAGAAGAACGTTGTTGACCAAGTTGCTAGCCACACATAGATTTTGTCGGTGATTTTTATTAAGATTCATTTTTGTTATTCAGTTTTGAAAATGACAGAAAGCCTTATCATCAGCTAAATGATTATAAGTTGAATCAAAAGAATGCACTCTAATTTCAATACAAGTCCTAACAAATTTCCATATTGGTTATTTTGTTTGTTTTTTGACTTTTTGTTTTACATATTTATTTTTAGGCAAATTCTTATCTACCCACTTAAAAAGTTGGATAATTTTATCCAACTTAATTGTCAAGTATTGAAAGGTCCATGTGTCCAACTTTTATATTCTATGGTTTACAACAATTTTCATGTCTCCACTTCAATGGAGTGTTCATTCTTTTCATTGCCTCAATCACGTTCATATATGTATGTATATGTTACTCCACTTCAAAATTTTAAAATAATATACAAATGCCACCATTTTTCTATAACAAATTTACAAAAAATTTATTTTTGATATGTTTAAAGGTATAAAAAATATATTAAAATAAAATATTAATATATTTAAAAATAAATTAATATTATTAAATTGTTTTATATTAAAATTATATCATCTTTAAATTAATTTTTTTCTTTGTTAAAAATTTAATTTAACTATAAATAAATTTGAGACTTGACTTAAAATTTTAATTAATTAAAGATTATAAGTCTATTTTATATTCATATATATTAATATATTAGACAAGTTAGATAAGTGTTAATATGAAACTCTAGTTTTTTTTTAAATAAATAAATAAAGTAAAAAATTTCATTAAAAATAGTTAGACTCATTACTATTAACATGAGTGAAATTGGAAGAGTATATTTTGAGGTTACAAAGCTAAATTTTAACACTTAATTGATTTACATAATCAAGTAACTCTTTTAAATTGATTTAATATAAGAAAAAATATTTTTTAATTTATATTTTTCTCAAATACAAAAAATAGATTTAAAATATTTTATAAAATAAATTATCAATTTCACCTATTATCAAAATGATATATATATATATATATATATATATATATATATATATATATATATATATATATATATATATATATATATATATATATATATATATATATATATATATATATATATATATATATATATATATATATATATATTTTTTTTTTTAATTATTACAATTATTTTTAATAAATATTAAAAGAAATTATCAATCCGTTTATTTTATAAAGAAATAATAAAATATTATTATTTAGAACAAATTATATTTAATATAATTTGAAGGAAAAAAAATATTATTTTGAAGGTTGTGGCCATGCTGAAAATATTATCATTGTTTATGTTTGTTAGTTCGTTTTAGTTTTAGAGGTTGTGAATGGTTCGTTGTTGAAAACTCAAGTCGGTGTTCGTATAGGGTTGGAATGAGTCGATAGAGAATGATATTTTCTAGTGTGACACTTATGAATTTTGATATGGAATGGTGATGGTGGACATCCAGGAGTTCGATTGTTTATATTTTTGCTTTTCTATGTTTGGTAGTCTTTTGTACAGGTTATAATGTTAAAAATTCAAGTTGGTGTTTGTTCAAGGTTGGAAAGAGACATGTAAGAAGGACATTTTATAGTGTAACACTTGTGAGTTGTGATCTGAGAAGGTGATGGTGGACCTCAAGGAGAGTGATTGCCTAATTTTTTAAATTTATATGTTTGTTAGTTCGCTTTATAGGTTGTTGTTAGCTTGGACATTTTAGTTAAAGAAGTCAACAAAGAATGATAGTAATGACGTTAAAAAATGCTAAGTATTAAGAGCTTCAAACAAAGGCTTCGACATATTAACTATGTCGACTAAGATGATTCGACTAACTTATTAGGTGAGTTGAGGAAAAGATTGGTTTTGAGGAGTCTCAAGAACAAATTCACAATATTACGATAACTCTCTCTTCAAAAGATGTTTAGAATCTCGAAAAGAGTTACACAAATCAACTATTCGACAATGGTCGAGATCGACACATCCATCAGATGTTAGGGACTTGTGATATTCTTAAGTCCAAAGACTATATGATGTGGAGATGTCTCAACAATATTATAGGAGTAGACTAAAGACTCTCGACAAATACAGTTAAGAGGTTCAAAGCTATTACCAACGCATTTATCATCATGATGGTTGGTTTTCAACAATTTTATCTTTGAAGATGCATGAAAGTAACTTAGAGCGATGAAACCTATGTAATAGGATACATGTCTGATCTTGAGGATCTATCCATTGTTGACGATTACTGTCGTATTAATATATAAGTCAATCTTAATGTATGGGATTAAGGTCGTAAATTTTCACTCATTCTCTATAGAGGTAAAGTATCTAAGTTGCAAAGAGAAATAATTTGTGAGAAATGTACGAGTCTACGTCCATCTTTTAAATTTTTTTAAGTCTTTTAAATCAAAACACTTATTTTATGACATGTATTATGCTTTTTCTTTACTTTATTTCTCCAAAGCAATTATGCATTTACATTTAGTTTGTTAATTTTCAAGCATTTAAGTATCAACCACAAACACTTTTCTTTGGATTTTTCTACATAAATTGTCTTTAAGATTTTTCTTAGTTTAATCTATTAGGTGAAGCAAATTCGTGACTTTTTACTAAAAATATCAGTAAAAAAATTGGCACACTCAATGGGACCCTTTTGTGCAATAATTTTTTTGCAGGAAAGTATCGTGTCTTTTACATTGTTAATTTTTTTTCATACATGACTTGTTTTTATTTGTCAAGTGTTTATGCATATGAGAAGTGGTAAAAATCTGCCATAAATGACTCGCCCAACATCAAAAAACTCATTTCCCCCTCGGAGCAACGCTCTTAACATAGAATAACAATCAATAGATTTAAAGGTTGGGAATACAGGGACTTCAACCCCCTTTGGATAAAACCCTGCTATTATAAGCTGGATAAGAGTGTCGATTGTACCACCAGAAGTGGTGGTATTCTTACCACAGATAACGTGTGCACGCTATTGTTCGAATCATAATTAAATGGGGTTTTTATTATCATTTTCACAGGGATTGTAAATATCTTGATGTTTGCCGTTCAATAGTTTATTGTTTCAAGAAAAAAGATTTTCAAAGTTGTGTTCGTTAAATTGTCACGTTTTTAGTAGCAAAGCTTATAAATTCTAAAGAGTTTGATTAACAAAGTATATCAAAAGTAATTTTCATTTATCCCTAACTTATACGTATTCTTTCAATCTTGCATGTGAAGTCGGATCTGATTAGTATCGTCGCGTATTTGAGACCGTCTATCTATAGAGCAGCGTCGTGAGAAATACCATATTCATCGCTACACAATATCTCTATATAACAACCAATATAGTAAGTTTTAAGTTCAACACAAAGCAATTATCAACCATATACCGATTTCTCCAATCTATAAATCAATAGATGAATAATTTAGGTAAAGTTTCACAAAATCTATGTCTAAAGTTTTACAAAACAAGAATTGATCATCAAAAACAAAAATATTCATCATATATTAATCATCACTTGTTCACATACAAAGTCAATAAAAAAGAAATACATAAAGTTAATGGTAGACTACCTCTACCTTTGATACAAAGGAAATTAGCTACCCATAACCATGGTAGCTTGCTTTACAAGTAATGGAAGAAGATGAATGAACATCCACGTCGAAGAATCAAACTCAGATGCGAATCCAACTTTCTATTTGCAAAATATCACCTTTTGGTGAAGAAATGCTAAGAAATGAAGTTTCTATGTGAAAAATAGGGGTATGATTCCTAAAAAGTGTGAAAAGTACTTATACAATACTTTTAGAATTTGTCTAGTTCGCCCAGCGAACTCTATTTTAGGCACCTGAAGTGTCTCTGAATAGTTAAATCGCCCCTGAGAAATATCTGATGTTAGCTGTGCGAGCAATTCTTCGCCCTACAAACTACCTCGCTACAAGTTCGCACAGCGAACTTATGGTTCTTTAGTTACTGTCTCAAATCTGTGATGGTTCGTTGGTCCTTCGCTGCAACTTCGCTCAATGAATATTCGCTACCAGTTCACCCAGTGAACTTAGTGCTCTTTTCTTACTGCCTCTAAATTAAGAGGGTTTTCTGGGGCTTCGCCATGAGCTCGCCTAACGAACATGCAAAATCTCTTCTTTTCCTTTGTGTGCTAAATCGTAAGGCCCACAACAAATGACTGTCAGGATCCTACGTTGAGGTAGGGAAGACCAACACGTGATATTCGTCCTAGGTCAGGTGCCCACGAACTCTGGGAAATAAATGACCTATTCTCAAGGACGTGGGTTTAGTTGGGGGACATGTTCTCATGTGAAGAACGTGTGGAAGGCGTGTGGATGGTGTGGCCTCCAATGGCTATGGAAGATTTGACCTGTGTTGGACCCTCATCGACGCTGAGCTGGACTAGACTCTGCCTGGCGGTGGGTCAGCCCCAAGTCCAATCCAAAACACTATCTTTTCGTAATATTTTTATTTTAAAAAAATTGTTGCTCCTTCCGGTAACCTCTCTAAGATCCATTCTAACATAATTAACTTTGTAGTATATAATAAAAAAATTTCATTCATAATATTTTTATTTTAAAATAATTTAAACTTTATAATATCAATAAGTTTTTTTCAATAATATACTTTTATTCATTGAACCTCAATTCACCTTATTACTTTACTAATTATAATTCACAAAAATATTTTAATAAATAAATTAGTTTTATTTAAATATTTATTTTTTAGAAACTACACATGATTTTTATAAAATACTGTATTTTTATAAGAGAAGAGTAGTCATCCAACATATATTGATTAATATATATTTTTATAAAAAAAATTGTAAATCATATTAATATTGTGAATAGTAATTTGAAAGCAAATATTTAAAAAATAGAAAAATATAATAATGAAAACATTAAAAATTAATACTAAACAAAAACAAAAAGGAAATCGAAGCAAGCATAATGTAAAGTGTGTAAATGCACAAGGAATTAATTTGTGGTGCATCTCATAAATTAAAATTGTGCTCTGAAAACTAACGTCAATTTAATTACACGTGATGATATTACAATTATGAAAAAATATAGCGCCGTAAGTTATAATCATAATTTTCTAATAACATGTCATCTAACATGTTTTAATGATTATTTTCAGTTACAAAATAAATTATCTGATGTTAATGATAAATTTATTTTAAGTCAATAAACACAAATCTAGTGTCAAACTCAAACACAAAATTTGAAGAAAAAGTTCATCCGCAATAACAAGTCAGTCTCACACTTTAAATATCCATATTTGAAGTATGTGTTGAGGAAAGATTTATATAGGTCAACCTGATCATGTATAGGTACGCCTATGTAGTTATGTTGACACATAATCATGATTTTTGATGTGTATGACATGCCTAAGACCTATCAAACTTTTTCAAAGACTTTTTTTATTCACCCTAAAGCTAACAGGATAAAGGAACATCTAAATGTAGGTTGATACCGTCCAATATATAAAAATGCTATGATATACCACCTTGTTTGACATCATTCAAAACCCGATTAATTTGTTGTTAGCACTCATAACCTCATTCTCATTAAACAATTCATGTTACAAGCAATTTACAACAATTGATATAGAAAAAGTTAAACCGAGATCAATAAATAAAAAAAAAACAAAAACTGCTACCAAGTGGTGTTCCGACGAAGATCTCTAAGCTTTGACACGGCAGAGGCGATTTCTCGCAAGTAAAAAAGAACTCAAGTATCGCTTCCTTCTCTTTCTCCTCCTTGCCTATACTCATTTTTACTCTTCTCTGAATCTTTCTACTCTTATTCTGAATTTCCGCTCTCTTCTTTTCCTCCTACTTTATTCTAAAATAGTGATACAACTTGGACGCGTGGAAGAAGGCAATGAAGGTTGAGCTCAAATTCTTAGAAATTCATTGTGAAGTTCTTAAAAGTTATGAGGGCGAGCTTTTAATGGAGGTTATGTGGGAAAGTTATTGTGATTTTGGTTCTATATGCGTTTTTGGCTACTATTCAAGAATTGTTCTTCAGTGTAGATAAATAGATATGTTATATAGGCTACACTTTAGGGTTTTCAATTGCGAGTGTGTGAAGGATCCGTGTGAGGTTTGTATGAGCTGGAAATTGGATACGAATTGGTGAGTGGAATTGATGGGATTTGGCCCTGATTTTGTGGAGTTTGGGGGAGAGGCTCGTGTGAGTTTGGTGAGCTGTTATAAGTGGTGGAATTGAGAGATTGTTAGGAAGACCACATGTAGAATTTTTTTTGGTGATTTTGACTGTAATTGTAATAACTCCAGTTTGTAATGACTTTGAAATTCACAATTATGATGAAATTCAAATTAGACTTTGTGTTCAATTTTTTTTAATGAATTCTTGTATGAAAAAAACTGCTACAATAAGAACCGAGTAGGACACAAATTGCTCAACCTTGTTTTTTCTTTTATTTGAACTTGCCATATAATTGTGAAAATGATGGTGATGATGATGATAGAATCTGTGTGATGTGAAAAATGATAATGTACTTTAAATTCAATTAATTTTGTTTTGGTATTCATTACTTGAATTTGAACATAATAAGGAACTATGATGAAGGTGGAATTTGGTAAACAATGACAAGCTTTATTTTACATAAGAGATTAAACTCAAAAAAATCATAGGACAGATTGTGCAAAAATTATGAGTTTGAAAATACATTTGACGTTTAAATTAAAAATAAAAGAAAACTTGAAAAATAACTTTCAATGCAATAAATGACTTAAAAAGTAAGAAATTTAATTCATGGAGTGGAATGCAAATACATATGTTTTCAGATCACTCTTTTCTCCTTAAACACTTGGATACTTCGAGTTTGTAGAAATTGTGTGAAATTGAGGACCTCTAAAACTAGAAATAAACATTGCTTATATACTAGTCCTAATGTAACCGCCTACAACATTCGACTAAAAAAACTGTGCCACATTCCCAACGCCATGCAACCGTTGTCTCAATAAGCTTTACACGTGTTCTTGGATAACTGTATGATCTTATCGGTTTGCTTTGTTCGACCACATACAATTAGTAATATCACATTGGAAACTCTAATTTTCACTAAGTCCAAAAACCTATGTATCCCTGGTCTTTAACTAATTGCTTGAAAGTTCGACCATGGTCACCTATCATCCTTCGACATGACCAATTTGCAACAAAAAAATGCAAATATGATTCCATGGTCAAAACTGACCATTTAGATCTAAGTAAAACTCTAGTCATCAAACAAACTTCCAAAAATTATTACATTCTCGCACCCAAAGCTTTTTTCTAAAATCTGAGGTACCAAATTGACCCCAAAAATGCCATGTTTCGACTTTTCCTTTAATTAAAAAGGAAAAAGGTGGCATTTTTGAAATGATTTTTGAAACTATTCAAACCTTTTTGCCGACGTCAGTGTCATCATTACAATTTAACACAAGTTGTCATTTCCAATGGATTCTAAAAAAAAACTTATTTATTACTTATATTTTTTAGGAGATCGCGGGTTTAAAAAATTATTAACTTCCAACAACTCCCCCACTTCCTTAGAAAATAAAACGTTTCTGCTTGACACATGTTTTCCATGTATCTAACATTTTGAGGGTAATTGATTCTATAAATACCCATTTCAATACCTTTCTTCAATCTACTTCATTCGTGCTTCAAAACTAAACCATTTCCACACACAGAGGGAAAAAAAACCATTTTCCTACATCAAGCTCTCTTCAAAAACTCAACCACAGAACTTCTACTTCAACCCTGAAGGTGGGTACTGGTAAAAATCCTCTGGCATTTGCTATGCCAGAATCGAAGGGAGGACAAAGCTTCATCCCTGAACCACCATATGAAAAGGACAAAAAAATTATCTGGAGATATCAGATACTCATACCCTTCTCCATCTCTGCTTCCATTCAACCCAAAAAGAAGAAGGTTATGAAGGCTGCAATAAAACAAACAGAGCATTCATTTGGGAATGAAAGTTCTGATAGCAGCGAAAAAACTCAAATTTTCTCGATACCAAGACTATAACAACTCTCTAAACCGGGGTACCAGCAAAATCAAGAAATGCATCACTCGATAGAGTAATCCTATGAAGGATAACCAACATTTGACTGATGGACCAACCAAAGATCCAGACACAAATCCAACCACTCCTGATAAGGAAAAACAAAGCCACTAAACCAGTCCAAAAATCCAAGGAAACGATCGAGGTACCAATTGCACTTGTCCCTTATGTCGATTTACATCTTATCACAATTTAATTAATCTCTTTTTTTAGGCACAACCAGAATCGAACGAAGACTTTCAAGGAAAAATTCCAAGTACAAAACCTTTGACTTTTCATAAAATAACGTCACTTATTGACTGGTCGACTCCCCCTGATTCGAGCCTTACTTCCGTTCATCCAGAAGCCATACCAACTATTGAAGATGTTAATACTCTTGAAGAAATAAAAACAAAATTTTGACTTCAACTTAAAACTAGTGAGTTATCTCCTCTAAGAGATGATGATTTTAAGGACACTCTTGCTTCAGTCCATGACAACTTGAACCTGAATGAGCAAAAAACTAAAGAAAACCTCAACAAAGGTGAGAAAACATCTAAAGTTGAGGAGGAAAAATCAAAACATGTTGTCTAACTTATCCCCTTGGTGGGAGAACAAAAGCAACCTGAAGGGGATGTTAGGGATAAGAATTACCCCATGATTCAATACACTTCCTCCAATACTTCCCTAGGTCGATAGGAGATCTTATCTATAAAAAAGAAGAACCTGATAGAAGCCTTTAGACGACTTCAGAAACTTCATAGATTGTTGATTAGCGCCAGTTCTAATTCTTCAAACGCTTCTGTGGTGGATGCATCTGAAGGCTTTATAAACCTCATGATCCAACAACTCAGAGCTAATGTCTTTGACATTGATCTTTATAAGGCCATTGAGGAAGATTATAACTTTGGAACCAATATTCAGAAAATGTTGTAGGAAATCAATAAACAAAATATTCTTGACTCTCTTGTTCAATTCCTATTCGACTTAAAAGCTTTCTTCAACCATATCTGCAGGGACATTTAGCTCAAGAAAACTTATGAAGCCCAAATCCACCAGAATAAAGGAGAAGTTGCTAGAGAGTGGGATCTAAATGCAACATTTGAAACCCAAGTCAATGAACTCGAGGCCAAATTCCAAGAACAACAAGATAAAATGACTTTTATCAACAATCAGATCTCGACCTACCGTTCCCAAATTTTAGAACTGAACAAGAAAGGAGAAGTCGCCGAAGAGTGGGATCTAAGTGGAACATTCAAAACCCAAGTCAATGAACTTGAGGCTGAACTCCAAGAATAAAAAGATAAAATGACTTCTTTCGACAATTAGATCTCGGCCTACCGTTCCCAAATTTTAGAACTGAATAAGAAAATTATTGACTTGGAAAAATAGAATCTTTCAGCTAAGCCATTTTATTGAAGAGTATCTGCTACAGTCTTATACCTTGCAATCCTAGACTCAACATAGTAACTCTCGAACGATTCATTGCAAAATTCAAGGCCATTGTCGGTTCTCAACCTCTTGACCTTTTTGCCAGTTTGAGTTTCGACCAGAATCTTCCAAATTTTAAAATTCTCAAAAGTTTCATCCTTCGTCTTCTGAATGAATACCCATAGCTTTATGGAATAGTCATCAACAATGGATAGAAAATACCTTGCACCTGAGTATGAAGGATTCCTTGCAGGCCCCCAAAGATCAGCATGAATGTAATCCAGGGATTCATGTGTTCTTTGCTTGCCTTTGTTAAACTTCGCCCTACAGGATTTACAAAATACACAAGATTCACAAAACTTCAACTTTTCGACTTTGTCACCTCCTAGCAGGTTCTGCTTCCCCAATTCGACCAGGCCTCTTTTGCTGATATGGCCCAATCTCATGTGCCATAATTCTGTCTTCGACACAGGTTTCGTGGATGCAACATTTGTCGAACCACTTACAATCTTAGCCTCAAGGATATACAAACCTTGCTTCTTCACGCCTCTCAATACTTCCTTCGACCCCTTCATGACTTTTAGGATAATGTTCTCTCCTTAAAAAGCATATCCCTTTCTGTCGAATTCACCAAGGGAAATCAAATTTCTTTTCAAATTAGGTACATACCTGACTTCAGTCAATAACCTTATTGACTCATCATGGAGCTTGAATCTCTCATATCCAATAGCCGCAATTTTGTAAGATTTGTTATTTCCCAGCAGCACAAATCCACCATCTTGATCACATAGCTCCTCGAACAATTCTCTGTTTGGAATCATGTGCCAAGTGCAACCTGAATCCATAATCCATTCTTTTCTCGAGTTTCCACTTAAAACCACAAGAACATCACATGAGTCAAAGTCATCTTGAACAATAGTTGCGTTGCCACTACCTCCATGATCTTTCAGGCGTTCAGGACACACCTTTCTTATGTGACCCTCCTTCTTATAGTGATAACATCGAATACTAGATGTTTCGCCACTATACGATTTCTGTTGACTTTTACCTTTCTTCTTGTTGAACTTGGTCAAACCTTCGCCCACCGTCAAAGGTTTATAATCCTTTCGTTCGTTTAATTCCTTAGAATACAAGGTTGATTGAACTTCTTCAAAGGTTAGGGACTCCCTTCCATACAAGAGAGTTTCTTTGAAGTGAGCATGTGTTTTGGGTAAAGCACACAGCAGCAACAGTGCGTGATCTTCATCATCGATCTTCACATCAATATTTTCAAGATCAAAAATCAGCTTGTTGAACATATCCAACTGCTCAGCCAACACTTTGTCTTCACTCATCTTGAATGAATACAAAGCTTGCTTCAGGTAGAGTCGATTCACCATAGATTTGGTCATGTACAAACTTTCAAGTTTCACCCATAATCCCGATGTTGTAGTCTCCTTTGATACCTGCCGAAGAACCTTATCACCAAGGCTCAACAATATTGCGTTGTGGGCTTTCTCGATCATGCTTGTCTTTCCTTTTGCCGTTAACGCAGCGCCCATGGCTGCCTCACCCTTCAACGCTTCAAAACAACCCTGCTGAACTAGTAGGGCTTTCATCTTCAAGCGCCACAGGCCGAAGTCGTTCATTCCGGTGAACTTTTCAATCTCATACTTTGTTGAAGGCATTTTTTCCACGCTCACCGCACTAATTTGTTGTGAATCTGATACCTTGAAACAAAGTATAAATGGTTTCTTAATGATCACAAAACACACAAGAGTTAGAGTTAACAAAGAAGACAAGGTAAAACAACAAGGAACAACAAGGATTGGTTATAAACTGTTATTATTTCCTTTCTCTTAGAACAAGACTACAAGTATGCAAGAATAACAAAATAACCTTTCTCTCTTGAAATTAGGATTTTATCTTCCTATTTTTCCTTATGCCAAGATTGAGAAACTAGCATCTTATTTATAAGAAAAATAGCACACTAACCTAATGGGCTTTTTAACAATTACCCATTACAAGCTAACTTAGGTACAAGCTAACTTAAACACTTAGACTTACAAGCAAGACCCAATCTAATATGTTAAGAGCCTAGCAATATTGACTAATGCATGTTAGAACAAACTTCGACTACAACACGCATTATCTTTGGCAGCAGCATGTGAACAGACTTCGACCTCATGCTTAATTTTTGTTGAATCAGAAGCTACCCTTCGACCATACTAGAGTTCGATCCAACATTTCACAGATTGCATATGAAATCAGTTTCATCCTCAACCTCTAACATTCACCATGTTTATGTGTTTAGCTTCTCAATTCTAGGAGTGTCAAATCTATTGATAGGAGGGTCATTGAGATCTAACATTTTTGTGAATTTTTTAGATTTTAGATTGGCAAAACAAGTTGTGGTTATGTATTTGTGACTGATAGATCAAGGCTCAGACAAAAGGCTTCTAGTATTGCGGATTGAGGCTTGAAGTAGAATTCTTGGATCTAGAAGGTGAAAGTTCAAGTACGAGTGTAGACCTTGTGAAAATCAGTTTCACCGTTGTGTACATTAAAAAAAAATATTTATTTTGAAGCTTATTTTATTTTAACATTATCTTGAATCATTTGATTGTATTAAAAAGACATTGTAAACAATGTGTCAAACTAGTGAAAGACGTGTGAATTTCCAATTGTTCGCAATTGGGGGTTGAATTAATCGCTAACAAGAGCGAATATGTTGAACCATTATAAACCTTATGCACAATCTCCTTTTCCATGTCTCATTTAATTTTTCGCATGGATTTGTATGCTTTGGTTTTTATCATTTTTCTCAAAATTACTTGCTAGGTTATATTGGATTATAGCAATTTTTGTCTAAACTTGGGTATATGTTAGAATAAGTCTAAAAAATATTTTTGCTAATTATCTTATAAAATTGTAATCATAGATTTCTCTATCAATTAAATAAATTCAAAATAGACATCTCGTGTGAATTGAAGATAGTATAATTGTTGTATTGTTTGTCTAGTTTATTCATCTTCATCTACATTTTATTTTTTAATGATCATGTAAATGTAAATAGTGTAATCCTTCCAATGACATTTATTTTACAAGTTTCGTTGCAACGCTTTTTATAAAACTCTTATTTTTGAAAGAAACTTTAACACTGGTTTTTGAAAAAATATTTATTCAACTTTTTTCTAGACCATTTACACTTATATTCTACCCATCATGTGAAAATTATAAAAAAAAAAATAAGAGAAAGCTATCACGATTTATTGTCATGAGCAAATTATGTAAAAGTTTTATTGGATAATGAAATTCTGATATAACATTGATTAAAAGTATAACTCTACTACAAATCTCGTTTATAAAACCTAAAGCTTGATAAAGTTATGCTAAAACTGGTTTATAATGTTGATAATATAGTTGGCTGATCCAAACCCTATAACTTGTTTATAAAACTTTGTTATAATTTGCTTACAAAACTCTACTAAAATAGTTCATATATTATGCTAAAACTCTGCTATATATTAGTTATAAACATTGTTAATTTTTTTTTGGATTAATCTATGTTGAACAAAATTTCACAACCTGTTATTGAACATATCAACAAAATTTTGTAGCTTGTTATTGACCATAATTTCATAACTTTTTGGATTAACATAATTGAAACCTTTTGGATTAACCAAGTTGAAACTTTTTGGATTAACAAAATTTGATATCAACATAATTGAACAGAAATTAGAATCTTGTTACATAACCTGATTCAAACTAAAGGCATTAAAAAAGAATGACACTAAACCTGTTTCAAATTAAAGGCGACATTAAACCAAAAAGACATTAAACAAGAATATTGTTAGATAACTTGTTTCAAGCTAAATGTGTACACAAACACTTCTATAATAAAGTACACAAACACTTCTATAATAAAGTACACAAACAATACTACAAAAGTTGTAGAAAAATGGTTAACATAATTATGGTTGAGTCAATATAGGTTTTGGCCCCCTTTTGAAGTCTTCTTTTCTTTTTTGCAATTAGTTGAGTTGAAGAGAATGGTGGTGTAGTTTTAGGAATTGCTTCTTGACTTAGTCGTACATAATTAGTTAGGATTTCTTGACTTGGCAGTACAGGCTTAATTAGTGCTTCCTGACTTGTGTTAGGTTGTGTTGTTTCTTGTGTCAAAGATATTGGTAGTTTGAATGTAGCCTTGTTGTGTCCATGCATATGGCACCAACTAAAGTTGATTCCAAATTTTGTCTGCTTCAATTGTGTCTCATTTGTCACCATTTCTCTAACCTCCATGTTCATTTTCTTCTTAGACCTCCCAGAAAGTCTTTTTATAGGTGGTGGATACAAATCAACAAATTTTGTTTTTGTACATATAGTTTCACCATTAATAAGATAAAGCTTATTCATAAGAAGCTTCATATCAATCCTTTTGTAGCAGTAAGACATAAAATCTTCAATACCATAGTGTTGATCCTTTTTGCATGAAATTTGATGATAACATGATAACTCTGTTAGTATCTATCTCTTAGATGAACATTTATTTTTGGACAAACTAACAATGTGTTTCTCCCCATTGTGTGAGATATGCCTAACCTCATAATCATATTCACCAACACGCCCGTAAGACATGTAAAATTCACAATTTATTTCACAATCCAATTTTAAAACACAACGTAATATTCATAGTTTGAGAATTCACAAATTACTGCACAATCCAATTGTTTGTTTTTTGTGATTATTTTGAAATCTTTTTATTTTTATATTTGGTAGAATGTTACATTCATACTTGGCAATCTTTTGCTTATTTGACTCCCACATCAACATAAGATAAAATCTATTTCTTCAATCATAGTTACGATGGGCTTGGCCCTAACACTTACAAAGACTGAGTTGAATGCCTTTTATTTGCTTGATCTGTAATTCTCACAGTTGATCCAAGATTTAACCTTAAAATCTCATGGCCATAATCATAAGTTCATGTATATTGCTCCCTAAAGGAAACATTCACAATATCAATAGCAAGTGTATTTGTTCTATATACAAGTGTCTTGTTGATCCCTACATTCCACTTGTGTCATGTCTTTTCCATTATGTTTGTCAACTTCAATCTTAGATTCTCCCTCACATTGATTTGTATCTTATTTCTTAACCACTTGGATGTAAAGAAACTAAATTTATAATCCCTACTATATGTATGGTTGTCAACTATTTTTCTCAATTGTCAAGTCTCTTCTTATGGTATTTTTGAAAAATAAGCATCTCATGGACAACTTACCTTGCAAATCATTCTCACCATCTTGTTATTATTTTTCATAAATTTCAAATTCATACTAGAATGTATTGCCTATATTCTCATACCCTTTTTAAAATCTTACTTTGTAGAAAAACATGTCCCAACTCTTCACTTATAATCCTCTATTCTTTTTTGAAGCTTGATGGTTCAAAAATCAGTCTTTGAAGTATCGTCATCTTCACTATCATACTCATTAGATAACTTATCACCGTTATATTATTCAATGTCAGTAAATCCTCTATAGTTTTGCATTTGGCTCATAATCTTCATTCACATAATCGCACAAATCATTCCCTTCAACACTACATTCATCTTGTCTTGTTTGTTTAGATGATCTTCCAACCTTCTCTTTTCCTTTTTTATTTCCTTTCCCTTTACCCTTCCCTTTACTCTTCCCCTCTCCCTTTAGTTTTTCCTTTTCCTTTCTTCTTCTTTTTCCTTTGCTTTTCACCAATTTTCTTTTCTAATACTTCTCTATGATCGATTTTAATCTCTTTAGCAATACCAACATCATCCTCTCAATCTTTATAGTTTTCTTCCAAATCACTTTCTTCACTAGCATAACTTATTTCCTGAATGCAATCTAGTCCCAAATCTCCTTCCAAGTTGCAATATAGTCCCTCGTCTTCTTCTTGGTTGCAATCTAGTCCCACATATTCTTCTTGGTTGTAATCTATTACATCAGTGGTCCCTCCTTCGATAAAGTCTTCTACTACATCAATGTTCTCTCCTTCATTAAATTCTTCATCCAACTTTTCTTTTGAACATTATTCCTTTCATCCAACTTGTCTTTCTCAACATTATTCCCTTCACCCGAATTGTATTTTTCAAAATTATTCATTTCCTATAACTTGTCTTTTTCAACATTATTCCCTCCCTCACAGTTGTCCTTTTCCACATTAATCTCTCCCACATAGTTTACTTTTTCATTCAACTCCAATACAATATATTCTTCTTCTTTCTCATTGGGTTCTACAACATTATATTCAAGGGAAAGGATTGGCTTTACGATTATTTCAGGTTATGGTAGTGGATAGATACCGTATAAATGCACATTCCCGATCATTAGTGCATTGCTTTTTTATCCTATTGGTTCTTATATCATCTTTCAATAAACCATCTCACTAATGTCCATTGCATCATAATACCACAAGCTTTATACAGTTGGGTACCCTAAATCCTTAAACCACTTAACACTTTAAAGTAACTCCAGAAACCAGGGCCACATTGCCAAACACACTCTAACCCATTATAACATAAATTTGTAAACTCTGTAAACTTACCCCCGTGATGCAAAATGCACTCAAACCACTCATCCATGACCTATTCAAGCTAAAGAATGTAGAAAAAAATTGGCGAGGAAGATGCAAAAACCAAAAAGTTAATATTTTTAACAAGTTTTGATTTTCATGCCTTTTGAAGAATGGAGATGAATAATGGAGGTGAATAATCACATGTCTTTATTTGTCTTCACTTCAATCGTGTTCGTCTTCTAGGAATCTAGGGTTTGACGCTCTTCGTTCGTCTTCGTCTTCTCTTCGTACCCTTTACACTGTTCGTGGTTCGATTTTTTAATTAGCAAATGAAATGAAGGATACTAGGGTTCAATGTTCGTATCTTTTGTTGTTTTACAAATGATAATAACTTTAAAATAAACAAAAAAAATCATGTCAAATTACATAATATCAACTAGATTGTCATATGTACAATTTTTCAAAATTTAATTGAAATATCAAGTTGCCTTACAAAATCGTTTTTGAAAGACTAAATATAAATGATTATCAATTAAATGATTAAAGTGAAACACAAAATTAAATTAAAAGACAACAAAAACATATTAAATTTATTGTTACTTTCTTCTCTTTCTTTAATCATTTATATCTTGACCCTATGGCTTTAAAAAAGAAAAGTTCATCGGATTAAAATCAAATAATTTAAATTTTAAATTAAATAAATTATATTAAAAAAATAAATCTATTGTGAATAAAAATGAAAAAAATGTTGCATAATAATTTCGTGCGTCTCAAGAAAGAAAAGAAAATATATAAGAAAAAAGAATTAATTTACATAGACATAAAGTTTTTTTCTTTTAAACAGAATGCAAATGCATGCTGAAATATATTAAAGGATAAAGAGGTTACATAGGAACATAAGAGAGAAACAAAAAGCAAGGGACAAAACCTAAAAGTTAATTAATTTTTTTTATGAGTCTTTTTGTTAGGAGTTCCATATCAAATAATATAAAAATTGATTAAGTCAAAATAAAGAAATAAATTGAAAAGACATGAACAAACTACATGTCAGTTTTATGATGAAAAAATAGAAAATAAGTAATGGAAGGTACAGAATCAATTTCAGTATAAAAAAAAAAATCAATTAGGAAGGTAAAGAATCAATTTTCAATTTGCCGGCTTTTTACTTCTAATATGATTTTCACTGTCTTAATGATTATTAGTTAATATGATTCTAAGGAAGCTTTAGCTAAAACTGATCATCAACTTACAACTATAACTAATTTTCAATGGGACTGCTGACCTTATAGGATAATCTTATTTGACCTTTTTTATCTTTTATTTCTAGATTCAGCAATGAATATGTAAAACAATAACTATCATACAGTATTTTAGTATTTTTAATATTTCAATTTGGTTACAATTTCGGTTCAGTCCAATTTCAGTTCGGTATGGTTCTAGAACTGTTTCGTATAATATGGTTTGGTTCACTAACTAAACATAACAATTCGGTTATTTTAACTTTAGTTCAATTCAGTTCGACGGTTCGGTTCTGTTAATAGATTCTCACGTGGATGAAGTACATTAATATAAAGTAGAAATTGTAAACGTTAGTTTGGGCTGGATACTATAATACTCATTTTTATATTTGTGTTTGAAAAAAATTCTTATATCCGAATCTATACCCGCTTGCATACCAATGTTAACATATGTACTTGTGCCCTCTGAATATGTAAGCACTCATGCTCGTATCAGTTATATGCATTTCAAATAAAAATAAATATATTAAGTAAAAAATATCATATCATTTTATATTTTTATGATTATTAAGAAGTTTTTAAAAAATTTATTATTGAATCATGAAATAAACAAACACTTATATTAAACATGTAATAGTTTAACATTGATATATTCTTTAAAATTGATAGACATTTATTTTTATATAATAATATAAATTAAAATATATAAATAAATATATCATGCCGGTATGAAGCGGAGTGGGTATTAAGGTGTTCATATCCGTACTCATACCCGCTTATTTAAATGGATAATTATTCGAGTTTGTGTCCGTATTCATTTTTGCAAGTTTTTATTCTATCTGTTGTGGGTATTTTTGTGGGTATCCACTGAAGATAGGTCAAATTCTCATCTTTAAAGGTTAAGCTTAAAAATGGCAAATCAAGGACCACACATGAACTTAAATATCCAATAATCACAATCAATTAATTGTATGTTCCATGATCGTTAAAGGATAAAGAGAAATATATCTCGCTGGGTAAAAGGTGAAATCGTCAACCCATTTTAAAAATGTGCATGGCAACTCTAGCTAGTGACTTATTCACATACACTTCCAAATGAAGAATTTGGTATGATATACTAATAAATCTACATGAAATAACTTACTAGAAAAAATAATACCATTTATCAAATGACCACTCAGTACCACATGTAAGACGTGAAAACTACAACTTAGAAATAGATGCCAGAAAGGCTTCAAATTCATACAACACACACTTCAAATTCAAAGGTTTCGGGATAATCCTCCTTTTTAAAAGGTTATCATATGTCATAACTATATCTAGAAGGTGCTGCCAAGAGAAGGTCTTATCCTCAAGTGAGCTCTAGCTCTTCTAACTAAGAGACTAAACCCTAAGAAGATCACCTGAAAAAGGCGAGGTACTTAATTGATCGCTAGTCTAGAGAGTTCAATAAGCTAAAAATACTAAATCCTAACTTGTAGAAACATAAATACAAGTCCAATTATTGTTTGTCAAACTAATATTGATCCTTGTAATGAGAATCATAATCTCCTCACCGTCTCGAGCTCATAAATAAACAAATATCTCCACCAAGTCAGAACTCAAACTATTTATCACCGACTCTATTACTCACAATAGTTATGGTTGACAACTTTTGGTTCGATACTAAGCAAGAAAGCGCTATCAACCACTGACCAGATAATTATTTTGTCAAAAGACAATTACCAACCATTTTCAACATTTCCTTCACAAATAAGTTGCTAGCCTTATCATAAATGACCTCTAAATGGGAGATTTGATTCCATAAATAAGAGAAATGTAGCTAGCTTTACCATTAATGACCTCTAAATATGAGAGATTTGATTCCACAAATAAGAGAAACAATGGTCTAAGATTGATAAATGCACTTGCTAAAGTACAACAATTGAGAGATAGTCTGCTCACATAGGGATTGTGAAAGACCCTGTGTATTTTCTCTATGAAATTCATGGATCCCCCTTTTTAATTATGAGATTGAGATGTATAGAAAGGATCCCTGAATCGGACCCTAGAAGAAACAATTTTTTTCACTTTCTTTTTCAAAAACATATGAGTATGAAAGACCATTTCCTCCCTAAATTGTAGAAGATACGACTTTCCCCCTTAAGTGATATTGTTAGCCCATTGTTATTTAAACACCTCATGAGACACATGTAATAAGTGAAATGCACATCGAATACCATTTCAGACAATTAGGCCAACTTTAAGCGCTTGGACAAGCCCAATAAAATAATCAAAATCTATAACGTATATTTTATTATTTGGATTAGATATTATTCATTTCGTTCCACAATGAGTGATTCATTGACCATTTCACTCAGATTAAGAAAAATGAATAAATGAAAGAGATAGAATAATATTTTTACTAAAATAATATTAATTAGAGGATAAAATTAAAAAATGTGTATTAGAAATTGAAATTGACCATTTATTTTTAAAATATTTTTTAGAGAGAGAGAGAGAGAGAGAGAGAGAGAGAGAGAGAGAGAGAGAGAGAGAGAGAGAGAGAGAGAGAGAGAGAGAGAGAGAGAGAGAGAGAGGTTTTGTATCAATGTAGATTGAATCTTTTATGTAAAAATACCCTAGACAATGTTAGATTGAATCTCAATGTTTATCTTCATTTGTTACTCTTTGGGTTTCTTTTTAAGTGTTATTTTTTTGATAAATCTTTATTCCTTTTTAATTGTCACTTGTAAAGTTTAAGGTAACATTAATTGCATTTTTGTCAAAATCGTTATTGATTACAGAGAGAGAGAAAATGAATATAATAAATAATTAAGGAGAATTATTGTTTAAAAGTCACAATAATGATTAACTTTTTTAGCATGTGTAAAAAATCACAAAATGACAATTAAAAGGGGACGGATATATACAAATTAGTCTTGAACTAACATTTAAAAAAGTTAGTTAATATGCATTCATTAAAAGATTTTATATATATATATATATATATATATATATATATATATATATATATATATATATATATATATATATATATATATATATATATATATATATATATATATATATATATATATATAAAAGATTTATAAATAATTTTAATTAGTTATTAATTATAAAAATGAAAAATAAAGCAAATTAAATGAAATTTACATTAACGTTATCTTAAAATAATATTTGAAACATTTATCTACATAAATTTAATTTTTTATTTATAATTTATAACAAAAAAAAAAATCTTTATTTGCATGTATTTTATTACCGAATGAATATTATATTTACACATCGGCAAGATGGAACCTTAATCTCCCGCTACTTTCATCCTATCTCATTTAATATTCCATATACGTCCATGCAAATCTATAACATAAACAAATGATAAAATGAAAATGAAATATAAAAATTCATTTGGTTTGTAGTTTGACACACAAAATTTTGACAAATGTATCATAGCTAATGCAATTATACCTAACTTTAACTATAGTTTAATCAAGTGTTCAATTGATACAGCAAATAGCAAGAGTATTATGGTGTCACTTACCATCGTGAGATTGAGATGTAATTGCCGGAGAAATATCTATATCAATCAAATATCTCTTTACCCAAATAATTACTCTTCAATCTTATAATTAACTCTCTCATTTACATTCATACATTCAAAAATTATGACGGACAAGAATCTCATCCACCCTCAAGCCAACTCCACCACTAACGGCGGTGTAGCCGCCGTTAAGCCTTCATTCCCGGCAACAAAAGCGCAACTCTACGGCGCCACCCGCCCAACCTACCGTCCTCAAACCCACCACCGTCCCCGTAGCAACCGTAATTGGTGTTGCACCATTTGTTGCTGGCTTATTCTCATCCTCATCTTCCTCCTCCTCCTCCTCGGCGCCGCTGGCACCGTCGTCTACCTCCTCTACCACCCCCAACGTCCTTCCTTTTCCGTCACCTCCCTTAAACTCACCTCCTCTGAGTTTGATCTCACTCTTTCCACCACAAACCCAAACGATAAAATCACGTTCTCTTATCAACCCATCTCTGTTTCTCTCCTCGCCGGTGAACTCGACGTTGGTGACGGTGTTATTCCGTCGTTTGAGCATGGAACTAAGAACACTACGATGTTGAAAGCTTTGGTTGAGAGAAGGAGTGCGAAGAAGAAATCATTGGAGCTGAAAATGAAGATGGAGACTAAGGTAGAGGCTAAGATGTGGGTTTTTAAAACGCCGCGTGTCGGAATCAGTGTGTTATGTGACGGCATTGATGTTGCCGGCGAGAAAGCGGCGACGCCGGATGAGAAGTGTGCGGTGGATGTGAGGTTCAAGGTATGGAAATGGACTCTTGGATGATCAGTACAAGTAAACTTCAAATTCCAGACACGTACGTGTGATGTTTGATTTCATGATGTTTTTAATTTTGGTTTTGATTTTTTTTTTTCATTCTATCTTTCAATCAGACTCTTATTATTAATATTTATAATATTAGTAATAACTAATTGTCCTTTGATATATATATTTTTTTTGTAATTCTGATATTCATTTGGTATATTTTCTGAATTTTACTTGTAATGGAGCTTTTATAAGGATTGAATCGGTATTATCAAAATATTTTTTTCTTTTGAAAATCAAATCTAAGACTAAAGAAATATCATAAACTCTTGCTTGTTGTTTGTGTGATAAATTATATAAACTTTTGGTTTTATTTATTAACATTAAACAAATTTTAAACATTCGTAACTTGAATCAAATTAATATTTTAGAATTATGTATTAAAATTTCAAGTATTTGGGAGGAGGAAAACATATTTTGTTCTGAGGGTAGTCAATGACAGGCGATTAATGTGTGATTGACGGTGGACTATAACGACAAGGATAAATGGTAGTGACAAAGTTTTGACGGTTCACGACGTTGTCAGAGCTTTACGAGTGAAAGAGGCTGCCACAGGTCCACAACGGCGACCAGAATTTGACAGGTGGCCGTGGATTAAATTTTAACACTATGTAACTTGAATGAAATTAATTTTTCAGAAATATGTCTTAAAACCTCAAGCAATGAAGAGAAGGAAAATATATTTCGGCTGATGATCAATAACATTAGTCTGCGATGATAGTGGAAGGCGGCCAACGAGTGGCCGATGGTGGTCCACGACAGCGATCAGAATCCAAAAGATAGGAGCAACGAAGCCTCGATGGTCCGCTTCAGAGGAAGAGCTCCAGAAGCGGCTTGTTGTCCATAGTGGCGCCTAGAATCCGATAGATGGTAGCAGCAGAGTGTCGTCAACATGGTGGCTTTTGGGCGGTGGCGAGTGAATTCGGTTCACATATCTGTTTTGTGATGGACAATGATTTTTTTTTCTTTTGAATCGGTTGGATCTCATGAGTTATAATATGCATCTATATCACTTTTGTTAGTGACGTGAAGAATACATAGGGAAGATAGGGTAATCCTAGTTAAAGAGGCAAAGGTAGTAATTCTTTGGAGTTTTTAAAATTTGAAAGATTTTTAGAGGTATTTAAGGAGATTAAGAAACACTTTTAAAACATTGAATTTGTTTGATTCATTTAGAGAAGGTTTAAGATATTTGAATACACTCGCTAGAAAATATAATTTGTTAATGAGAGGAAATATTATTTTCTTTGAACTCATTTACACTCTCTTGTAAAATTTTTTAGAAGTATAATAAATTGAAGAACTCTCTTAAAGTAGATAAATTTAATCAAACTGGATAATTTTATTTTGTGTACTCTCATTTTTCATATTTCTTACTTGTTGTGGATCATCCCCTATTTCCCTTTTACTAAAACAATTTATTTTTTCTAAAAAAAAAATTCATTGAATATCTAACACAAATGGTGATGAAAGGTTAAATGCATTTTTATGCGTATATCAAGTTAATCGATTCACTTCATTATGCAAATGACCAGGATGCTCTCTTTTCATTGCTGCATAAAAAATCAATTGCTTCATATCATTTTTGGATTCACATTTTAATAAACCACTCTTATTTTTCTTTCTATTTAGAGGATCAAAAGTACTGGCACTCATCCCAGGTTATTGGTGATTATAGGACTAAATAAAACTTTATGTAGGATATAAGATATCCCTTTGAAGAAGTTACACACTAACTTTGTAGCCTTGGAGACAAGAATAACAATCATGAGCTTGGGGTTATGTTGATACCCTGAAGATATTGGAAATAATGAAAGAAAAATATACAAGTTTTATGTTGACGCGAGAAGTTAATTCAGTGTGCTAATCAATTAATTCTTTTTCGCAATAGACTTTCGAAGCAAAGTTTGTTGCATGTTTTATGTTGGATCGTCAATTCGTCAAAACTTTTCTTTCTGTCTGCGGTTTTGTCCGTTCGTCAAAACTTGAAATTTTCACGTAATTTCTTTAATTTTATTATTGATATTAATTCCTTCACTATCTATTTTTTTAAATTCTAATTGGCGATATAATTGATATGATTTATAGAATTTGGTTCCTTAGAGCATAAATTGATATGTTATAATTTTATCATGTTTGATTGTTTAACTATAACTCATCGTCAATCATGATTCTTTATCCGGTAATAGGAACTAAACTTTGACTAGGATCGATTGATGTTAGCTTATGCACCCTATAGTCAAACTAGAATAGAATTGAAATTAGAGATTGAATTGTAGAACCGGTAGTTCATAGTTGTTGATTCATAGATTCGATTGATATTTAGTCATACACATTTTTATAGAATTTCCCTAAAACTTTCCAAACTAAGAAAACCTTTATAATTTTATTAATTCTAAAGTTAGGTAATGGAACTAGAAGTTCTTGTGTACGACTCGAGTGTCGCTTTCTTAAACTATATTTTTATTGACTCGTTTTTTATCCGTCTGCAACAATAAATCAATCTCTATACTCTTAAAAGGAATGATTGTGAAGCCAATCATATAATTTGATGAAGAACATGATGAGAAGTTAAAGATTTTTCGTGGCAACTTAAAGCATCAAAAGTAGAAAAATTACAAAAGAAGATATAGTATTTGAATGAGCTTATAGCAAGAGAGATGCACACTTTAAGTGTTCAAGTAGAAAATGGATTTCGTAAGCAAATCATGCTAAAATTAAAAGATACTTCTTCTCACTTCAAATATGTTTTATTGACTGAATATTCTACCAAGCCGACCAACATTAGAAAATACTTGACCACTTTGTAAAAGGAAAAACTTTAAAGGATCCTAAGAGAGAATGCAAGTGCAATTGGATGGAACATTTCAAACTTGAAGGATATATTTCCAGCAAATTGCATGCATAAAATTAAAACTGAAGATAAATTCAAATATATTTTTCAACCATAATGACAACTAAATCCAATAACTAACAAGACAGTGAAAAAGGAAGTGCTCAAGTTACTTGAAGTCAGGATGACCTATCCTAATTCTAACAGTTCTTGGGTAAGGCTGGTGCATGTAGATGTTATACAATTGTGAAAAATGAGAAAATAAGTCAATTATGATTCATAATATCATTGTATAAAGGATGTGCATATATTACAAGAGGTAGATCATCTCCTCTTGCCATTCATAAACAAGATTTTAGAGAGATTGACGAGTCAAACATACTAATATTTTTTGGATGGATATTGTTCTTACTAAATACTATTTGGAAAAATCTCTCTAAAGCTAGTTAGAAGATACCATAATCGTCATATGTGATTAGGAGGGTTTTGTAGTTGTCCTTTCCTTCATGGAGGAATTTCCATTTTATATTGCTTGACTCATTACTGGTCCTTCAAGGCATGCCTCTTCACATCCCTCATTACGATGACACCAAATAACGTCTTCCGCCCTCTATAATTATCAGCTAACGTCTTTTCCATCAATGTCTTTAACTCCTATGTAATCATGAGGACATTTCGTAATTGTCCCTTGTGACTTTTCATATGGTATCCTAGCACTGAAGTCATATCTGACTTGTCCCTCTGTCAGTGTTATCATTACACCGGCTATAACATGTTAGTTTTATATCTAAGTGGTTCCTAACCGAATTCCGACCCGTGTAGGACTATGGCTTCCTGACATACCTGTGTCTTCGTACTCGGTTTTCCAAGAATTCGGTCTTAGAGAATTCTGGGATGTACATAAGCCTATTAGATCAAAGTGTTCAGACAAGATAATCTCAAAATTCCTTCTTCCTCAAGCCGATTTTCTATTCGGCGAGTTACTATATGTCAGTCATCTTAATTATGACAAAGCTTTTCTCTCTCCTAGTCATGATGAATTTTATGGAAACTTTCACTTGTCATCATTATTATTCTTCGGTACAAATTCTTGATCGTTGCAAATTTATTTTAAATAAAAGGAGATTTTTCCTTTCACTTTGCTCATTCTACCAGATCTAGTGATCTTCTTAAGTGCGGTGGTCAAGTTTCTTCCTTATCATTCGTTCAATTTTTCTGCAATCTTAAATCGCAGATATTGTTTTCTTTTCCCTTTTTACTCTCTTCTTGCTCTTTTTCTATCTCTTTAGTATGATATTGCAATCAATCGAGAGAATGCTTGATTTCCCTTATTGCTCATGATATAAATAGAATTTTGAATCATTGCATGAGAGAGTGTGAGGTTCACTTGAGTCGAATGGATTTTGACCGGATTATTAGAGAAGTTTTTGGTGAAATCCCTTCACCTATTAGTAGCATTGACTCAGAGTCTTCGTCCTCAGGTTCTTTGGACACTCAGATGGAGGCAACATGATATTTGATATGCAAAGAAGTTCTAGGTTACGACCATAGTGTCATTGACGATAACTACCTATCAAAGCTTCTTTCTAATACCCCAGTCTCTTCCACCGGGAATGAGGAAAATGTTATACTAGAACCTTATGTGGTTGGTGAGAGGGTTTGTATCACTCGACCTAAAGGAATGTCTAATGAGTACTTCTATTTCTATTCAAGAGTAATTGAGGATTTTTAAAATATGTATTCCGATTATCGACTTTGAATTCGATCTCCTCAAAACCCTAAATATAGCCCCTTCTCAATTACGCCCAAGTGGTTGGGGTTTTATCAAGGCTTTTGAAATAGTTTGTGACAAAATGGACATAACGCCTACCAAAGGATTGTTTTTCTCATTTTTTGAGATGATGGGAGTGGAAAAAGGAGGATGGTTTCCCTCAATGGGATTCCAGGGAAAAGCTTCCTACAAGCTTACACTACCAATTATAAGGGTTTTAAGGACAAATTCTTTCGAGTGAAGAGCGGGAAGAGATGTCCTAAGGTTATGTATGCGCTGGATAAGAACTATCATTTTCTGATTTACTGGTCACATAATCCATTGTCGGTCTCCGACTTCGACTATGAAAAGTTAAACGCTCTGAAAATCTGGTCTTTGGCCATTTTGGATGCCTTCCAGGTAGTGAAAGTTAAAGATTTACTGCAGATGGCTGAAGACCCGGAACACATTTCTAATTTCTTGGGTAATGCTTATATGTGCTTATTTATTGCTTTTTAATACTCTTATTAATCTTCATGTTTCTCGTTTTTTGCTTTTGGTCTTTTCTTTTCAGTGGAAATGACAAACCTTAAGCTTTTAGAACAAAAGAAGTTGATGGTTGAAGCCAGAGTGAGGCGTGGGGATCAATCTGCTTCTAAAAGTGATCTGACGGGTACTCAAACTTGAACCTTCAAAAGGAAGAAGATGAATGCTGCCAAGGTAGCCCCTGTTGCATCAGAGCCCAATTCTACCTCCATTACTCCTTCTGGGAATTCTAAGTCGGGTTCTCCAAAGAAAATGAAAACCTTGATGAGTGATAATGTCAGTTAAGCCGATCTAGCCATCACTACCTTGATGTAGGATTCAGGTAGTAGTCATCAAACTAACCCATCCTCTGAATTTAAATTATGATCCAAAAATTTAGATGGTTTGAGGTATCTTTATGATCATCTGAATGTGACCGAATATATGGAGAAGGTGAAGTCAATATGTGTTTAGCAATTGACCCAAAACCTTGGAGCCTACTTGAGGAGGTGCGTAGTCATGACTCGAGGTTTATTTGAAGTAGGTGATGTCTATGAACAAAATGAGTTTCATCTTACCAAAGACATAACCCAATTGAAGGATAACTTGAAGGCTCGGGTCGTCCAAGTGGAGGAGTTAACCAAGCAGCTTTCAGAGATGAAGAAACAGAAGAAGATGTCGGAGTCCCAACTATCACAAATTTGTAAGGAGAAAGAAATGTTGAATCTAGATGCTCGAAATTGGAAGCGACCAGTGCCATTTTGACCCGAGAAGCAGAACAAGCTCAGGCTCATAATGAGTCTTTAAAAATTCTTTGCAAGATGCCTAGGTAGATTTGCTCCCCACGAGTGATGAATTTTTTGAAAGAGCTAACACTCCAGCTTTATGCATCATGCGAGACCTGGACGTGTCAAATATGGATTCTTTCAAGGTTGTGGTGGAAGGGCAGTTTGTCGACATTAAGAAAGCTTTCCCTGAAACAGAAAGTTAGAAGGATGTAGCGGTGGACAATCCGACACCTGAAGGTCAGGAAGACGAGCATGGTGAAGTTTAAATTTGTTTATGTTTGTTGTTGGCCATCAGTGATGATGTTCCCTTTGTATCTTTGAACAATATTTTGTCTTTCTGTCAAACGTTTAAGCCCATTAAGGGCCCTTTTTGATTTATGACAACGCTATCTTATTATCCTTCCACTTATTTTATTTGGCTTCAATATCTTGATTGTTTTAATAATTTATGTTTTTTCTAGTGATACATTATCACGCTCTAGTCATACTTCTTTGTTTTATTCGTCTGACTACCTTTAGTCCCATCTTGGCCAAAGGTCTTGAAACCTAGTCAAAGGTTCATTTTTTATTTAGTTGACTTGGTAGGTTATGGACTCTGTCTAAAAATTTATACTTTTAACCCAGCCAGAGGTTTAACATTTATCTAGCCGATTTCATTAAGTTAGAGGTTTTATTAACCATAACCAGGCCAGAGGTTTACTGTTTACATAGCCCATTTTGTTAGGTCAGAGGTTTTATTAAACATAACTCGGCCAGAGGTTTACTGTTTATATAGTCGATTTTGTTAATTCAGATGTTTTATTAAACATAACTCGTCCGGAGATTTACTATTTACATAGCCAATTTCGTTAGGTCAGAGGTTTTATTAAACATAACCTGGCCAGAGGTTTATTGTTTACATAGGCAATTTTGTTAGGTCAGAGGTTTTATTAAACATAACCCGGCTAGAGGCCTACTATTTACATAGACGATTTTGTTAGGTCAGAGGTTTTATTAAACGTAACCCGAACAAAGGTTTACTATTTACATATCCAATTTCTTTAGGTCAGAGGTTTTATTAAACGTAACCCGACCAGATGTTTACTATTTATATAGCCGATTTAATTAGGTCACCACCAGTGATATTTGTGATGGTCTCGGCTACTGGGACGAGTTTAGTCTTCTTTTTTTTTAAAAGTAACACACAAAAATATGAATTGAGGGTGCATCATTAAAAATCCCTTCCCTTGCAAGGGAAAAGAGTGATACCCTCATTTTTTCTTTAAATAGTATTATTACATAATGTTTAACTGTAATAAAACCTAAGGTTGGAAACATTCCAAACCTTCAACATTTCTATTTGTTCTAAGTTCTCGATCTTGAAAGCTCCATTGTTCATTTTCTACTTGATTCGGTAAGTTCCTTCTCAATTTAGGGAAAGTTTTCCCTTCTTCTGTGTGTCTGTAATTCTTTTTAGAACCAAGTCCCCTTCTTGAAAACTTCATAGCCGAACTCTGGTGTTGAATCTTCTGACCATCCTCTGCTTTGTAGCGCATTCTTGTACATGAGTCATCCCTCTGATTTCTTCTATGAAATCAGTCGAGTTGTCAAGGCCTTCATTATTTAGATTCTAATTAAAGTTTAACCGCCTCCAGGTCGAAGAATTGATCTCCACTGGTATCATTGCATCAACCCCATAAACCATTCTAAAAGGTGTTTCCTTAGTAGTTGAATGGCGAGTCATGTGATAGGACCATAAACAATTTTAACACTGCAGAAAATTGTGTAAAACCTATGCATCCCTTATATAAAGGGGTGTCCTTATCACTGCATAAAGTATCATAAACATGAGCTTTCTTAAAAGAAGATTCTCCAATATCACGAAACATATCTTCTAGTCGGCCATCTATATATTCATCTTCATCAACTTCGTGACTTTGTGACGCCCTATTTTGCTTTTTTCCACCTTACCTTGCCACATCCATATTGTATAATTTTGACATATACAATCACAACATAGGTGATGGAATATCTCATCCTTTGTCGGGAAGGTTTTGATCAGCGTATTCAAGGAATTCAAGAACTTCTTTCTCATATATTGAACCTAATCTATCAACTTTCATCCATGATCCATAATAAATTCTGAAATTTATATCAAAACAATATTGTGAGTAGCACAACAAAATCTAAACCTAAAGCATATCAAAAAACTAAAGCATATTCATAACAATAATACAACTCTAAATATTAAGCATATGGATATCTATTGTAGCAACATTATAATATTTTTGTTCACTGCTAAATCCAACAACAAAATATAAAGTATATGAACTTTGCACGAAACAGACCACAAAATTAAAAAGAATGAAGATGGTGAAGATTATCAAGAATCAGGAAGATGAGGAAGAGAGTGAAGTTGCACAAAACATACCGTACGTCGAAGAGGAAGAGACTAAGAATGAAGATAGTAAAGATTATCAAGAATGAAGATTCAAATGAACGAAAATTGTGAAGATGAAGATTTTTCTATCGCTGCCGTCTCTGGTTCACTAGTTCGCTTAGGGCATTTTATGAAGGAAATAATGAATCTGTTTTATCTTAAATTTATCAGGAAAACCTTTAACCACAATTGTTATATCCAACCCTAGTGAAATGTAGATCTTATTACAACGGTTGAATAGTAAAATCGTGGTTAAATAATTTTCAATTATTTATTTATATATGAACTTAAGTGACACGAGCTTTTTGTAATAGGAAAAATGAAAAAAAATGTAGTTGATAGGATTCGAAGCGTGTAACACTTACTTTATCACCATGGTTGTTCATCTCAATCGTGATTAAATAACTTTCAAAAAATAAAAAATATATATCAGGTGCATCCAGTTTGCAATATTACAACGGTGAAAAACATAACTTCAGTAGTATTATGTTACCAAATGTGTATTTTGTAGTAGTGTTGGTACATTTGTAAGACACACCAGGTCTTCTTATCCTAGCACCATCCTCACCATATTCCCCAATTCTGACCTTCCTAGGTCTTCCTGGTCCAAATTTGTACATAGGTGGTAGAAGTTCATCAGCTTGAACTTCAAACCACATGTTCATTCCATTTATAGGACTCATAAAAAAAACTATAACACTGAGAATACTTATGTCTTGAATAATAAAAATCCATAAAATCATCGGTGTTTTGTTTCCTATAACTTAATGTAGCGACAACATGTCTACATGGAATACCAACAAGTTCTCAAAAATTACAGCTACATGATCTTTCTAATCCCTTCACACATTGTTAGGATAGGCTTATCCCTAACAACTAGATATGTGGAATTAAATGACTTATCAATATTATTCAGTAAAACATCAAATTTTGGGTAAAAATGAAACGCATGCTTACACCAACGTTTGGTAGAAACTCTCATAAAAAAATTCCAAGCATTGAGATCTACTTGTTTCAGTTCAACCATCTTTTGCAGTGAAGGTTGATAGTAGTAAGTTTCCTTGACAGCTCTCATCATCAAGTCCCTTAAAAGTGTGCCACCCCCAAACTTATTAAAGTTTGCATACAAATGTATGAGGCATAACGTATGCTAAATTCTCTCAAACATTTCTTCAAACACAACCACCAATCCTTCTAAAATTCAAACATAGTCAAACATAATCAAACATAACCAAACATAACCAAACATAATCAAACCTATTGAAATACAAACATACCCTTTGTTGATCTGAAATGAAAACATATCTTCTATCTTGTCCAATATCTTCCATTAATAGTTGTAGAAACCATCTCCAACTTTCCTTTGTTTCTGTTTCAACAAGCCCAAAAGCCAAGGAGAAATAATGGTCATTGGGGTCCCTTCCCACAACTATTAGAAGTTGTCCACCATATTGTGTCTTTAAATGGCAGCCATCGACTCCAACAAATGGTCTACAATATTGTATGAAAACCTTCTTAAAACCATCAAAATAAAAGTAGAATGATTCTAACCTTGGTTGTAGTGATGAGTTTGGTCTGTCAACATTGATTTTAACAGTATATCTAGCATTAACCATTCTTAACTCAACAACATACCTCCATAAATTTGCATATTTCTTATCAGTATGTCTTTCAATAACTCTCTTTGCAATCAATTTTTCTTCCATGCTCTAGCAAAAATAATCCCCACATAATAGTTTTGTATCATATCTTGCATAATATCATGAAGCCTCACTTTTTTGGAGGTTTGCATTTTTTTCACTACTGCCTTGACCACCCACCTTGAGTTTGTAGATCTATTGTTCAAACCCCTAGCACATGCATGGGTATCCACCAATGTCTTTATAGCATAAGTGTATTTATGGTCCACTTTAGATCATCGAGCTAAAAAAACATTTAGTTTTACATTTTACCCTTACCCTATAACTCTCATTTTTCCCAAAGACGATTTCCCTACCATTCAATACCGACCAATCACGAATTACATCTCCAAAATCAGCTAGACTATTAAATTACATGCCCCACTTAAACTGGTAGTCCTTATTAAGACGTTTTTTCCTAAAATTTTCAAACTCGGGCCCTTTACCTTTATCATCATCAGACTCATCTGGGTCTGAGCTGCCCCATTCATCACTAAGATATTCATTATCATTTTCAAATTTGTCTTGGAAAGTACAAATTAGTCTAACATGAGGAACTGTGTTAGATCCATTTGGGGATGGATTAACTTCAAATCCACCAGTAAGACCAGTAGCTCTCTCATCCTTACTATAATCAAAGTCCTCAACACCATCATCATCACTTCCTTCCATATTTGATATCTCATTAATGATTCGGGGTTTCCTTACTCTCATATTTATATCTTTCACTTCATGTTCCATATAAATGTGGTCATCAAGTTTGCTTACAAAAGTATATGCAGCAAAACCATATGCATCATCATCTTACCTAATTGGAAGAAAAAAACTTAGATCGATTTCAACAATTTTAGTCCAAGCCATATAACTTCCTGCTTCATAAACCCAACCCATCACCAAGTTATGAATTTAAAAACATAGTCCATTACTCAATATTTTGCCTGAATGCAATGGTTTGAACCCCACATTTGTAGAACCAGTACTTGTTTTTGTCCCTTACAAATTTACCTCCATGGTCCATCATCAAGTATTAACAATTACAACTTGCAAATCATCATCTAAATAAATTGAACACTTTACTTTTGATGTGATTTTAATTACTTTTAAATTTTTATTTTTTTCTATGTTTTCTAAAGAAATTTTCATTTATTCCATTCTATACATTCTTAATAATTAAATATTTGAATATTTTAGAATGAAAATCCTGGCAAACACAAAATTTATTCATAAAAAAACAAACAAGATTTTCATAGTACAAGTAATACAAGATTACAAGCAATGTGTACCAACACCAAATGTCTGTGTCTCCTATTTGTCGTGCCTCTTTAAATCACTTGAAATTTTCTTCTCTCCACTCCAGCTGCTTTCCATCGAATCCAAGAGTCGTTCAAGCGAATAGCTGTTCATAGACAGAGTTATTACAGTAATACAAATTGCAAGAGTGTCTAAACTTACATCAGTACAATCAGTGCAAGGAAGATTATGTACCTCAAGTCTTCACTTTCATCTACTTCTAAGCTGGAATGAGTTCCAACGACACGTTGCTCTAACTTGTTTGTTGGAGGAACTGTATCTTCTTGATCATCAGATCCAGAATCATCATTTCTATTTGGAACTGCAGTGCCTTCAAAGGGATATATCCAGTGAAAACCACACTCAAGTATAGTTACTTCATTATATTGGCTTTCATCAATGAAGAATGTAAATGTAAGCTTTGGATTGTAACTGGTGTTGTTCACATCACTAATAGCTTTTATTTCTTCAACTGCTTCCATTATCTGCTTGCAACTTGCTGGATCATACCATAATACCAAATGATCCATCATCATGTACTCTGAAGGATGGACATAAGAAAAGACCGTACTAGAGAAATTGTCTCTTTTGAAACTTGTTATATAGATCCTTTCACCTGACCTGTTGTCCAAGCAGCACTCACATCCAAAATCTACACCATCTCCCACAGTGCCTTGAGAAAGAACCAAGTAGTACGCAAAACCCAACAAATTGGGAGGAAGCTCAAGAGTGACAGAAGCTTGTGAAGAAGGGTAACGGGACCAATTTTCCATGCCAGACATAGCAGGTAAGAAGTACTCAATAATATCATTATCATGATCTAAAGATGGATCTCCATTTTCTGAATTTAGTCTTGCTCTAAGATCAATCCCAACAATAGCATCGTTCAGAACAGTTTGATATGAATGTGAATCCAACTCTGTGCAGTTAAGGAACATAAAACCACGGTTGGGTTTGTCAGATGGTTCATTCGTTGAGCTCAATACTTTCTTAAGAGATCCACATTCCCAGACAAAGAAATATGGAATGAACTGTGAAAGTGAAGGTATAGATTCAAGCATATCGCAGTCAATAATTTCAAGGTATTCGAGTCGGGGAAGATACTTAATGCTTTCAGGCAAGCTTCTAATTTCAATACCAGTTAGTGAAAGATGCTCTAACGATGATAGTAAGGAGATATTGTCTGGTATTTCAGACAAGATAGAAACATGTTCAATGATTAAGATTTTTACACTCAGAAAGGCAGGGCTAGAAAGTACTTTACGTAAAGTGATGGAAACGTCATGTTCATCATCACTCCCTCTTATAAGCCAAATATTATTGGCAAAGTTTTCAGGAAGATCCACAAGACTATCACTGATAGGACTGGTAAACCATCCAATATTTTTTAAATGCAATAGTGAGGATGGAAGTTCATTTGCGCCAAACTTTGGTAAAGACAAATTCAAACCATCTACGGAAGCAAATGCGACTGAGAACTCTTGCAGATTGTTGCAATACATGGCATCAAAGTCAAGGAGAGCTGGTGAACAAGTGTTACTTGAAAGAGTCTTGAGCGACGTGCAGTTAAACATCAATAAACTTTCAAGCTTTTGGAGAAGGAAAATTGATGAATCCACTTCAGGCAAGCTTGTACAACCAGTAAGTATTACTTGTTTCAGATTTGGAGAACCAGATACGTTTGGACACTCAATCAGCTTTTCAGAGTGACTGAGAACAAGTATCTCCAAATTTGGCAAATTCTGTAAAAATTTACAGTTGGTCAACCAAGTTAGTACATTTTCTTAAATCATAAAGATTTCAGATTCAGATTTCAGCTTTTGGTTTCTTTTTCCATTCAAAATTACTTAACTTTTCATCAAAACAGAAAAAGTAATAATAATAAATAAATGGACTGTGCATTACCAGTACTCCATTCCAAAGTTTTTCTAAATGGCTGTGTCTCAAGGAAAAACTCACAAGCATTTCAGGACAAAAGCTTGGAGGCAGAGATTTCAATGGATAGTCATCCCATAGAAAATGTCTCAAATTTTCTGGCAATAAGTCAAGGCCGCTAGGAAGTCTTATAGACTTAATTCCCCTGCGGTTTCGAATATCAAGTAGTCTTAGGTTTGGCATCTTTGCAAATGCATCGGGTCTTAAATTTATGTGTGTACATTCCATAGCATCTAAAAATATAGCTTCAACTATCTCAGTTCCCTGAAAAATAAAATAAAAAAAAATGTAAGTTGCATTTTATATATATAGTAAACATAAGTTGAGGAAGGCAAGTCATGGTATCATTTTCTTACTCTATCATTTTTCAATACATCACAAACTTCTTTAGGATCACACAATCTACTGCGTTGTCCGGGATTCTTAGGAAATTCTTCACGAACAACTTGTTTGCCCATTTCTTGTATCAAGTCATGCATTTGTATGCATTCGTTTGAGTCAACACTTATAAGAGCCTTGTCTAAAAGATTTCTTATCCCTATTTCTGCATAGAAACCACACTTATTTAATATTTTTGTTATCATATCCCTTTTATGTCCTTTGAAACCAAAAGCAATGTCCAGAAATATGTATTTCTCTGTATCATCCAGTTCATCATAACTCCATCTCAAAATCAAATCAATTTCTTTGTTGGGAAATTGTTTGAGCTTAGCTAGTGCACAGTTCCATTCTATTTCACTTTTACAACGAAGAAATGATCCCAAAAATTTCAAAGCTAAAGGGTTGCCTTTGGCATAATCAATTGCTCTTTCTGAGAGATCCACGTATCCCTCCTCAGGAAAAACTTTGTCAAAAGCATTCAAGCTGAAAAGCTGGAGGGAGTTTTGGGAGTTCATCTGCTTAACTTGATGAATTTTGTCAATTCCTCCACTTTCCAGCACGTGCTTATCCCTAGTTGTCACAATGACTGTGCTACCAGCTCCTAGCCAACAGTATCTCATCCCAATCAAGTTTTGCAGGAGTTCTAAAGAACGAACATCATCTAATACAATGAAAGCTTTCATGCGTTTGAGTCTTCTCATGACTGCGGATTGCATTACTTTGGGAGAGTGAATATCAAGATCTTCCCTTAGTAACTCAAAAATAAGTTTGTTGCATGTGTAATTGATTCCATGCCTTTTTGATTCTTCTGCCACATTTTTGAAGAAACACCTGCCTTCATATTGAAAAGAGAACTTCTGAAAAATGGCTTCAGCAAGGGTTGTCTTGCCTATGCCCCCCATGCCCCAAAGTCCAATGACTTGAACTTCTGCCGAATCAATTTTTAGTAAAGATTCAATGCTCCAATAGTTTTCATCAAGTATGAAATTACTTGGAAGCGCATGTTTGAACTTGTGATCTAATTTTCCTAAAACAAATCTTGTAATTTCTTCAATCATCTGAGATTCAGTCCTAACGTATATACAAAAAAACGAAATAGAATTTGAAATGTGAACAACACAACACAGTACTCATACATTCACAAAAATAGATGAAATGAGAGGATACCCGAATGCAGTAGAATGAAAACCAGATAAATTTGCAGCTTGAGAAAGAACATCCTTCCACTTTTGAATCTTTTCTATGTGTTGCTTCTTGTGTTTTGCAAATACAGAGGCGTAACTCCCAATCTGCTTCCGAACATGCGAAGGTTCAATTTGGTAGAAAACGGGAATAACAACAACTTTGTCCGGTTCATTTTTGTGGCACTCCATAATCTCAATAAGTTCATTCAAACACCATGTTGAAGATGCATAGTCGTCTGAGAAGACAACAAGAAAGAGAGTGGATTGTTTGATTGCTTTCACAAGTTCTTCCCAAACGTGGTTTCCTTTTTGGATTCTGTAGTCTATGTAGGTCTGGAAATAGCTTCGGCACAAAGAAGCGTGAAGATGGCTTGTGAAACCAATACGAGTGTCGCCTCTAAAGCTGATGAAAACATCATATTTTTTAAGATGTAAAGTAGCAGAAGCACGAGAGGAAGAAGAAGCCATAGCTATGTACGTGTTCTGATTTACAGAAATAGAATGCCAAGAGAGATATAAAATACTGTAAGGCGTGTGGACTTTTTTTTTCACAGTGGTTTTTTCTCCGATACTCACCACTTTACTACGCGACGGAGAAAGATAGAAAAGTGGAATACCGGCGTTTACTTCTTTCTTTTTTTTTTTTTTTGATTGAAATTGAATTATATTATATTATTTGGTTGGTTTAAAGATATCGGAGTAACTTTTTTGTAACACTTCTATATCTTTGAATTCTGTTGATTATATATCTTTGTAAGTAAAATAATACTATATAATATCTTTTCCGTTGCAAAATTTGAGATGGTAATAATTATGGAAATTACGGCGGAACGGACTTCTGATATACTATATTGCTGTGACACTGTAAATTTAAAGTTGCGATCACGATTCTTTCTGATCAGAGGTATTGGTGTTGATGCGATGTTGTTAATGGAATTGTCGTCTCCGATACGGTGGACTTAGGGGTTACCTGTATGGTTAGAACTCTAACGTCTAAGTCAGTTTAGAATTTAAGACTGAAGGTATTGAAAAGTGAAATTAGAGATTGTGTACCTTAGATCCCTTTACGAAGGTATATATACCTTGGGCCTGGTGGAGTAGGCTAGGTAATGGACCCCGTGCTATTGGACCTCTGGTCGATAGAAGTGGTCGGTCTCGGGTCTTTAGTCGACACAGAACAATTGCCTCAAAGACTTGTCAGGCATGTTTGATGTCGAGGGAGTTTTTTAGTAATAGCGGTCAGCCTCAAAGGAATTTTATCCAAGCGTCGGCTGGCATGACGACTTTGGTTTTGCCAAAGTGTGATGTCAATGCGAAAATTGAATGCAGTCTCATCATCAAAATGTTTCACCGTTTTTCTTTGACGTATGACCTAAAAATGTATGGGGTGGCGTGACACAACTTTTCGGTATACTTGAGTACACTCGAGTGTGGTTGTCTTCCCTCACACTGATCCATGTGGAGACGACATAAATCCCGAAGGAAATTCTTTCGAAAATAATATTTTTGTTTGCCGCTTTACCGCTCCAACAAAATGGCGTCGTTGTCGGGGATTGGTTTTGATATTGAGTCACATTGCGATAGTTTTTATATTTTTTAACTTTGCACATAATTGTATATATGCTTGTATAGATACTTGTTTTGCTTTTGTCTTCCATTATGTTTGTTCAAGAGTTGTGTATATTTTGTTCCCGTAATGTTTGTTCAATTTTGTTGAAGCGGTAAAGTGGCAAGCAAAAATATTATTTTCGAAAGAATTTCCTCTGGGATTTATGTCGTTTCCACAAGGATCAGTGTGAGGGAAAGAATGTCGTTCGACAATCTCTACGTCTCTAAACTTGGGTTTAAATGGTTTGGGATAAAAATGCAAAAGGAAAAACATAAAACAAGAAAATAAATACATTCTTAAAAAATGAGAAAACTCGTCAGGAGTTGTATTTCGTTCTACCCATCATGTACTAAAAAATATATAGATCAAATGCACACAACCTAAATCGCTCGTCAATATTTTATTGCAATATTTTTTTCTTTAGGGAACTCCTTTGCATGCACAATAAACAAATATCTTATGCCATAGTTTAGAGAATTGATACACAAGTATTCTACAACAATATAAATTATATTATATAACTATATTCATGTTTTTTTCCAGGCATAGTTTGAGTGCTTCATGCTATTGGACATGAAGAACACGTTTACATACAAGGAAAACCTACAAAAATTCTCAGACTTGAGTTGAGGCTGCATGAATAAGATTTCAACCACACATATTTGCTTATTCATATATATAAATTAAGTATATTAAATTAAATTAATCTAAACATTCTAAACATAATTTATTCATATGAATAAAATTGTTAAGGTTACGTTGTGGAAAAAAATAACTATTTAATTTGAAAATTTGATGACAAGTCAACCAGAAAGAACCACCATTGTTGCAATCATCTTTACAACATTGAAGACGTTTAGAGGTAACTATATATTTAAATGTTACAGATATTTTATTTACTTAAAGAATTACCATTTTCACAAATAAATTTAAATTTTTATTCCATAGATGAATACTCGATCAACTCAACTTCAGCTACCCGTATTTATATCAATCTAGAAAATCCAAAATTCCAACGCCTAAAAAAGTAATGTAGCCATCAAATATACTTTATATATTTAATGCTAACATTTTTTTAATTATCATTTTAGATAACTAAAATTTAAGTTCAACCTTTCACTATCTCTTCAATAAAGGAGATTCCAATCACTAAGTTTTCAAATATATCACCTCAAAAGAGGATGACTCAAAATAGAACTACACTATACAATATAATGGCAATGATATGGAAGTCATCAAATGATCAACTAGAAATAAAGGAGATTCCAATCAAGGAGATTCTTTATTTCTAGTTGATCATTTGATGGCTACATTACATTTGATTCCAATCTCCTTTATCTGTTAAATGATAATTAAAAAATGTTAGCATTTAACAGATAAAGTATATTTGATGGCTACATTACTTTTTTAGGCGTTAGAATTTTGGATTTTCAATCACTAAGATTTCCAAAATTCCAATTACCTAAAAATGTAATGTAGCCATCAAATGATCAACTAGAAATAAAGGAGATTCAAATCACTAAGTTTTCAAATATATCACCTCAAAAGAGGATGACTCAATAGATCTACACTATACAATATAATGGCAATGACATGGAAGTCAGATACACAAGTACACTATGAATTTTATTCAAAAACTCTTTTGTAAATATAATTCTAAAGTTATTTTACTTACCAATTTTTCTAAACTTTTAAATATAGGAGGTTTTCTTCATAGTTTCAGCAACTATAATTGAAATTGATGATACGTTTGGATGACATTACATTGGATGTGAAAAATATATGAAGAAACTCAAACAAGAAGGCCATGAATTGAAATGTCCTTCGTGTTAAACAGCTTCCAAGTATCCAAAACCAATGTTAGAAATTTGCAATCATAAACTATCTTATCAAAAAAATTATTAGTAATATAATATAAAACAACATGTAATCACATGTACAAGATAATGCTTAAAGTGTGTAATGAAACCGCTAAAGTGACTTTGACATTGTTTGATCAAGAGGCATAAAAGTTACTCAATACAATAACTCAAATACTCTTGCAACAACAAGCTAACACGTCTACACCATCAATACTATAAAACCTTTGTCATTGTATTCTTATTTTTGAAATAAAGTTGTCTGCAAAAAACATAAAAGAAGGGTCACAAATCTACACAATATCATGGACTTTTGTACCAACCGCTATTCTACAAGAACCAATTCTGAAAATACTTATTAAACAGATAATTAAATTTTTACTACAATCATACAAATATACTACTAACTTTATACATACTAACAATATACTTATTACATATAGGAGTCCATATCACCAACAATGATTCAAAATAAAGAAGATCACAAAGAAAAATAAGAAGAACATGGAAGAGGAATGATGATAACAACATCAATGGTAAACCATCCAACAAAAGAAAAACAAAAACTCGCAGTGCTAAACAAAGGCTAATATTGAATGACGTTGATACAAGAGATGATATTAACATAATGGTAACTTCACTTGCAAGTAACATAACTAATTAATAACTGCTATAACTGAATTTGTTGCTATGATCCAATGTTGTTAGTGTATGCTTAGTATAGTACATCTCTTGTTCATTGTATATAAGCTGCATTGCTATTTGTAAACAAGTTAAGTGAATGTAATACAATTATTTACTTCTTCTTATTCATATTTCATATCTTGCTTATCTTATTTTTAAGCTCCAATCATGAAATTTTATGGTTAGTTTGCACGCTGTTAACATGGTATCTTGAGCCTCTCGATCTGAGAGTGTTTGTTTTCTTTTTTTCATGGCCTCATCATGCACACGACCTATCGATCCACAGCTAGATCAATCGAGTCCCTTCATTGTTCATCCAAGTGATGGACCCTCCTCTGACAATGTTTCACCCAAGCTAAACAGCACAAACTATCATTCTTGGGCTCGTTCAATGCGTCGTGCTCTTGGAGGAAAGATGAAGCTTGAATTCATCGATGGCACCATTGATCTCATCACTGACAGCTCCAATCCTTTATATCGTGCCTTTAATCGTTGCAACATGCTTGTGCTTTCTTGGATTATCAACTCAAACTCTAAATCCATTGCTTAATCTATCATCTTCATGGAGAATTCCATTGATGTTTGGATAGATCTCAAAGAACGATTTTCTCAAGGTGATTTGGTACGTATTTCTGTACTCATGTAAGAAATATATGGTTTTCAGCAAGATTCAAAGTCTGTTAGTGAGTTTTGTTCTGCACTGAAAACTCTCTAGGAAGAACTTGAAATTTACATTCCAATTCCCACATGCTCGTGTCGTGTAAAATGCTCATGTCAAGCCATGTGTAATGCTAGAAAGAGTCATACAACTTTGTATGCTATCAGATTCTTGACTAGTTTAAACTAGAATTATGATATTGTTAAGTCTCAAATCCTTTTGTTGGATCCTCTACCCCCTATGAACAATTTTTTTTAATGGTTCTTCAACATGAAAGACAAGGAAACTTTCATAACCCTGAAGATCCCACTTCCCTTGTCAATGTCATTGATTCTCAAAGATACAAGGGAAGATAACATACACAAAATTCCTTTGGCAAAAGTAATAACCGTGTGTGTACTCATTGTGGCAAGACCAATCACACCATTGACAATTGCTATGCCAATCATGGATTCCCTCCTCATATGCAAAGGAAATCTTCCGACCATTCCTCCACAAATGATCAAGATGTAGAATCTGACTCACAAGTATCTGATGCAAAGATTGTATTCCCTTCAATAACATATGAGCAATATGATCAATTGATGAAGCAGTTGCAACAATTTGTCATAAATCCACCAACTTCTTTTGATCATGTCAATTCAGTGAGTGATCGGTCAGGTATTATGCATCCTTTTGTTGTGTCTCACTCTCTTTCATGTCAAAAAATTTCTTTAGGATCTTAGATTATAGATTCAGGTGCAAGTGATCACATGTGTGGTTCACTAAAATGGTTTCATTCTTATACTGAAATTCCACATATTCATGTTAGAATGCCTACAGGTCATTTTTCCATTGGCAAACATGCTGGCACCATTAAGTTTTCCTCTGAACTTATTCTAACCAATGTGGTTTATGTACCATTATTTTCCTCGAATCTCATTTCTGTCTCAAAATTGTGTCAATCTCTTGACTGCACATTTGAATTTAATGATATGAATGGTCTCATCAAAGCAAGGAACACAAGGAGAATGATTGGTTATAATGACAAAGTACAAGATTTGTATTACTTAGTCATGGAAAATAAGATAGTATGTAGTTCTAGTGCTAGGTCTAACCCTATCACTTTACCAAATCATGTCATTTGTCATTTTAGATTAGGATATATATCTGCTCAATGTATGAATACCTTACATTCAATTTTTCCTTTTATAAAAGTTGATTCAAAATCTGTCTGTGATGTGTGTCATTTTGCAAGACAAAGAAAACTACCCTTTTCCAATAGTACAAGCAAAGCTTCACAACCTTTTGACCTCATACACTTTGATATTTGGGGGCTAATTGATATTCCTTCTATCCATGGCCACACTTATTTTCTGACTGCAATTGATGACTGCTACTTGGCTCACACTTATGAAACATAAAAGTGAGGTCAGGCAAAATGTGATAAATTTTATCAATCTCATATTAACTCAACATAATCATAACATCAAAACTATCAGAACTGATAATGGACCAGAATTCCACATACCTTCCTTTTATAACACTCATGGCATTGTACACCAAACAAGTTGTGTAGAATCCCCTCAACAAAATGGTCGTATTGAGAGAAAACACCAACAAATTCTGAATATTTCCCGTGCCCTTCTTTATCAATCCAATTTGCCAAAACCATATTGGTCATATGCAGTTCTACATGCCTCCTTCATTATGAATAGATTACCAACAAGTCTCCCTACCAAATTATGCACCACCAAAAACCTGACATGAATGACCTTAAAGTTTTTGGTTCCCTTGTTTTTGTATCTACTTACAAGCACATAGAACAAAGTTTTCCCCTCGTGCAAGAAAGTGTGTTTTTCTTGGCTACGAAACTGGCATGAAAGGCACAATCCTCCTAGATATTAATAATAATGAGATATTTATATCCAGAAATATTACTCATCACAAACACATTTTGCCTTACCCTTCTCCTAAATCTACCCCCACTTGGACCTATTACTCACCAACTGATACATAACCCACTCCTGAACCATTTCATCCTAATACCACAAGTCCTTCTGATCTCACATAATTACCAGTTCCACATCACCAAACACATGAACCTGAATCCATATCAACTCTCATATCCACCACTGAACCTGACCAAACCATATCCACCACTGACCCTGACCAAACACATGGCCAAGCCATCAATTCCAGACCTGCTAGACAGAGACATACTCCCTCTTATCTACATGACTATGTATGCAGCTCTTCCACAAGTCATACAAATCCATCAATTTCAGGTACTACTTACCCTATTTCCCTTTTTCATTCTTTTGATCATTTGTCTCCATCTCAAAAGAATTTTGCTTTGTCTATCACAAAGTGTGTTGAGCGCAAGAACTATAAAGAAGCTTGTCGACATGATTGTTGGGTGAAAGTTATGGATGCTGAGTCAGCAGCCTTGTCTGTAAACAACACTTGGCAACTAGTTGATAAACCACCTAATGTGAAGCCTATAGGTAGTAGATGGGTTTATAAAGCAAAACATAAGGCTAAGGGTTCAATTGAAAGATACAAGGCCATATTGGTAGCCAAAGGCTACAACCAAATAGAAGGCTTAGACTTCTTTGATACATTCTTGTCATACCCTAAATTTGCCCGCCAACTTTTGTAAATATTTTCGCATTTTATTTTTCGCATATTTTATTTAATTTCATGCCGTTTAGACACGTGTCCACCCCCGATTGGGTGTTTTTCAAATCTCGGCTATTTCGCCCAATAGGAGCGTGACACGTGGCCAAAGAGGTATTTTTTGTGAACATTATCTTCTTTTTTTTTCTTTCTAGATGTCACTAATAATATTTTTCAAGTAATTAATATTATTTTATTCTTTCAATTTAGTGAATAATATTTAATTATTTTGTTAGTATTTACTTATTAATTAGTTATGTTAATTAATATTGTAATTATTAGGTTATATTATTAGTATTTGATTTATTATTAAAAATGGAAGAAATTGGAAGCAGAATGTAAAGAAATTGAAGGAAGAGGGTCAGATTTTGAATGGAGAAAGCAAAGCCCATTTGTTAATAGCCCGTTAGGGTTAGAGTCTGATTAAAAGAGGAGAATTTCACTATTCACAAGGGGGGGAACCCTAATTTCGATTACGGTTCATCATCTCTCAAAACGGCCGCGGCCACCCAGACGTGAAACCCTAACTCTCCCCTTCAGAATCCGCCGCCTACTTTCCCTTCTCCGTCACTCTCCCTCACAATTTTCCACCGATAACCCTCTTTCCTTCTTCCTAAACGGCCAAAACCCTAAGCCGCAATAATCGATCCCCTTCATGTTCTTCCTCTCGCCGAAAGCTCACCCTTCACACTAGCCATTCGTCTTCCCTACCGTGAAACCTTTCTCTTAAGATCCCACCGTTGATCTTCTTCTCTCACCACCATCGAACCCTTCAACCATCACCTCTGATCATATCCTCTTTATCCATCCTCATCCCGAGACACTCCATTTTCAGAATGACTATCAATACCAATTCAAAAAGGAAAGAGTTGCTGACGTGAATGCGCCACCGCCTTCGTCGATTCAAACCGCAGTGGTGAATGGGCTGTGCAAAACTAGCTCACTGTTGATCTCTTGAAGGCTTTCTGTTTGGTTCTTGTTTTGCAGAAGGAAGCTGACACGGGTGATAAGGCCTGTTCAAGCATCACAACGACAACCGCGGCTGATATCATGCCGAGTCCTACTCAAAAGGGTTCCGTTTTGAAAGTCTCAAAGTCATGATGTTTATTCTGTTATTAATTTCACGTGCAGGTTCTGAAGTAGATTCGATACTTGAGTCGACTACGTCCAATATTTGAAAGCAAGATGGTCCCACCGGAACAGCGATATCCCGATGGCAGAATCAACAGCAGCAACAATTTTTCTTTTAAAGAATTTCACAACAACAATTACGTCAGCTTAATGTTAATTCTGTGGGTTGTGTTCCATTGAGTCTATTTTATTTCTGTTTGTGCTGTTAATATTCTGTGCAGGTTGCGACTTCGTCGAATTTCGGAAGCAGAAATATGAAGTCAAGGTGTATAGAGCAGCAGTTGAACTCATCAGCGCTTGAAGCATGTCCTAACAAATTTGGGTAGTAGCGGTTTGAAGTAGCAGAATACTAGAGATTCGATCACAGGTGTACAAGATTGATTATTTTGAGAACCGCAGCTACCGATATCAACGCCGACACATTCAAGCTAAGCGTCACGTTAGCTCAGCTAAAATTGCAACAAGGTCAAAGGGCTTCATCAAAACATTTCCAAAACAACTCAACATTTGATCACTGACCTTCAGCTCAACGGTTTTCAGCTCGCGATAACGACTCGGTGACCACGACGCTACCACAACAACAACGATTTTTGATAACCCAGCTCGTTTTCCCATTTCAGTTTCGCGAAGATATTATGTTATTGTCTGTGACTGGTTTGTTATGCAGGTGAATTTTAATCTAGACTCAATATTGGCTTATGTCTCGGCCTTTGCATATTAAAGAGGTGACCATCGTTTCCTCACATCCGAGAAACGGCGTCCTTGATGTCGAAAGCAAGCAAGTAGCAATGATATAACCTTGTTCCAACAATGAGTTCGACATCGAGTCTGAAATGTTGGCTCGAATTGGTAAAGAGGAGTTTAGAATCTACTGCTGTATTTCCTTCGATAGACCCTTCTTATCGCAGATACTCCAACAACAGCGCCCACATCGAGCATCTGATTCCGCCTTCGCCACAGAGTTATGAGGTTGTAATGATTTTAACACGACTATCCCGACAACATCACAGATTCAATTCAGCAGCAAGTTTGCAGTATAACTCAACATGGTTTGAGTTTCTAATGTATCACAAGCTCTCATCGGCAACAGCTCGCCCTTTTCGGTAACATTTCGAACCGAGAGCGTCGTTACAAATTATGTCATGTTCCTGTCATTTTGTTTCATTTTCAATGAGGTTAGCACTTGATGAATCCTAGTGGTGATATTTCAGTGTAATGTGCGGAATCATGATAAAAAACGCAGGTGCTGCAATGTGTTATAGCATTAAAGGATTATTATCCTAATTTTCTTTTCCTGGTGGTCCTGTATTGCTATGTGTTACTAATCGACCAGTTTACATTTCATTGGGTTGTTGCTTTTGAATTTTTGTTGTTGCTTTTAAGTGTTGACTTGTGTATGCATCTTAGTTATGTCTATTTCAACATTGCCACGACAGCGTGTATATTCTTGACGTGGTATGTATTTTAGCCACTTGTGTATATTGTTGCTACTTTGTTAACAATTTGCACCCTGAGACATGAGCTTGATTATGATTCAAAGTACTTTTTTTGAAATGATATTTATAATCAGTATGTATGTTATTGGAATGTTCGATTTTGGCAAGTTGATTTGTGATTGTTGCTGCTCCTAAGTTGTTCAATATGGATGATTTGTTTTGATTACCATTGATGTTTCGTACAGTAGTGGAAGTGTTAGCGGTTTAATTCTGCTATGATATTCCACTTCCAATTGAATATCCTGTTGCAACATGCATTTTTGCTACTTTCTTTGATATTCTTTCCATTGAGTTTTATTATCAAGGATGATACCAAGTTACAGAGTTGTTATTTCGTACATAGTTTTGGTATTGTTTCCATGTCGGTTATTTGGTGTTTCGATAACATTTTGATTCTGAGGTTCCATTTGAGGTTGTCATTGCTATGCTGAATATTTAATATTATTGTAATGGTTGTCTCAAAGCATGTTGATGTTCTATTTTGTTGGTCATACTGATGTGTTTTTTTGGAGTTGCTACTATTTTATCCTTGCTTCAAAATTGTGACAGTTTGTTAATTGTTAACCAAGGCTTGTTTTAGTAATGCAATAGGTGATTAAGTGTTAAGTATTATAACGATAATGATTGTTGCTACTTATGATTGCCTAGTGCATTTGCTGTACTGATGTGCCTTATTTTTTTAATACATTCAGTTTCGGTTTTTGTAAGCATTACCGATATACCGCTATTGCAATTAACTCTCATTTTTATTTAACTCATTTCGATAACCTTTCAAATTAAAATTCTCTTTGTATTGAATTAAAGAGAGAGGATTAAGTGTAGTCTTCTTCCTCTCCGAATGTCGAGATGCTCACTGTAGTGTGAGTGGTTTAGACACTCGTCTTTCAATACGAAGACGTATTTCTTTCCAATTCTTTCCATTTTCAACCTTCTCCTCATAAAAACCTCGGCCCCGCGCCGAGTGAATTTTCAAAATCCCTTTCAATAAGGAACCAATCATCTTTGTATTGAACTAAAAGAGGGGATTAAGTGTAGACTTTCTTCCTCTCCGAGTGTCGAGATACTCACTGTAGTGTGGGTGGTTTAGACACTCGTCTTTCAATACAAAGACGTCTTTATTTCCTTTTCTCTCGATTTTCAAACCATCTTCAATAAAGGAATCGATTTATATTCGTGTGGAATTGAAAAAAGAGGATTGGGTGTAGACCTCTTCTTTTTCGAGTGTCGGGATGCCCACTGTAGTGAGGGTGGTTTCGACACTCGTCTTTCAATACGAAGACGCTTCTAAACTTTTCCTCCTAAAACCTCGGTCCCGTACCGAGCACACTTTCAATAATAAATTGATTTCTCTTTGTATCGAATTAAAGAGAGAAGATTGGGTGTAGACCTCTTCTTCTTCGAGCGTTGGGATACCCACTGTAGTGAGGGTGGTTTCGACGCTCGTCTTTCAATACAAAGACGTTTCCCTACCATCTCCCCTAAAACCTCGGTCTCGTACTGAGTATACTTTCAATAATAAATTAATTTCTCTTTGTATCGAATTAAAGAGAGAAGATTGGGTGTAGACCTCTTCTTCTCCGAGTGATGGGATGCCCACTGTAGTGAGGGTGGTCTCGACACTCGTCTTTCGATACGAAGACACGCTTTTATCCACCATCTCGCTTTCACAACTTCCTTCCACAATTTTCACACCTAAAACCTCGGTCCTGTACCGAGTGCATTTTCAAATCTTTTCATAACAAAAACTTGAATGGTCGTGGAGTGGTTAGGCGTAGGCCTTCTCCTATCCCGAGTGCTGACGTTTACCGTAGGGTTCTCTGTCGCAAAGCACTTACCATTCAAAACCAAAAACATCTTTAATAAGAGAACGAAATTCTCTTTGCATTGAATTAAAGAGAGAGGATTGGGTGTAGACCTCTTCTTCTCCGAGCGTAGGGATGCCCACTGTAGTGAGGGTGGTTTCGACGCTCGTCTTTCAATACAAAGACGCCTTGTTCGCCACACCTTTCATAATAAAAAAAACTTTGAGATAATAAATTGGGTACTACCCGTAGGGGTTACTATCCGAGGACCTATCTCGCCCCAAAAACAATCTCAACCAATCAAACATGATACCTTGCCTCGCATGGCGAAAACCAACCTTTCAAACAGGATATGTTACGTCCGTTCTACCGCAAACAGGTACGCATAAGTCTCCTCACATGCGAGCAGCAAAACACCTAAACTGCTAGAACGCGCACGATAACATCATCCCCAAACACACCGGTTATCCGCACCGTAGGCACGAACTACGTTGCTCTGATTTCTCATCTGTTGAGAATACGTAGGCATAGGATTACAATCCTAGCGAGCACCCTTTTCTTTTTTCATCCTTTCCCAGAAAGGCGTGCTACGCCCATTCTACCGCAAACAGGTAACGCATAAGTCTCCTCACATGCGAGCAGCAATACACCTAAACTGCTAGAATGCGCACGATAGCATCGTTTACCAGAACACCCCGCTTTCCCAGCAAACCGTAGGCCGAACTACGGCTGCTCTGATTCTTTACTTCGTTCAAGTAAAGATACGTAGGCACAAGGGCCACAATCCTTGTCGAGCACATTCCCCCCTATATCTATAGTTCCCCGAACTACGTCGACTCTGACTTTCTCACATTTATTGAGAATACGTAGGCACAGGACTGCGAAGTCCTACCGAGTCTGTTCTTTTTCTTCTCCCTGTTCTCTCTTTCCTCCTAACTTTCCTGTTTCTAACCCTTCTTTTACCCTGCGGAACACTTCTTATAGCATAATGTTTAAGCAAATATATCACACGTCGACAAACAAAAGGTTCCCATCGAGTACGATGGATGCGAGGGGTGCTAATACCTTCCCCTCACATAACCGGCTTCCGAACCCGTTCTTGGTCGCGAGACCATCTTATCCATTTCTTTTCTTAGGGTTTTCTCGATATTTTCCTTTCCCCTCATGGGATAAATAAAGTTCGGTGGCGACTCTTCTGTCTATCTTTTTCGCCTCCCCGTCGTTGCGCGATGCATTTTTCGAGTAGCGACAGCTGGCGACTCTGCTGGGGACCCATAGCGAGCCAAGCCTATTTTGTTTGTCGTGTTTGTGTTTTTATTTGTTTTATTTATTTATGCTTTATTCTCTAACTGTTGGGTTTATTTGGATGGTTTGTAAGGATAAAAGCTTTCTACCCGAGCTTTCGAGTATATACTAAGATTAGGAGGTGGTTTCTTTCTGATTTGCGAGACTTAGGACTCGTTGAGTTGGATTGAATTCCACCGCTCAGATGAGACCCCGTTGGGATGATTATGTCTTACGTGTAGTCGTAATGACGTCTTTATTTCCGACGTGGGAATCCGTGACTCTGAGGACCTTTGTAGAACCTTATTCCAAAGGTTGTTAAGACATGACTCTGTGTTCATCCTTTGAAGGGATTACCGTCTTACGAGTAGTCGTTATGATGGAAAACTTTTGAGGGCTAGTGCATGGGACTTTGTTTAAAAGCCTTTGGGATACCCTCTTATAAACCAGTAGATAACTTACCCGATGGGAGAGATGTTTTCTGTTGTTTTGCAGGACCTATGACTTTGATCTCGCTATTGTTCTTTCATCATGTGCTCATTACATTTGCATAAGCATCTCTGCATCATTTCTTGCATTCCTTACAACCCGACCTTACACGCCGCTTACCCTTTCAGAGAGTGTAAAGCAAGCTGACTTCACGACATCGGTATAATACAAGGAATAATCAGAAAAGAGCCATGGATCAGATAGAGCAAGACCAGGCTACTATGAGGAGCGAGATGCTAGGCATGAAGACGCAGATGAATCAACTCATGGAGGTGATTCAGAACATGGCCAGGAGTCAAGAGGAGATGAGGCAAGCAGCAGAGAGGGGCACTAATCAGACTTTGTCTGGTGCAATTCCCAATGCAGGTGGTGCAATTCCAATTCCTGTTGAGGCCACCCCGACCCCTGTTGGGGCAATTCCTACTTCTGCGGGTGCCATACCTGCCAACACCGTCCATCCACCAGTCGGTGCGACTCATCCTCATGGTACTACGATCCCAACACAAGTCCAGTACGATGATCATGAAGGTTTCTATGAGAATTCAGGTGAAGCATATGGACCACAGACCGCCGAATTAGAGAAGAAGTTTAATGCTTTACAGGAGATGGTGAAGACATTGCAAGGCCCCGATGTTTTGGGACTGGATGCTGCTGAAATATGTCTTGTACCCGGAGTTAAGATACCTCCGAAGTTTGTAATTCCAACCTTCGAGAAATACAAGGGTAACAGTTGTCCTAAGACCCACATAAGGTCTTACTGTAGGAAGATGGCCGCATATTCTGATGACGAGAAGCTATTAATCCATTTCTTTCAAGATAGCTTAACAGAGGCGTCCCTAGAATGGTATATGCACCTTGAACGATCCAACGTGAGAAGCTGGAAAGAGTTAGCAGATGCTTTCGTGAAGCATTATCAGTATAATACTGACATGGCTCCGAATCGTATGCAGCTTCAGAATTTGACCCAGAAGCCGAACGAGTGCTTTAAAGACTTCGCGCAGAGATGGAGGGGGGTAGCTGCAAGGGTACAACCTCCGTTAATGGAGAAAGAACTGACAGACCTATTCATGGGCACGCTACAAGGACCGATCTTTGAGCGGTTAGCATCCACAACCTCCACGGTGTTCTCTGAACTTGTCATGGCTGGAGAAAGATTATAGAGTTTTATGAAGGCAGGAAAGATTCAGAATGCTGGCGAATCTTCAAATGGGATCAAGAAGCCCTATCAGGGTTTCGTTAAGAAGAAAGAAGGTGAAACTAGTGTTGCATTCACAGATGGAGGAAGAACTCATCAGGGTTATCACCATGTTGCTGCCGTCGCTCCACAACAGTCATTGTCCATTTCAGCAAATCAACCCGTGTTTCAACCAAACAGGCAACAACAATCCTATCAACCAAGACAAAATCAGTACCAGGGTCTACAAAGACCGAGGAGACCAGAAAGAAGATTTGATCCAATCCCGTCTACATACGCCAAGTTATTGCCATTCCTATTGAAAGGAGGTCTTGTTCAGCTTAGGGAAATGAGGGATCCTCCGGAGGTTCTTCCTTTTGGATTTGATGTCAATGCCAAATGTGAATTCCATTCTGGCTCCCCAGGCCATGACATTGAAAATTGCAAGACTCTGAAGCACATTGTACAAGATCTCCTCGATTCAAAGGCGATAAACTTTACCCGAAACACCCCCAAACATCAAAACTAATCCAATGTCAACTCATCACTCAACAAATATGATTGAAGAATCCTATGGTCATCTCCAAAAGCCAGTGGTCCGGACTGGTAGACATCTTCAACATTAGCAGTCCTTAGACGCTTTTATCATTTGCATTTGTAGTTTATTTTCTGTCAATTGCTACTTGTTATTTAAACATTGTTATGTTGAATGGTAACATTAATGAAATGATTATGCATTTTCCGAATTAATTATGTCGCATTCGCTCATTATTTCCACTTATCACGATCACAGACACATATATTTTTATCCACTCCACTTTTTCACTGTTGTTTAGCAATATTGGAGGGAGGATGACGAAAACGAAATACCCATAATAGCAAACTGTATGCTTTCAGACATAATCTCGTCAATGATGTACAAGCATTGTTTCAAATCCCCTAAACACCGGAGATATAAGGAGTTAATCCCTAGTCAACCACTTCGAGCCTAGAAGTAGGAGTTTCCTTCGGATATTCAAACCCTTACACTCAACCTGGGGCAGGGTAGTTGTTCAGTTAGTCCACTATGCATAAAGCAAAATCCAGAAGACGGTTGTTCATCAATGACCCACGACATGGCAGTCACAATTCGCCAACAAAATCAGAAAAAAAAATCAAAAGCCTGCTAAGTCAAGCACCTCAAAGGGGACTTAGGCAAAAATCAAGGCAATCCCGGTGGATCTGACAAGCAGAATCAGTCCATGCAAAAGTTAGGGATCAAAAACAAAAGCAAAAAAGGTCCTCAAGCCTTCAACAAAAACAAAATAAGACTCAGTGGTCACCCAAACCAAGGGGTCACTGACTTCCATCAAAATCAAAATAAGGTGACTGCCATCTCGAGCAAACCTTGAACAATCAAGCTCACACCGTCAAGACAAATAGGTGCAGAATTAATTGAACGTAGGACTGGAGATCATCAAGAAGAAGGGGTGGGTACAAATTAATACTTTGAGCCTAATATCCTTTGTTTTATAGCCGTGAGCCAGACCACGTTACAACCCTCGAAAGACCTAATTGAGTCGAGGTTTATTCTGAAAGCATACTATCGCAAGGTTGCGTAACCTGACTCCCACTTATTTGCTAATCATCAGCATTGGTGTCAATATCTTTGCTATATTTTTACACCAATCAAGTTAGCACAACGTTTGGACTAATGGTCCATTCGTGTCACTATCACGACACGTAATAAACGACATTTTTTCAAAAACTTGCATGAACTTTGCATTAAGATTACCATTCGTGAATAAACAAGTTTTTAATTGCAAGTCTGTAGTTGGCATAGAGGAAATTCCAACGCGAAGCAATCAAGCAGGACTGGATCATTCAGCAGTCTGGATCAGTCTGAGGCAAATCCCCAAACAATGGTCAATCATGGGGCAAATCATTCAAGAAGCGTTTGATCAAAAGTGAATCATACCAATTAGGGGCAGGCCACCCAGAGTTTCTCTGACTTGAAGATAGATCCCTCCAACGCTCAATCAGGATAAGTCAAGTCGCTTCACCGCTCTTTCAAGAACAAGCTACTCCAAAGAGTATATTGAAGCCAACCACCAAGAGTCGGTTCAACAATGATAAATCCTTTCGTGGTACAAACTCTGGGGAAAGCCAATCTCGAGGTCGTCTCATGGCAAGTTACTCAAGCAAGTTCATTTTCGTCAGCAATTGTTGAGTTCAAAACGAGTGTTGGGGAATCATACCATCACCTCACCCAAATAACCTTAACCTTCCGAAAAGGCCTTGCTGTCATTGGATCCTTCATCCCACAGCCTAAACCTGTCAAAACCTTGTAACCTTTAAACCTCCAAAGTCCAGTTCTTGCCTGGCAAACCTTTGTACCGGTCCCAACTGGTCAAACCTTTAAACCTTCAAACCAGTCCTATCTGGTCAACCCTTCGCTGAATACCAATTCCCGCCTGGTATATGTCAGCTTTTAAACCAGCTCTCATCTGGTCACCCTTCTTTTAGCCATTTCACCAGTTCTTGTCTGGTAAACCTTATTCCAAAGTCCAGCTTCCATCTGGCAAACCACAAAATCAGCTCTCCTTTGACAGCTTAACCTTTCGCCAACCAGTCCCATCTGGTCTACTCTCCGAACACCAGCCCTCACCTGGTACTTCCAACTCAAAGTCCAATCAGCATTGGCAACCACCAAAGTCCACCAAGCTGGTGTCTCCAACCTGTATTCCCAATCACCTGCATTTCCATTACCATCTGCGATCATATGCATCATACGCGTTGCATTCGGCTTTATAAGCATTTTGCATCATACGCATATCCAATATCGTATCATGCTTCTCCAGCCCTTGCATCTTCGCGCTCTAGCATTTGCATTTGCATTTCCATTTATGAAACATATGTATCATTCAGCATTAGCATGTGCGAGATCAGATCCAAGATCAATTTTGAAGATTTCCAAGATCATCAACCCGGTCAGGGGTCATCCCACGAAATTCAAGATATCAAAGCAGGATCCGGCCCAGTCAGGGGCATCTTTTCAAGACCATGGGTATTTCCCACGACATACTTCAAACTCGTGGTTAATCAAGATCTTCAAATCAACATTCAACCCAGACAGGGGCATCTCCAGTAAATTCATGGGCATTCCCCAGTAAGTTATCTCCAGCAGACGTCAACGATAAGTAGCAATCTCTTCAGAGAAGCTTATCCATCTTTAGTGATAAGTGGCAATCTCTTGGGAGAAGCTTATCCATCTTCAGCGATAAGTGGCAATCTCTTCAGAGAAGCTTATCCATCTTCAGCGATAAGTGGCAATCTCTTGGGAAAAGCTTATCCATCTTCAGCGATAAGTGGCAATCTCTTCAGAGAAGCTTATCCATCTTCAGTGATAAGTGGCAATCTCTTCAGAGAAGCTTATCCATCTTCAGTGATAAGTGGCAATCTCTTCAGAGAAGCTTATCCATCTTCAGTGATAAGTGGCAATCTCTTCAGAGAAGCTTATCCATCTTCAGTGATAAGTGGCAATCTCTTGGGAGAAGCTTATCCATCTTCAGCGATAAGTGGCAATCTCTTCAGAGAAGCTTATCCATCTTCAGTGATAAGTGGCAATCTCTTGGGAGAAGCTTATCCATCTTCAGCGATAAGTGGCAATCTCTTCAGAGAAGCTTATCCATCTTCAGTGATAAGTGGCAATCTCTTGGGAGAAGCTTATCCATCTTCAGCGATAAGTGGCAATCTCTTCAGAGAAGCTTATCCATCTTCAGTGATAAGTGGCAATCTCTTCAGAGAAGCTTATCCATCTTCAGTGATAAGTGGCAATCTCTTGGGAGAAGCTTATCCATCTTCAGCGATAAGTGGCAATCTCTTCAGAGAAGCTTATCCATCTTCAGTGATAAGTGGCAATCTCTTCAGAGAAGCTTATCCATCTTCAGCGATAAGTGGCAATCTCTTCAGAGAAGCTTATCCATCTTCAGCGATAAGTGGCAATCTCTTGGGAGAAGCTTATCCATCTTCAGCGATAAGTGGCAATCTCTTCAGAGAAGCTTATCCATATTCAGCGATAAGTGGCAATCTCTTCAGAGAAGCTTATCCATCTTCAGCGATAAGTGGCAATCTCTTCAGAGAAGCTTATCCATCTTCAGCGATAAGTGGCAATCTCTTCAGAGAAGCTTATCCATCTTCAGCGATAAGTGGCAATCTCTTTGGAGAAGCTTATCCCCCTATCATCTTTTTTGGTGTTAGGGTTGATTTTGTTACGCTCCACCTTCCTTTTTGGTGATGGGTCTGACATCTTTTTTGGTGTCATGACTAGCGTCTCTGCTCCATCATCCTTTTGGTGATGGGTCTGACATCCTTTTGGTGTCATGACTAGCGTGTTTTCCATTATCCTTTTGGTAACGGACTCCTTACATCCTTTTGGTGTCGGGTTTGCCTTGTTTCACTCCATCATCCTTTTGGTGATGGGTCTGACATCCTTTTGGTGTCATGACTAGCGTTTGTTCTCCACTATTCTTTTGGTAGTGGATCCCTTACATCCTTTTGATGTACGAGCAGTGTGTGTGAGTGTACTATCATCCTTTTATTGATAGGCTTGTCATCCTTTTGATGTCAAGTTTTCTCCATTAACATCCTTTTGGTGTTAGCAACCTTTGTAAGGTATCCAATATTTCATTCCCGAGCTTTTTATTCCTTTTTAGACAAATTCAGGATATTCTTTGTATCTAATTGCCTTCTACCTTGAAAAATGAACGCTGCAGCAATTCATCTTACTCGGTCTAAGCCAATTAGATAGGGGCATCTGTCATACCCTAAATTTGCCCGCCAACTTTTGTAAATATTTTCGCATTTTATTTTTCGCATATTTTATTTAATTTCATGCCGTTTAGACACGTGTCCACCCTCGATTGGGTGTTTTTCAAATCTCGGCTATTTCGCCCAATAGGAGCGTGACACGTGGCCAAAGAGGTATTTTTTGTGAACATTATCTTCTTTTTTTTTCTTTCTAGATGTCACTAATAATATTTTTCAAGTAATTAATATTATTTTATTCTTTCAATTTAGTGAATAATATTTAATTATTTTGTTAGTATTTACTTATTAATTAGTTATGTTAATTAATATTGTAATTATTAGGTTATATTATTAGTATTTGATTTATTATTAAAAATGGAAGAAATTGGAAGCAGAATGCAAAGAAATTGAAGGAAGAGGGTCAGATTTTGAATGGAGAAAGCAAAGCCCATTTGTTAATAGCCCGTTAGGGTTAAAGTCTGATTAAAAGAGGAGAATTTCACTATTCACAAGGGGGGGAACCCTAATTTCGATTACGGTTCATCATCTCTCAAAACGGCCGCGGCCACCCAGACGTGAAACCCTAACTCTCTCCTTCAGAATCCGCCGCCTACTTTCCCTTCTCCGTCACTCTCCCTCACAATTTTCCACCGATAACCCTCTTTCCTACTTCCTAAACGGCCAAAACCCTAAGCCGCAATAATCGATCCCCTTCATGTTCTTCCTCTCGCCGAAAGCTCACCCTTCACACTAGCCATTCGTCTTCCCTACCGTGAAACCTTTCTCTTAAGATCCCACCGTTGATCTTCTTCTCTCACCACCATCGAACCCTTCAACCATCACCTCTGATCATATCCTCTTTATCCATCCTCATCCCGAGACACTCCATTTTCAGAATGACTATCAATACCAATTCAAAAAGGAAAGAGTTGCTGACGTGAATGCGCCACCGCCTTCGTCGATTCAAACCGCAGTGGTGAATGGGCTGTGCAAAACTAGCTCACTGTTGATCTCTTGAAGGCTTTCTGTTTGGTTCTTGTTTTGCAGAAGGAAGCTGACACGGGTGATAAGGCCTGTTCAAGCATCACAACGACAACCGCGGCTGATATCATGTCGAGTCCTACTCAAAAGGGTTCCGTTTTGAAAGTCTCAAAGTCATGATGTTTATTCTGTTATTAATTTCACGTGCAGGTTCTGAAGTAGATTCGATACTTGAGTCGACTACGTCCAATATTTGAAAGCAAGATGGTCCCACCGGAACAGCGATATCCCGATGGCAGAATCAACAGCAGCAACAATTTTTCTTTTAAAGAATTTCACAACAACAATTACGTCAGCTTAATGTTAATTCTGTGGGTTGTGTTCCATTGAGTCTATTTTATTTCTGTTTGTGCTGTTAATATTCTGTGCAGGTTGCGACTTCGTCGAATTTCGGAAGCAGAAATATGAAGTCAAGGTGTATAGAGCAGCAGTTGAACTCATCAGCGCTTGAAGCATGTCCTAACAAATTTGGGTAGTAGCGGTTTGAAGTAGCAGAATACTAGAGATTCGATCACAGGTGTACAAGATTGATTATTTTGAGAACCGCAGCTACCGATATCAACGCCGACACATTCAAGCTAAGCGTCACGTTAGCTCAGCTAAAATTGCAACAAGGTCAAAGGGCTTCATCAAAACATTTCCAAAACAACTCAACATTTGATCACTGACCTTCAGCTCAACGGTTTTCAGCTCGCGATAACGACTCGGTGACCACGACGCTACCACAACAACAACGATTTTTGATAACCCAGCTCGTTTTCCCATTTCAGTTTCGCGAAGATATTATGTTATTATCTGTGACTGGTTTGTTATGCAGGTGAATTTTAATCTAGACTCAATATTGGCTTATGTCTCGGCCTTTGCATATTAAAGAGGTGGCCATCGTTTCCTCACATCCGAGAAACGGCGTCCTTGATGTCGAAAGCAAGCAAGTAGCAATGATATAACCTTGTTCCAACAATGAGTTCGACATCGAGTCTGAAATGTTGGCTCGAATTGGTAAAGAGGAGTTTAGAATCTACTGCTGTATTTCCTTCGATAGACCCTTCTTATCGCAGATACTCCAACAACAGCGCCCACATCGAGCATCTGATTCCGCCTTCGCCACAGAGTTATGAGGTTGTAATGATTTTAACACGACTATCCCGACAACATCACAGATTCAATTCAGCAGCAAGTTTGCAGTATAACTCAACATGGTTTGAGTTTCTAATGTATCACAAGCTCTCATCGGCAACAACTCGCCCTTTTCGGTAACATTTCGAACCGAGAGCGTCGTTACAAATTATGTCATGTTCCTGTCATTTTGTTTCATTTTCAATGAGGTTAGCACTTGATGAATCCTAGTGGTGATATTTCAGTGTAATGTGCGGAATCATGATAAAAAACGCAGGTGCTGCAATGTGTTATATCATTAAAGGATTATTATCCTAATTTTCTTTTCCTGGTGGTCCTGTATTGCTATGTGTTACTAATCGACCAGTTTACATTTCATTGGGTTGTTGCTTTTGAATTTTTGTTGTTGCTTTTAAGTGTTGACTTGTGTATGCATCTTAGTTATGTCTATTTCAACATTGCCACGACAGCGTGTATATTCTTGACGTGGTATGTATTTTAGCCACTTGTGTATATTGTTGCTACTTTGTTAACAATTTGCACCCTGAGACATGAGCTTGATTATGATTCAAAGTACTTTTTTTGAAATGATATTTATAATCAGTATGTATGTTATTGGAATGTTCGATTTTGGCAAGTTGATTTGTGATTGTTGCTGCTCCTAAGTTGTTCAATATGGATGATTTGTTTTGATTACCATTGATGTTTCGTACAGTAGTGGAAGTGTTAGCGGTTTAATTCTGCTATGATATTCCACTTCCAATTGAATATCCTGTTGCAACATGCATTTTTGCTACTTTCTTTGATATTCTTTCCATTGAGTTTTATTATCAAGGATGATACCAAGTTACAGAGTTGTTATTTCGTACATAGTTTTGGTATTGTTGCCATGTCGGTTATTTGGTGTTTCGATAACATTTTGATTCTGAGGTTCCATTTGAGGTTGTCATTGCTATGCTGAATATTTAATATTATTGTAATGGTTGTCTCAAAGCATGTTGATGTTCTATTTTGTTGGTCATACTGATGTGTTTTTTTGGAGTTGCTACTATTTTATCCTTGCTTCAAAATTGTGACAGTTTGTTAATTGTTAACCAAGGCTTGTTTTAGTAATGCAATAGGTGATTAAGTGTTAAGTATTATAACGATAATGATTGTTGCTACTTATGATTGCCTAGTGCATTTGCTGTACTGATGTGCCTTATTTTTTGAATACATTCAGTTTCGGTTTTTGTAAGCATTACCGATATACCGCTATTGCAATTAACTCTCATTTTTATTTAACTCATTTCGATAACCTTTCAAATTAAAATTCTCTTTGTATTGAATTAAAGAGAGAGGATTAAGTGTAGTCTTCTTCCTCTCCGAATGTCGAGATGCTCACTGTAGTGTGAGTGGTTTAGACACTCGTCTTTCAATACGAAGACGTATTTCTTTCCAATTCTTTCCATTTTCAACCTTCTCCTCCTAAAAACCTCGGCCCCGCGCCGAGTGAATTTTCAAAATCCCTTTCAATAAGGAACCAATCATCTTTGTATTGAACTAAAAGAGGGGAT